>NW_026844366.1:183281476-183552996 GCF_025583915.1 Anolis sagrei ordinatus
TTATAAAATTCCTCAAATACTTTCAATTTTTCTTTCATAGCTCTACATAATTTACCTGTTTTATCTTTTATCATGTTTATCGTTCCTTCCATTTTCTTTTTCTGTGTTGATTTGGCTAGGATCTTTGAATTCCTATCACTAAACTCAAAATATTCCCTCCTTAAATAAATTAAATTTTCTTGTACTTCGTCTATTTCCATTTTATCCAATTCCTCTTTTTTTGCTCTTAACCTAGCATAAATTCGTGTATCTCTCTTTATTACATATGCTTTTTCAATCTCTTCTATTTCTCTTTCTAAATTCCTTTTCCTTTCTTCTTGCCTTCTCTTTAAATTAATTGTCTCTTTTATACATAACCCTCTGGTCACTGCTTTCATAGTGTCCCATAGAACTCCTTTTGTCACCCCCTTTTCGTTGAAGCCCCATATTTCTTGCCATTCTGCTTGCACTTTATCTACTATCTCTTTATGATTTAGTATTCTTGTGTTTAACCTCCACCTTTTCATTTCATCATAATCACATTTCAACGCAATCTCAATTGAAACCAAAGCGTGATCCGAAATCTTAATCATACCTATATCAGCATTTAGCACTTTACTTGTCATATTTTTGGAGACAAAATATAATCAATTCTTGTATACACCTTATGTACTGATGAATAATATGTATATCTACTTTCATTCCCTTTTACCAATCTCCACACATCCTTTAATTGCCATTTATTCATTACTCTGCTTAATTCCGTTGTTTCAATGTTTCTAGCTTTTGATGCTATCGTAGTTTTATCCTTCTTTAAATCCATACAGCAATTACAATCTCCTCCAAATATTACATTTTGTTGATGGTAATTCTCTATTTGCTCTAACACTTTTTCATAAAATTCTTGCTGTTTCACATTTGGTGCGTATACATTTACTAATACATATTTTTCCTCCCCTATTTCCCCATATATTATTATATATCTTCCCTCTTCATCCTTCAATACCTTGTTTATGACAAAATTACATTTCTTTGCTATTATTATTGCTACTCCTCTTGACTTTGATGTCCCAAAAGATGTTTCGTAGTTCCTTATCCAGCTCGACTTTAACTCATTTGAGCCCCGCTTATTTTGATGTGTTTCCTGTAGGAAGATGGCGTCCGCCGCGTCCTTCTTCAGTAGGCTGCATCCTTCTTCAGTAAAGATTCAATCCGCCTTCTCTTAATTACCGTCCCCAACCCTCTCGTGTTAAGTGTTGAAATTCTTAATTTATGGGACATCATTTCCATTTCCCTTTAAAAGCTTTTTTGTGGCTTGAAACAACGTGAACCCTTGTCCCTTTCCCTCCCCTACCCTTACTCCCCATTCCCCCCTCCCCCCCAATCCCCCCACTTCCCTCATTCCCCCCTTCCTCCCCTTCCAATCTTCGGGACTACTCGTCCCAATCATGGCCCCCGGCCTTCCCAATTGGGGAGGGGGGGGGGCGAAGTCATCCCGTGGCCCAGAGTCTCCCTCCCCCCGAGTGCTCATTTTAATTCAACAAAAAAACTTGATTGCAGTGTATAATTTCTTCTTACATCTCGATTCCTCCAACGGCACCAATTAATTCCTCCAATTCTCCTCCATCCGGATCCTTCACCTCCTCTTCCTTTCGATCTCTCTCTTGTCTTCTTACTATGCCAAGCTCCTCCAGTAGTTGATAGCCTTGTTCCGGTGTATCAATTCTATATCTCTTGCCTTTCCATTGAAATTTAAGAAAGATAGGGTATCCCCAGGTGTACACAATTCCAGCTTTCATTAACTGCGTCGTAATAGGCTTCATTGAATATCTCCAATTCTTAGTTTCAGAACAATAGTCATTAAATATTTCCAATTTTGAGTCACCCATCTTTAGGAAATCTGGATTTTTCTTTAATATTTTCATCAAATCTTTCTTTCTTTGCGAAATTGTGAAATCGAATTATTATGTTCCTAGGAATTATTCTATTTCTTCCAGCTGGAAGGCGATGAACTCTCTCAATATCCAGTTCTGACCAGCTTAGTGTTGGCGAGATCTTTTGCAACCATTTCAAGATCTCAGATTTCAGATCTTCTTTCTTGTTTCCTTCTGGATAGTTTTTTATTATTACGTTATTTCTTCTTTGGTTGTCTTGCATGTACACAAACTTTCTTTCCATGTCAGAGAGCCTATTTTCGTTTTTTTGCATTTGTTGTTTGAGTACCAGTTGTTCCTGTGTACTTCTTTCAATTTCTGCTTTATTTTTTCGTATTTCTCCCTGTGCAATCTCCAGGGCTTCTCTTATTGTCTGAAATTTTTCATCCGAGCTTTTTCGTTCCGCGTCCAACTCTGCTCTCATTTGTTTATTGCTGGTCAGAATTTCTTGCTTCAATGCCTGAATTTCGCCCTTCCTTATTTCTCTTTCTTTATCAAACATCAGGTTCAAATTCAAGTTCATTTCCTTTGTTTGTTTTTCAGCCGTTTCTTTAATCAATTCTGCTATTTTACTTAGCATTTGACTGTTGCCCATCCCCAATTCTTCCCCCTCACTGCTCATTCTGCTTTCTTTTGGCTCTGCTGTTAAACATGGCAGCGAGGTAGAAATAGTTCCTCCCCCTTTTGCCCCCCCTTCCATTTGAGGGGGGGTTTGGGGGGGTGTTCGTTTTAACTGCTTTCCCTTAATTGTGGGGAGGGGAGGACTTCTCCTAACAGTGCTCATTTCCTCAGGGACCCTTTCCAGTCTTTCTAATCTTGAAAGCGATCTGTCCGAAGGTTTGGAACGCAACCAAAGAGGATTTGGTTTTGAGGTATCCTTACTTTGTTTATTCTTTCTCATTCAACCTCAATTTCACTCCTCCTGCTTTCATCAATTTTTTAATTGCTTTGTTTTCCCGTTCTACACAGCACACAGTACAAAAAAGTCCCACTCAATTATGCCTTGCAATGCCAGGAGGGTTCGCCTTTAATGTAACGAGACTGGCTCGATCCTTCTTCAAAGGAGGAATCTGCCTCTAATATTTATTTTGCCTTCCGGATCATTAAGTCATTAAGTCCAATATTTTAGTATTTTAATATTGTATTTAAATTGCAGCTGTTTATCTTCTCCAAGTCTTCTCCAAGTCAGTGCGCAGTTATAATTGGCAAGTTAGTTTCACTTTCAACAGCAGCTTCCAAGCCATTTTTCGGCAGCCGCCCTATCTTCTGCCAAAGCTCATAAATCAAAGCAAGTAATTGGTAATAAATTACCTTCTTAGGCTCTCCACGTGCACCAGACTTTCGCCTCCCTTTTGATCCAGAAAGGACAATTATCCATTCATTTTCACTGCTTTTTTGCTATATTTCCACAAGAGCTGGAGGAAAGACGTCTGTTCAACCGGCCATGGTAACTCCGCCCCCCCACCAGTACTGATTTCTGAGTCTGGGTGAAGATCCTACACAAGGGGAGACTGGGGTCCTCCCAGATTTGGTGGAGGCACACTCCTGACTTTTCGAAGGAAGGCGAAAACCTGGCTTTTTGAGCAGGCTTTTCCAAGTACAGCATAGCTATATTAACTCATGGAATGACTGATGATGAAACTGAATAATGACTTGACATGGAGATGCTCACAATAATGGATTTTTAAGGCTTGTATGGTTTTTAAAAATATTTTTTAATATTTTAATACTCTTATATTGTATGTTAAATGTTTTAATGCTATTTTATGGTTGTTTTTAACTATTATAATTGTTGTGGCATTGAATGATCCGCCCTGAGTCACCCTCGGGCTGAGAAAGGCGGTATATAAATATCATAAATAAATAAATTAACATATAAGGTGAGAAGACTTTCAAAATAATACAGTAAGGGAAGAAAGACAAGGGAGCATTTTACTTATCGTTGTTTTATGCCTTCAAGTCATGTCCAGCTTATGGCAACTCTATCCTAGGGTTATATGTATATTACACCTGGATTTAATATGTACTGTGTGCCTTATTGGCTGGAAAATGGACCAGCCAAATTTTAGGACACATTGTGGCATAACAGCCCGGTATAGTTCATTTAATGAATATATTTATCATTCTGTTTACTTATTCATGTATTGCTTTTAAAAAAGAGGTGTACTATTGCTGGCACTGCAAATGACTCAATTTTCTGTAAAATGCGAGCAAATAGATAAATCTTAATATATCACTGCAGAGTATGGAGATAAGACTCAGATTAATTACAGAAGTTTAAACAACAATAACAGCAACAACCAGTGACTACAGTTTCTGTAAACTAGATAGGTGATATTTCAGCATTGTTATCTTCAATGCACGGGGAAACAAATATATCTTACCTTGTTGTTGCCTGGCCAACAAGCTCATGTTGCTTTCATCTGCCACTGGAAGAAAGCACAGGTGAGGGCAGAGGGAAGGGAAAAAGAGAAAAAGAGACAAATATTAGGTTTTGCCCTGACTTCAGCAGTAATTAAACAAACAATAGGTACTTTGTTTCATCATGTGAAAAACATCTTTCTTTCCAACATTTTTCTAACATTTATCTCACTCTTTGACAGACCATGAAAAAATACACACAGAGATTCAATCCAACACTTCCCAGAAGCCAGAGAAACCTGTTTTGATAAAATAGGCAGGTTATAAATAATGATTGTGATTATGATCTCAAAAAGGAGCAGTGATGTATAGTTCTCTTACCCTTGTTTTCTAGCATATAAAATCATAATAATTAATGTTATGTTCTTTCAAAGGACAATATAGTGTAGTACAACTGGCTGTCACTACAATTAATAAAAAACTATGCTGACATTTTAATATATTTTCTTTTTTATGTCATTTATATGATTTCTTCTTTAGACTACCCAGAGTTTAGGAGAATGAAGAGTTTATCTTCTGTGTGCTGTACAAGGGAGAAAAATGCAATGAGCTAACAAGAAACAATACAAATACAAATGATGTTTACTCACTTCTGACAGGTGATAGTACAAACTTTCAATAATGAAGGTATGTATTGTCCAGAGTGGTAACTAATGGTGTTAACTTGTCTGAACAAGTGTTATCAAGCCACATTAATTCTACAGTGTAGATCAGGCATGGGCAAACTTCGGACTTCCAGGTATTTTGGACATCAACTCTCAGAAATCCCAGCCAGCTTACCGGCTGTTAGGAATTGTGGGATCTGAAGTCCAAAATACCTGGAAGTCCAAAGTTTGCTCGTGCCTACTGTAGTTACAGTGGAAATCCAGCCAGTCAGATGCTACTGGAGTTGGAAGAAGTTCCTGTTAGGCCCAAATCCTAACCTATAGAGTGTTCCACACTTTGGCCCCATTGTGGACCCACAGTAACCACAGATGTTTGTCACAATTGACACTGTACTGACTGCAATTCAGATGAAATGCAAGAAAGGGGCCGGTGGAAATCTGTTGTAACAGATTTAGTCAAGTCTCCAAAATTATCCAGACACCCCAGAACAAAAAGCTTTTAACATGATAAATTTGGCAGGCCAAGATTAATTCATTACATTCAAGATGGCCACAGTATTGCACTTCAGCACAGACATATCTGTACATCTCTATCACAGCTTGTTTTCTATCTCCCCCGCTCCTTTTTTGAGGGGGAGGGAAAAAGAAAAGCTAAGATTAGATAAAACATAATAGATTTAGACAATGAAAAATACCCACTACTCAATAAAATTCACAAGTAGTCTCTAGAAAGCTTAACCAAAAACATCAACTAAAAAGCAAATTAATCAGCCAAGGTCTCGTTTCCAAATGCAAAACATTCTTGCATGCTTTTAAGGATCTAAATAAATTACCTTCCCTGATCTAAACATTTTTACAGTCACAGGGAAGGGAGGGGGGATCAGTCACCGGCTTTCCAGATGGATATTATCCTTACACAGCCCTTTCAGTGTAATAAAGATATAGCACCATCAATTAATTTCAAGTCAATGATTGTGCCAATAACATGACTCCAGCAGCTCTTATATCCTCACTGCAGTGTTTCCTCATCTAGGGACAGTCGCATATTACTCAGAGAACATGTCAAATCCTGGCTCAGATCCATCCTTTTATGCACATTTTAGATGCTGTTTTAGAGTGGAAGCTCTTTCCATTGAAAATTGACATTTTTTAACTCTAAAGCAATGAACTAAATTTTACAGTTCTACAGTGCTATCAGATCAGTATCCATCTATGTCTGACAAAAGAAAAGAAAACTGAAAAAATCATGAAATCTCAAATTTTGAAGTTAAAATAAAAACATTAACTTTTAAATTCACATTATATTGAATAGTGCTCAAAATTAAAGACTGAAGATGTTAAATGGCAAGAATCAAATAGATAATACAGCTCTACTCATGTGCCACTTTCTAAGGCAGTTGGGGGATACAAGAATAATTTTACTTTGCATCATGCAATAAGCTAGGGTAAACTGAGCTGTAAACCTAGATAATGTAAATTGTTCCTTTTTACTTTAGGCTGGGCTCCCACTTGAAGTAACAGTGGCTAAATAAATCACAGAGCTTCCTTTAATGTCTGTTTCAGTGGTAACTAGTGGGGAACCCAGGTCTGATCACAATCCAGGCTTCAAATGAGCTCTCCAAGGTGCTGAATCTTGCTTCTTAACAAGATCAGAACCTTATAGAGCAGTGGTTCTCAACCTGTGAGTCCTCACATGTTTTGACTTTCAACTCCCAGAAATCCTAACAGCTGGTAAACTGGCTGGGATTTCTGGGAGTTGTAGGCCAAATAACCTGGGGATCCATAGGTTGAGAACCACTGTCTAGAACAGTGGTTCTCAATCTGTGGGTCCCCAGGTGTTTTGGCCTACAACTCCCAGAAATCCCTGCCAGTTTACGAATTGTTAGGATTTCTGGTAGTTGAAGGCCAAAACATCTGGGGATCCACAGGTTGAGAAGCACTGTATAGAGTTTTTTTTAAAGCTAACCAAAGGCTGGAAGACTATCTCCTCTCAACCAAAGGAGGAGCCACCAGTTGCCATTGGATTTATCGTATCCTCTGCCAACAGACCACTTCTCTTATATGATTTATTCACTCTCAACAAGCCAGTGAAAAAGAGTCAAAAAAAGCTCTAGGGTTTGTTTAGTCTCACCCACTGCAAACAGAAGCAACTATACAGCATGCACCAACACATTCCTCATCCTCTACATATGTCTGGTGTCTCGCATCATGTCTTGCAAATTTGCAAATTGTATTTAACAACATGCACTAGCCAAGATAACAGATAATCGCAACATGAACTAGCCAAGATAACAGATAATCGCAGCTATGTTCTTTCTCCACCATATTATTTTGATGTTGTTTATAATTGTGATTGTTTTTATATGTTAATTGTTGTTTTTAATTTTATTGTGTTTTATCTGTAATTGTTGGGCTTGCCCCTTGTAAGCCACCCCAAGTCCCTTTGGGGAGATGGTTGGCAAGGTATAAAATAAAGTTGTCATTATTATTATTATTATTATTATTATTATTATTATTATTATTATTATGGAATACTAAGGCTCCCTTGCATCAGTTGGAGGATGCACTTTTTCTCTTGAATTCCTTGGTTCAAGAGAAAACAGGAAGAAATAGCTGCATGTCTATAATCTAAGAAGTTTCTACGATAATCTGCCAACACTTAGCCAGAAGCTACATGGAAATAGATGAAAATATGCTTAGACACAAAAAATATTTTATTCACATCAAAAATAATGTGCAGACAAAGCTTCACTTTTGCAGTTCACAAGAATGTATTTTCTTCCTTTCTACTTTCCTCGCTTAGGCTGCATGATGTATTGTTATCACCTAGATAATGTAAATTGTGCCTTTTTACTTTATAGCACCTCCGCCTCTCATTCCTAAGTAATGCACTGTTAATTAAGGCCATCATAGCTTATTTTACACCTTTGTTGCTACACCTCCTTCCTCATACACTAAATGAAGCAGATTAATCCCCTTGCAATGGAATACTGTAAAACATTAATAATCTAAATCCTAATTGAACTTGTAGCATGCCATTATCACTTCCGCTCAGTTTCCATGACATAACCACTGTCCCTTTGTCACAAAACTTCTCACTGATCAAAGTCTAGAGGGAAAGAACAATTTGTCAAATACTTATTTTTATTTTATTTTATCATGCTTTTATACAAGAATGCTGAAGTTTCCAACTTCACTGAGCCAAACCAAATCTCTGCTAGTCTGATCACTGTTGCCTCTTTTAATATTTGCAGGCAAAAACAAATAATAGTAACTGTACCTTGAGAAAGGTTTCTTAGTTCTCTTTTTCACAGTAATCATTTTCTAACAGTAACTGAATCAAATACACACAGGTCAACTACTGTGAATAAACGGCAATAGAACATTACCATTAAATTTTGTTAGGGGACCTAGATATTCCTAGAGAAGTCTCTAGATCTAAAGTGTGCTCTCTCTCTCTCTCTCTCTCTCCCTCTCCCCCCCCCCCCCCCCCCCCCCGTGTGTGTGCAGACATATAGATAGATTTGGCTTTTAAAAATGAACCCGTTCCAATTTAAGAATAATTCAACTTAAGAACAAACCTACAGACCCTATCTTGTTCGTAGCTTGGGTACTCTCCGTATTTTAGTACAATTTTCCTCTTTAACAGTACACTGTGAAGGATTCCCCCTTTATTCTCTCTTTTTCTCTAGTTCATCGTGAATCTATGGTTAGAAACAATGTGAAAATAAAATTTCCTAAATCTTAATACAATATTTCAGAGTAATCATAGTAAGTGTAATAGAAATAAGGAAAAGTATTTCCTGTTTCCACTTAAAATCTTCAGAGTCTGACTGTAAATATCATGCCTATAATATCCCAGTAGAACGGATTTCCATACACAAAATACTTCTGTTTGAGAATATAGCATTCTATCCGATCTATCCTAGCATAAATCCTCACATGAAGAAATAAATCTCTGTGTTGTGTAAATAATATGTATACTAATAAAGTAGCATTTGGCAACAAATTATTGGCAGCAATTTGGGGTTTATGATATTTGAATGAGATATTGTATGCATCATGATTATAAGACCAACCTATTAAAGATACATTCATCTCATAACAATAGGGAGGTCCAGGTTATTTTAACAAAGAAAGCACGGAGGAATTCAATTTCTTGCAAATATAGAGGTAAGTATCCGTTGTTGCTCTATCAGCAACTACAGGATAAATGACATCTCTATATGGTCTTCTGTACAGATAGATACTTTTGAACTGTGGTGCGGGAGGAAAATTCTGAGAGTGCCTTGGACAAGTGCAAGAAGATCAAACCAGTCCATACTCCAGCAAATAAAGCCCAACTGTTCATTGGAGAAAAGGATATTAGAGGCAAAGGTGAAGTACTTTGGTCACATAATGAGAAGACAGGAAAGCTTGGAGAAGACATTGATTCTGGGGAAAATGGAAGAAAAAAGGAAGAGGGCCCAACCAAGGGCAAGAAAGATGGATTGTATCCTTGAAGTGACTGGCTTGGCTCTGAAGGAACTGGGGATGGGGATGGCTATCAGGGAGTTCTGGAGTGGGCTGGTCCATGAGGTCACAAAGAGTCAGACGCGACCGAATGAATAAACAACAAAAAACAATATGGTCTTTCTAATATAAGTGACATAAAGAATATCAGCCATGGGCAAACCCAGGCCCACAGGCTGGATGCAGCCCCTTGGGCTCTTTCATGTGGTCCTCATCTGCCTCGGTCCTCCTCTTAGTCTAGGCAGAGACTCACACCTTCCACGTGCTCTCTGGAGAGCTCTTCGTAGCCGTGAGTCTCCCTATCCTTTTAGACTGGAAATATGGTAGACTGCCACATCCCCAGACTGAGAGTAGGGCTGAGGCAGTCACACACGGCTGCCTAAAGGTGTGCTGAGAACCCTGGGCACTTGTATGTAAAATCCTCTCTTGCCATGAGGTGGTCCACCATGCCCTCCTGTTGAAAAGAGGGCTCTTCAGTCACACACATCTCCGGAGAGCCCTGGGTAGCCATGTGTTAAGCTCTCCTCTCTGCAGGAAGACATGGTAGGCCCTGGGCAGTGTGAAAGCCTCCTCTCCGCAGTAGGGTGCAGTGGGCTACCACTCCCTCCTGCTAAGAGGAGGGTCCTGCAGTCATAGGCATCTGTGTGGATCTCTGCAGAGAGCCCCATGCAGCCATATGTGAAACCCCCTTCCTCCTCATGCCAACCCCCACCCCCCGGTCTCTCGCCTGCATCAACGGCCCCCTGGCCTTCCCCCCACTGGCCTTCAGGACTATATTTCTGAAAGGAGAATCAAATACACAAATAGCCATACGGGAGGTTATTCATGGTTTCCCCACTTTTGTGAGGGCCTTGAGCCCCTAACCCCATTGAATGTGGAGAGCTGATCATAATTCAATGACATGCAGACATAAAAGCCAGCTACAATAATTCTAAGTGCATTTTGTCTGACATCTGGCACATCTGGAATACTTTCAATTTTATCTTGCATTATCCTCTTGGCTTGGCAGTTTCAGACATTACTTTTGATTTTAACAGTGCTCAACCACTGTATTTCATTCAAAGACCAGTTATTATGAAAAAAAATAGGACATCCCAACAAAACAAAAAATAAATCCATATATGGACTGTTTCTCAGGCTTACAAGCTATCTTAATGCATGTTTGTCTAATTTCTGATTTTTTTCTGGTCATAGTTTGCCATGACATATGAGCAAACTTGCAAACTGTGATTACTGCTAGTCCTAACTCTGTATAATGCAACCCAGTGGAATATATTTTTAAAAATCACAATTTGAATGTGCAGTAATGTGTGGCCCGTATTTTGTCTCAGATGTCACGTTAAACTTTGGTAAGGGAAAGACAAGACACAGAGGAAATGGGAGAACAGGAGACCAGGGCACATTCTGAATTGAACTGAGCCTGTGTGTTACTACATTGTGGCCCTGTGTTCTTTGGAAACAACGTGACTTTTGAGTATGGCATATCAGTGCTTACATTTTGTGGTCTCGATGAGAGGTCCTTGGTACTACTGATATGAGCAACTATATTCATGTTGTTAGGTTGAGGCAGATGGCCATATTAAGCGTCAGTAGTTAGTGACTTTTGGCATCTTAAAACTTAACAGATTTATTGTGGTATAGAATGTTCTTCATCTGG
Organism: Anolis sagrei ordinatus; assembly: GCF_025583915.1. Taxonomy (NCBI): domain Eukaryota; kingdom Metazoa; phylum Chordata; class Lepidosauria; order Squamata; family Anolidae; genus Anolis; species Anolis sagrei. The sequence continues at coordinate 183,292,585 of NW_026844366.1, forward strand.
TATATAGACACAGAATTGGAAAAATGTAGATAATGAGGTCAGATAGCAATGAAATGAAAATGAACAGTCTGTAACAATTATATGTATAGCTGAAGATGAGCAAAATAACCTCTCATAACTGCATGCCTATGTTAATTAGACTTGGATGTACTCAGACACCAAACCATTATCTCAATTCAAGCTTCAACAGATAGAATCAAACTTCATAACACATTCTAATTCAGCAATTTCACACTGGATTCTCCCTTCAAAATGTATGGTGACCTTCAAACAGCAAGAAAATATCTTCAGAGGCTGAAGTGGTCTCTCCATAGTTTTCTGAATGTTATCATATCTGACATACATTTTAATTCAGCTGTTGAAAATTAATTAATTGCCTTGAACTACATATTTCAGAGGAACGGATGGGCAAAATCACCTCTGACTATTCTCCTGAGTATGAAATTCAAAGGGTCGCCATAGTCAACAGGCAACTTGAAGGCACACCCACAACCTATGTATTTTTCCTGTTCTGCCTCTGCAAATTACAAGCTGTGACCATATAGATACATGGTGTGCAGAAGCTATTGCTACAGTAGAGCTCCACTGCATAATATTAAGTTTGCTGTTGCTGCAGAGTTCAACAGTAGTTCTCCATGACACGCGATACAAACACAAAGGGGGCGTAAATTCTGTTGACATTCAATCAAGCAAGCTCCAAGTGGTGCAAGAAAACCTTTAGAAATTATATTACAAAATAATAATATTGCACATTTTAGCCGTTTTATTATTAAAATCAAAAACGCAGCTAGGTACTTCAGTTGATATTCAAATTAAAGATAGCACGATGTGGGTGAAAAATCTATTAGTCACTTCCCAGTTGCAGTCAAATGTACAACAGCATTTTTCAAATCATATGGTTTGCTGAAGTAAATGTTGCTTATTAATCATGGGAACATTTATAATGTTCTTGAGGAATGTAACAATTTATTTTGATATGGCATGGTCTTCACTTTCTCAAATGGAAAAAAAAGACTTTACTTTTAAAATGTAAATAAAGACAAAATGAGTTATAAACATATTATATATATTGAAGAATATGTGCTGAAGAACTTGCCACAATGTACAAATCAAAAATATGAGAGAATGCGTGCCCACTCTGACAGGGAATGTATATGCAGACTGACATTCGCCTACCATAACATTGCCAGGTATTTTGTTTGAGCTGACGTACAACAAAATAGCTATTCATTAATATTATCCAATTCCCTATTTAGCTGCAGGCTAAAGCTAACAGGGCTTTCATGTTAGTGAATGCAATTCCCACTGCTGTGGTTTGTACAGATCATTTGCACACAGCCCAAAGTACTTTCGTGCAAGTTTATAGAAAACAATAAGTGATATTAATATAAATAATAAAATACTAGGCTTTTAAAAAAACGATATTGGTCTTCTGCTACAACTTGGGAAAACTAATTTTGTCATGCAGCTGGAGAAGAACACTGGTGCACACGTGACCCAGTTAATGCATTTTTAGTGCATAATGTGGCAATTATTGTCTATACAACTGTCCTATTGTGCATGAATAGGAAGTGGCATCATCCTTACAATAAATTGCACAGTAATTAGCCATTTCCCCTCATTTCCTTTCCGAACTCTGATAACACTCAGATATATCATCTGCCTTGCTTATTTGCAAAAGTAAGAACAAACCAGGCACACAGCTACTGTTCTAAATTAAAAGGATTGTAATTTTCAGGTCTCTAGGAAAGGCTCAAAGTTCGTGCCTCTTGGAATTGTCTGCCAAGGGCTAGGTCTGTGTGCCCAATGGGATTTCATGCACCGGGGGAAACATGGTAACTAAACTCTGATCCAACTCTATTGATGGAAATGATGGAAATGGGTTTGTTATCTATCATTGCGCGCGCACACACACACACACAATTTAAAATGCCCAGTTATCAGTGACAGGAAAGATCACTTTCGCCACCTGCTACTTCGGTCTCCTTCCTGCAGACACTGCCAGGTCAGTGGCTCCTAAACTGCACCCACATTTACATATTCCAAATAGGAATCATACCATTATTTGCATAATTAGTTATCCCAAGTAACAGATGCCAAGAAGAACTCATAATTATCCAAAGGCAGCCTCCCCTGAGTTTCAACTCCTTCACCTCTAGTTAACTCCTTTAAGCAGCTCGACTAGTTCAGTTATTTAGAGCTGCTCTTTTCCCTCGGCCATTTTTAGCCCAGCCATTTATTTAGAGAGAAAATTTGAAAGATCCAAATCTTGAAGTTTTGCTCTATTATCATCAGACAAAGAATTGCAGCATGGAATCCTAAATTAAGGCATACTTCCAGGTAGATTTCCAGACTACAATGGCCAATGAAGCTGTTCATCTAATAGTCAGCCATCCACATTTTCTGGGGTTAGAGGCACAAGATCCCCCTGAAAGTTAAAGACCATTAATTTAAAAATGCTATTTTTTGACTTTATAGAATACCCTAGTAGAAATCTCTGCTTTCTTCAGCATGACTCAATGGTGTACTTCCAGTGAGAACTGCACTGGAGGACCTACAGATTGCTAGAGCACTGTTCTCTCTAGGAATCTCTAGGTCCTCCAGCATGACTTTCAGGGAGGATCTTCTTTCCTGTGATTTGAACGCATTGCTCCGAGTTTCTCTGTTTCTAAGAACAGTCTGCATTGCAAAGATGGGGAAATTGTGAGCCAGTCCCCTTAGTTTACACAGAGATAGCACTTGACTCAGAGACAAAAAGAGACCCACTCATTGTGATGGGTGGTGATAGGATCATTCACTACACTTGTACATTTCTCTGATGCCAAAATAATGATTCTTTCCTTTCACCCACTTTGGAAGATAAAAGTTTAACAGTAACATGCAAATGACTGGAAACACAATCCTTTTTTTCTTTTAAGCCTTAGTAGTAATAGATCACCCACCTTATGCAAAAACAAATGTTAGTTAAACATTTTAATTAGATGTATACAATTTAATTGGGAACTGATTTTTTAAAGTAAGCAACAAAGGATTTTGCAGATGGAGTGAAGTAAGAGGTGAAAAGAAACCATTTTCCATGGTTTTATTCAAAGAACTGTCAAAATGTAAACATCAAATCAAAATAATAACCTGGAATGCACATGCAGAGCAGCTTAACTTCCAAAATAATTTCAATTTGTGAAGAAAAAAAAGCATTTTAGAAGCTTATGTTTGTGATTAGCCCTTCCAAACAAGTGTAGATACAAAAGCAGAATGAATTGGTGGTTATTTATCCTTCCATCCCCACTTTGTGTCCAATGGAGCACATATGGATAAAATGTTCATAGGTTTCCAGCAATTAATGGGCAATGCCTTGGCAATAACACAGAATGATTGCAAGGACAAATTGCCAAGCAAACAGAATAACAGAACACAATGGCTACTGGGCTATACAAGAAGTATTCTACTAGACAAAATTCTGTGGCACTGTTTATTTCAAAATATGCACTATTCAAAACCGTTTCTGCTGCTAGAAATTAAATCTTTTCTTTTGCAATCTCTATCACCATTCGATATTGGAAGGTTTCCTATCCCCCCTCCCCCCCCCAAAAAACCCACACCCCTTTTCTCTTGTTGCTCCTTATGCCCAAAACCAACTTTCAGGACACCTAAGAATGCTACATTTCTTGTTCCTACAAACACTTCAACCAACTTGGCTTTGTCCTGAAAATTTTGGCACATTTTCCAATGCCTCAATGTGTGTAACTGAACCAATCGATCACATATTGGTCCTTTGCTCACCCTTCCCTTCATCCCTTCCTTTTCCACTGTATCTCTTCTGTGTTCAATTAAAGGCAACAAGCTCTCCAAGTAGAGGCCTGTTTTACTGTATGGTTGGGGATGCCAATATACTGACGGTGCTGTATAATTGAAGCATATATTTATGCCTCAATTAGGTGGAAAGATACTTTTCTAAACTTCCAGGATCCACCACACAGCATATTATAATTAAAACAAATCACCATTACATTGATCTACACCCATGTTTTCCCAGAACAATGTTTCTAGGCATGTGGCACAGAAGACTATCAGAGGGACATTGCATAGCATCACAACTATGTGGCCTACATTGATTCAGTGCTCTTGTATATTATTCCTTTAGATTTTTTTGTCAGGAGTGACTTGAGAAACTGCAAGTCACTTCTGGTGTGAGAGAATTGGCCTTCTGCAAGGACGTTACCCAGGGGATGCCCGGATGTTTTGATGTTTTACCATCCTTGTGGGAGGCTTCTCTCATGTCCCTGCATGAGGAACTGGAGCTGATAGAGGGAGCTCATCCGCACTCTCCCCTGATTCAAACTTGCGACCTGTCGGTCTTCAGTCCTGCCGGCACAGGGGTTTAACCCACTGAGCCACAGGGGGTTCCTAATCCATGCAAACACTACAAAGACATTATGTCAGGAATTATCCAAACCAAGCAGTACACAATAAAGGCAAAGTGAAAAGTGATTCCAGACTTAAAAGGGTCACTTTTCAGAGAAATGTATCAGGTTCTCATCTGAAATTGTCAATTCTGTGAGATGACAAAGATATAAACACCTCAGATATAGTTGAAGAAATGCATTTAATAAAATCCAACATGACCACACTCCTTAAGGGTAAGTGGCAGTACTATGAAGAAAGGCAAATACACCTGACTGAAGTTTATACAAACTGATGTTCCCAAACTTCTGGCACTATAATATGAGGCTCCCAGCAGAAGAGGTTAATTTCATCCATAGACAGAAATAGGTTTCACCACAGATTCTCTCAAATGAGCTACAAATAACAATCAATACATCCAATATGCTTCTAGCCGGAAGGTTGGCACTCTCTTCCAATTCTGGGAGACGATGATTCCTGGTTAGTAACTCACAATAAGTCTCTGAAGCGTGGAAATGAAATTAAAGGAGAGGAAGAAATGGAAGAGTGCACAACTATGACACTTGAGTCAAAATTCCTAAACAATAGTAGAGCAAAGCAAGAGTTCCCAAACTGAGCCTTGGGACAATTCTCTCCTCAAATGGATGAGCTCATGCATCTGGAATCTAAGCATTTCCTTATGCAAAATAAGGACAGTGGATTCCACTGAAATTTCTCCTGCTGAGAGGAAAATTGTGAACAGCATCCACTGCCTGCTCCTGATGCTACCACTGATATTTACTTTCTGAAAGTGGTTCTGGCAGTTTTTTCATCATGACAGGGATTGCAGTAAAGGCAATCCTTGAGTTACAAACATAAAACTTATATGCGACTTATAGTTAAGAACAGGGGTGAGACAACAGGAAGTGCAGAAATCTACCCCTGAAAAGGGAAATTTACTCTTGAAAGAGTTATCATGGGGGAAAGGTGCCTCCACTGAAGCTTTCTCACCTATCCATGTTTCACAACAAGCTATTTTTTTTCAAAATCCAATCAGAGACAGAAAGTGAAGTGAAATTTTCTGAACGGGTACAGACAGCAAAACAAACTCCACAGGGGTTGGTTGGTAGATAGCTTTAGATATCTGAAGTTACACTGAAAATGTATCTGTTCTGACTTACATACAAACTGAACTAAAGTACAAACCTACAGAACGTATCTTGTTCATAACTTGGGGACTGCCTGTATTGTAAAACTATGTATTTATCATTACAATACATTGCTAGAGGTGGAGAATGATCAGAGGTTGCCTTGTGGGGAAATTACTCATTCCAGGTAATATTTTGGTTATTATTGTATTATATTACAATTAGATACAATCTTACCTAAAGCTACTTTGTAAGGTATCATATATTATGTGAGGTCATTTTGTATAATACAATATCTAATTGTAATCTATGATGTATATGGTAAAGCATTTGACACTGATTGACTTGACTAGTTCAGATGTCATGGAAAGTTCATAGACATTAAGAACATTTACCTCTTGGAGCCCTTAGACACTAAGAAAACATGATATGTACTGAAATATAATGGTGACAGATCCTCCTTTTAAGAGAAGGGCTTTAGCTTAATAGAGGGCACATGTTTTGCAAGAATGAAATTTCCTATTTAATCCCAAAGGCTGTCACAAGAGACTAAGGGCAAGTCTATATAGGCAATATGCAAGTACTATCAATGAGGGTTGTGAGTTTTCTAGGGTTGAATTGGCTGCTTTGGGCAAAGTTAGGAGATATACCAGAGTTTGCTGGAACCTCTAAAGTGTCCTGCAAGTTTGGGGAAGCCTGAACAGTTGGATTGGGTCCAGTTCAGAGCAGAACATTGTCTAGACAGGACACCATCACCAATGTCCTTTTCCTGCACAAAGAAAGGGCATTGCTCCCAGCCAGACACAGAGCTCCATGTGAGCTCCTAGTCATTGTGGGGAACCAGTTCTGCATGATCAGAAAAAAGGTGATGAGATCTCTCATTTTTTTCTCCCTGGTCATTCAGGTGATTTGCTGATGTCGATGTAGTACCCACAACAGCAAGAAGCTTGCACAGAGATCTCTGTCGGGAGCAGTGGTAGTGACACAGACATTGAGGTGATATTCCAGTAGGACTGATGGAGTCTGTGGAACCCATCAGTCTATTTTCAGCCATATCTTCTGGCCCTATTCATTTATTTAAATTGTTTTATCTAAGGTTGCCAGGTGTCCTTTATTCTAAAGGTTTCATTTATTTGAGAGTCAGAAAGCATCTCCTTACGGACTGGCAGATGTCCCTTAACTGATGGGTGGAAAGTTTTATATAGATTGAATGAGATGACAAAAATGTATTTGGGTGTTGGTGCCCTTTATAAAGACAGGTATGTGTGCAACATTTAATTTATGAATGTCAACAAAATGTTAATTTTACACGTAAATGCATTGCTAAGTTAATTGAAATCATTCTTCCATTTGGCATTTAGATAGAACACACACTTATTAATAAGCTATTTCCTGATTGTCCACCCTGCTTGTCATGAATTTTGGCTCTCCCTTTTTGCTGATGAGAAAACCTGGCAAGAATATTCTTATCCCACCTTTTTCTAAAGTGGGAGCCAAGGAAACTCACAATATAAGGTAAAACAGAACGGAGCTAAAATAACCAACCATTCATTTAAAAAGCATAACATTTAAAAAAGCTTAAAAGCATTTAAAATGAAACAAATGGTATATGGAACCCTGATTTCTGTGGCAACCCTTTCAATGAGTATATGCCTACTCAAGGAACATGAAAGGCACTGCAGATTAGTTCAGCCAGAGAAGTCAGCCATAGCAGAGCACTTGATGAACCAACCTGGACACAGCATATTACTTGAGAACACAGAAGTGCTGGACCACTCTAACAACTACCATGTCAGGATACTCAGAAAAGCCACTGAAATCCACAAACATGTGGACAATTTCAACAGAAAGGAAGAAACCATGAAAATGAACAAAATCTGGCTACCAGTCCTAAAAAACTCTAAAATTATAACAGTAAATAAAGAACAAAACTCAAACACAGGGGAACTCCAGACAAGAAAAAATTAGGAACACCAGACGACTGAACGAATGAACAACAACAACAATTACCTCTCAACAAAGGATTCTCCCAGACAGTAACAAGTCACACCTAAAAACTGCCAAGCCATCAAATGCTAGTCAAGGTGGCCAATTGAAACATTCACACCTACCTCCAACAGACAAGACTTCATTCTCCCACCCTGGACTTTCCACAGATAAACCCAATTTTCCTAGTTTCCGACAGACCTCACAACCTCTAAGGATGCTTGCCACAGATGCAGGTGAAACATCAGGAGAGAATGCTTCTAGAACATGGCCATACAGCCCAAAACCCTACAACAACCCAGTGATTCCAGCCATGAAAACCTTAGACAATACTACAGAAGATTGCTCACCTTTAGTCATCATAACCTGTCTCATAACATAGTCAAGAGCTTACATTCAGTGTCAATGAACACAGCAATTGTCTTTTTTAAAGAAGAAAGACTGGATTTGTTTACCAAATAATATGGGAAAATTTATGCATAAATTACATGAAACTAAGAATGTTTAATTCCGTATAGTATCAAGTAATAGATAGAACTGTCATGACAGCACCAATGAGAACCATTTGAAAGGATTAAATTTGTTTTCATAAAAAGTAAGATATAAATCAGTTTATTTTTTCTGTATAAAGTATTCATTAATAAAATGATAGATTGAAGTTCATGACAAAGTTTGACATGTCAAAGTAACAAATGTCAAAATTTTCGGGTTATCTAAACACCAGTTGACAAATCACATTATTATTATTTATTATTAGGGGCTGGATAGGGAATAACTTGAATTGAATATTTTATAGTTTAAAGTTTTAGCAGACTTCACACTTCATTTCCTTCAAGACATTCATAAGCTTTTTCCTTACATAAAAATCCTCTTTGTGTTTTCTTTTGTGCAAAAGACAATCAATCCAGGTAGTCTCTAATTAACCACTGTTTCCTGTGTTGCCCACATCAGGAAATTATGGTTATATTTCCAGAATAAACTAGGATATTAAACCAACTTCAAACCACAGTATGACATTCTTGTTTTCCACAAGCTTTATTTGTGCAATATGTTTTAAACCAAGTACAGTTTTAACTTATGTATTTATTTATTTATTACAATATTTTTTTAAATTTCTGTTTATGGTCATTGGTTATATATTATGTCTTGTCTTTTTGGTTTTTGCTTATGTATGAATTGTGTCTTGATTCTGTTGTCAACCTCCCCGAGTCCTTGTGGAGAGGATATAAATAAAGTTGCTGTTGTTGTTTCGATAAAATGGGAATCTGCGTTTCGGCCTGGTGGTGATGCACTGTGAAGTACACTCACTGCAGGCAAAAGACTAATGCATATCTCATCTCACTAACACAACATTCGATTGAAAATGGCTAACATGTTTTAAAACTAAACTGGCAGACTTTTAATGGTTTTTTAGTGGTCTCTCATTAGTTGTCTAAAATTCCCACTAAGCTACACAATTTAATCAGTATTTTGAAGACATTGTCCTTGCCTCAAAAACCATTGCTAGCATCCGTGAGCTTCTGTCTTCATAAATTATCGGGCATATTGGAGCCTTAATCTGATTATACAAGGGTGCTCATTCATCATTGCATTTAGGAATCAATAATGATTGTTCAAGGAGCTTCATAATTGTTACACATCTAGGATTTCTGCAAGAAGGGTACTTTCATCCCTGTTTTATAGCTAGACCACGGAAAGTAAGAGATTAGTTCCAGTTAGTTAACTAGAGAATGAATGTCTAAAATCTAATTATACCAACATAAGCTCTCCAGTTTCGGTAAACAAATTCTTAGTATATAAATAATTAAGGTTCATGGGGAGTGGTGAACACATCTCCTTTGCATATGGCTTTGGCTATAAAAATTACTGAATATAAAATATATATGCAGGTACTTTGTGTATCATTCCTTCATGTCTGAGATAGTTATGCCACCAGTTGAGCAACCTGATTGAACATTTGAACTGGTTTATGCTGTCAGCAAACTTCAAAGCATTAGGAGAGGATCTATTTTTGTTAGCCAGAAAAATATTTTTAACCAAACATATCTTTTTATCCTGCCACCCCCACCATGCTCTGACGCCTGCCCTTTTTAAAGCTTCTGGGAGAAGAATTCCCTTTTGCAAAATAAACATTTGCATACATAAAATTCAGCAAAAAGCAGGTGGAACAAAAATTATATCAACTACAAATACTTTGTTCTTGCTGTTTTTAATTTGAATGTCCTAGTTCTGCAGATATGTTGACTACTTTAGATTGCCCATCATTCAGTAATTCAGTGAGGGTCATTGCAATTCTATACATGAACTGAACAAAGACACAACTCAGCAACCAGTACGGAATCCTAAGAATCCCTGTTATCCATTTCCCATTAGACAATTGTGGAGAGAACTAGCTGAAACTCATGGGTAGGATCTGCTGAAGACTGACAAACTCAAAGAGCTCCTTAGGTCTGACAGGAAATGTTTCAAATTTCTTTCAACTGTGGTTCTTTTGAAACTCTTGAAACCTTTATCATCCACTTCACATTATGTGAAAAGTCTCAATATTTCAAGCAAGCTAATGATGAAGTTGTGAGCTTCATTGAGGTCTACTTATACAATGAGGGATCACTCAATAAAGGACCACTCAACTTTATTGAGCCATCACAGGCAAGTGATGATAGTGGTGATGTTAGTATTCTATCATATATAGTAGTGTTTCTCAACCTGGTGGTCAGGGCCCCTGGGGGGGTTGCAAGGGGGTGTCAGAAGGGTCGCCAAAGACCACCAGAAAACACTGTATTTTCTGTTAGTCATGGTGGTTCTGTGTGGGAAGTTTGACCCAATTCTACTGTTGGTTGGGTTCAGAATGCTCTTTGATAGTAGGTGAACTATAAATTCCAGCAACTACAACTTCCAAATGTCAAGTCTATTTTCCCCAAACTCCAGCAATGTTCACATTTGGGCATATTGAGTTTTCGTGCCAAGTTTGGTCCAGGTCCATTATTGTTTGAGTCCACAGTACTCTCTGGATGTAGATGAGCTACAACAACAAAACTCAAAGTTAATGCTCCCAAAATCCTTCCAGTATTTTCTGTTGGTCATGGGAGTTCTGTGTGCATATCACATATTTATATTACGATTCATAACAGTGGCAAAATTGCAGTTATGAAGTAGCAACAAAAACAATTTTATGCTTGGGGTTCACCACAACATGAGGAACTGTATTATGGGGCTGTGGCATTAGGAAGGTTGAGGCCCACTGGCATATAGCATGGGGTATCAAGGCAGCATATAAAGTAAAGAGGTACAAGGCAAAGCAGATATCTGTCTTTATCAAGTGTTTGAATTTAAATATACTGCTTTATTATCAGGCCACTGTAATTTAAGGGAAGAGAACACAATTTGGTAAGAAATTTAAACTGGTCAACCAGAACTTTATAAAACAACAACAACAACAACAACATTCAATTCATGTCCATAAAGGGTTATGGCCATAGAAGAAAAGCAGGAAAGAGCTGGCAGAATTTCAGGAAGAGTAAACATTATAGGAATTGATTCCTTTTCAATTAGAATTTGGTGGAACAGGTGAGGACTGGTAGAAAATAAGCAGTGATGTGGGTTATGCTGGCCAATGTCCCCCTATCCAAATTCCAAGAAGATCTCATGGTGAAATTTTCAAAGGTTAAAGTACAGTAATAGGAGTGTCTATTTGGATGCAATTCAGATATAGGTTTTTCTGGGAGGTTTTGAAAATGTTTTGGTATAACTAGACATTGTTCACAATTTGTAACATTAAGGTTACCACCAAAGAAGCAGTTCTTACAATTTGACATTTTACAATTGCTTGAAACATTAAGTAAAATGGAAACATTACAAGTATTTAGCTTTTCTGTTTAGATTAAGACCTTTTCTTACATTGCCGAGTGTGTTCTATTTGCACATGCTTAAGACTACCAGTCAATATAGGCCGTCCAATAAAAGAGGAATGGGAACATATATGGAACTGCATATTGAAATATACTTATGCATATGATCTCAAATAAAATTGGTACCAAATGATGTACCAATGGTATATAACACCATAAAATTAGGATTTTTTAAATGAAAACATGGCAGATGGAGAATAAACACTGAGATACAGTTATAGTAATATACTCTTCTACTTTAAGATATCAAAATCTTCCATATTTTCTTCTTGAGACCACTCTCAAAACCTTAGCCACATGTTTCATTTCCAAAAAGCTAAGTACATGCAGTGCTGACAATTACTGTGACCTGTTATTCTGCCCAAAATGTGTAGGAGGCACCGAACCTGATGGTACAGACAGGTCTAGAAAGCACAGCAGCATTGAACATAGTCTGATTGTCAAAAAGATTTCCTCTGGCTGGTGATAAAATACAAGCCCAAGCTGAAATATCCACCTGCAACCGACAGAAACTGTGTGCAAAAGATCTGCCACCTTTCTCCACAGAAAGCAATTTCAGATGAAATTGTTATATGCTATGCTTTACAGGGTGGAAACTATTTTCAACCACACTTCAATACATTCCACAGAGCTCGGTTAGCTAAGTACAATGGTGCCACCAATCACATGTCTGCAAAAGTCAGCCAAGAAGTTCTCAACTTTATTATTTCTTGTTGTTGACAAGGAAGTATTTCTATTTAAGATGTTCCTTTTTATACTTCACTGAAACAAGCAATATGCTCCATGTTTAAAATCTGATTTCACTGCACAGAGTTCAAGACGCTAAAACCCTCTCTAGATTTTGTTCTCTAGAGCCAAGTGGCATTTCTATTCAAAATAAAAAATAGTGCTACAAAGATTTTTCTACTTCTGCCAAGCTTGGCTCTAGCAACAGGTTGTTTCCAAGCAGTATACATTTCAGAAACAAAATCAAGAAGTGAGGCTAAAAAGGATTATTACTGTCTACCCACTACTTCTCCTTACCAAGATCCATGCTCTTAGAGGCTTTCAGATTAATTGATTCTGTCTGCTTGGCCAGTGTCAAAGATCTGAAGTTGATGTGCTGATCTGGTAAATATGCTGCTGAATCTGCTATTGAGCTGTGGAAGGAAAACACATGAGAGAGAGAAAAGGCTCAAATACAAATGAAGTAATTAAACCATGTCCACTTTAAGTGTATTGTATCCATTGCAGTCAGTCACATTTCTTGTATGCCTATTGTTTGCACCAACATTGCTTTTGTTCAGGAAATGTCTTACAGACCTGCACAACCTATGACCCTCCAGGTGTTTTGGACTGTATAGGACTTCGGGAAGTTGGAGAATAAAACACCTGGAGGGCCGCCGGTTCTGTAGGCCTGGAATTGCACATATCATTACCCCATTTTTTAAATAAAGTGCTGGGATGATGTATATCTCACCACTAAGTTAAAGAAAACAGATATCATAGGGTCATATGGAGGAGGGAACAAGCTTGTTTTCTGCTGCCCTGGAGACTAGGATGTGGAACAATGGCTTCAAACTACAAGAAAGAAGATTCCACCTGAACATGAGGAAGAACTTCCTAACTGTTAGAGCTGTTCAGCAGTGGAACTCTCTGCTCTGGAGTGTGGTGGAGTTTCCTTCTTTGAAGGCTTTAAAACAGAGGTTGGATGGGCATCTGTTGGGGGTGCTTTGAATACAGTTTTCATGCTTCTTGGCAGTGGGGTTGAATTGGATGGCCCATGAGGTCTCTTCCAACTCTATGATCCTATCATATGTAAAGAAGCACACATGACAGCAAAATCGGAACTAAGTATCTGAAATGTTTCATCTTTCATGATCAAATTTTCAACTGTCTCAATTCCAGATTAAATCTGAAAACAACGTACAGCTCTCTATGAGCTTGCTCTTGCCAGGAATTCACTCTTAATACACATTCAGTTTTCACTGGATGGAGTTATGTCCAGCCTGTTCAGCCAGAGGTAATGAAAATATTGCTTGGAGAGCTAAGGCCATCCTCATGCATTTCATCTCTCCTGACTTGCAAGTTCTATCAGAGAGAGGCTAATTAATTGGGTGATGGAGATTGCTAATGCCTTGTACGATACCCTGGGGTCTCATGATATAGAGCTAGAGAGAGAAATATTTTGAAAAACAGCCTTGTTCTGGCTCCTTTAAAGTAACCAGTGGCAACAACTTCACTGAAGACGTCTTTACTATTCCTGATCACTCTTGATCACTATCAATCAGGTTCTAATATTCTTTTTGACTATGTGATGACATCACATTTTGAGAGGTCCGCCCCTCCCACTTTTATCTGGATTGAACTCCTGGTCTTGAGTCCACACTGATGGAAAAACAAACTGAGGTTTGATCCAGACAAGATAAAATGTCCTGTTGATCAATAGATGGAAGGTTCCGTGAGTCAATAGTACTTTCTGTGACTAGGGTAGTATTTGATACTCAGTTTGAGAGTCCTTTAGATTCAGATTTGGTCAGGTGGCAATAATGGCTAGCAGTGTCCATCTTGGGCTGGTGCAACCATTATTTCCCAACAAGGAGAAGCTAAATTTGACCACTGTGATCCATTTCTTAACCACTTCACATTTGGGACTGACTACAATTTTAAAAAAGTTCCAACTGGTGTAAAATGCAGAGCTTTTTACCTTACAGTGGTCTTGAAATACCTGCAGTGACTTTTAATTTGTTTCTAAGTTTTTACCTATAAACCTCTAAACAAAGTGGGACTAGGTTATGCCAGACAATCTTCCCTTTTGTGAGCCTGTCTGAAATTTGTTTTTGTGATCTGAACACCTGGTACATACTCTATTTTCTAACAAGGTGAAGGTGCTGGGCACTCAATCCAGGGTATTTTTTTATGAAGTTGGATGCCAGCTTTAAAGCTCTTTTCTCAGAAATGCTAAGCTCTATTCTTAGTTACTATTTAGCTGGCTAGAGCAGGGGATACTGTTCTGCATAGCTTTCAATAATTGATGCAACTGCTGTTTTTAATGTTAAGCCTTAGTTTTACTGTGCAAAACATCGTTCCAATTTTTGTACAATATGCATTCTATTTTTTTATTTGTACATGACTTTGAGCACTCAAAGTTAATAAAATGAAGGACTCCAATAAAGAAATAAAAATAAAGAAACTGGGATAAGTTGAAGACCAGGTCACAAACTATACATTTGTAAAACATCTTTACTAATTATAATTTTAAAAATAATAACAACACAACATGGCTTCCTCCCACCACATCCCCATGAATATGAGAATGACAATTAATGACAACATAGGGTTGCAGATACAAGAAAGACATTCTTTTTTTAAAAAAAACCCATGTACCTATCACTATCTATATAAATAAAAATGTAATGTTCGTTTGTGGGATTAACATAACACAAAAACCACTGTACGAATTGACACCAAATTTGGACACTACACCCCTATCAGACCAACGAGTGACCATCACTCATAAACCCCTCACAAAAAAACCAGCGGAAAGGACTTAAAAACCCCAAAAAGTTAAATGATGATACAATACACGCGAGAAAACGACAGCTCCCAGCATCCCCTAGACCAGGCCCTTTAGGGGAGAAGGACGCTCCAAATGCACTGCTTCCAAGCTGCAAGCTTTTTTCTCCTTGGATTTCTTTAAGGGCATCCCAATCCATACATATTTCTATTTCCTATTCCTGGACTGCAACTCCCAGTAATCCTCCAGATAGATAAGATAAATAGATTAGATAGATAGATAGATAGATAGATAGATAGATAGATAGATAGATAGATAACAGGTAGACAGATCAATCAGGAGGACTGCTGGGAGTTACAGTCCAAGAATAGGTAGAGAAGGAAGAAAAGAGAGAAAGAAAAAGGGAGGGGAAGGAAGGAACAAGGTAGAGAAGGAAGGAGGGAAGGAAGGAGAGTAGGAAAGAGGGAGGGAGAGAAAGAGAGAAAGAAAGGAGAAAAAGAGGGAGGGAAGATTGGCCACAGCAATGTGTTGCGGGTACAGTTAGTATAGTTATAACAAGCCTTAAAGATTGGGGAAGCTGTACATCTAAGCAAAATATGAATATGTTCTGTTGCAAATTCAGCAACATGAAGCATGATGTTTTTACATAAAGAAAAAGCATTCCTAATGCTTTCTAGAAATAACATTATACATGGTAAACATTTTCAAACCTGTGATTATAATCTGTGAGCAGCTCGTCACTCGGATGTGGAGGCAATGGGGGTGGGACTTCATTTTCAGCCATGCCACTCTCAGATGCATGAAGCTCTGAAAATAAGGGGGGAAATTAATAAACTATGGTACCAGCAAATATATTACATCTATTTGCTATCAAGAACTGAACTGGCATGCCCACATGTCGTTTGAAGCTAGTGAGAAATTATACAAATCTCCAAACTAACTAAACTAGAATTAAAATTACACCAAGCAGAAAATACATCCCTTAGGATTTTCAAAAGACCTGATTTTCCCGTTTGCACATGCATAATTAAAGATAAACACATTGAAATTCTCCTTATGGAGAAGTTCTGTATTGGTTTTATTAATTTCAATGGATATTTTCCCTCTCTGCACAAAACTTATGTTTAAACTGAGCCCTGAATAAAACATTCAAGCATAAAACATACTGGCAGCACCGACTGTATTCTTGTATGCCTGAGCTGTTTACCTGTTCTGTACCTTATCTACAAATTGAGGTTAGCCTCAGGTTTTTATGGGCTCCATAAACAGAACACCATTAGGGCTGTATCTACACACTTTTTTCTGTCTTGGGGAAAAGCTAGGCAAAAATTTAACAAACAAAAATGAATCTCTAATGTGGCTCAGTGAGGAAAACATGACAGCATGCCCAGGAATCTCCTGCAACACTCCTAGATGGAGCTTCAGCAGTCAGGTTAGCTTGCCAAGCATCTTCAAAATAACCTCTCTCTATATATATTTTCCTTCACAAATGCAATCATCTAAGTTAAGTTACACTCACATGCCACATTAGAAGATGAGACTGCCCCATTAAATTCCTTGCAAAAGAACAGGAAAACTATGAGATACATCTAGAGAAATAATCACCGAGTATTGTGTTAACAGAACTAGTATCCTGGTTAAGATATAGCTGATACAGAAGGTTCAGCTTTCAAGGGATATTTTGAGTACTACAGATTCATGCTCAGATCCCTGCTACCAGGCTCACAAAAAACCAAGAGGCAAAGAAAGGCCTTGATTAGCTAATGCCTAGGACAAAGGATGAGACCATTCTTTCCCAACCAGCTCTAAACAATCTGTATAGTCTAAATAGCACAATTGTAATCAGCACAAACACAGCATCAGGATGACAATGAGGAATGTATTGGATGAGTTCAATTTCCACAAAGCGCTTTGATGCAGATGCTGCTGAATCAATCCTGCTGGGTGTGCTTCCACATTTTCGAGGGGAGGGGTTGCCATGCTCTTTCTCTCACGTTGCTCACTATTTATGAAGTATCCACACAATACCATCCCTCCTGTCGTTCTCATCCTCTCTTGGTTTTTTCATCTCTGCAGAAAGTCTGGGTTGTTTTATTTTTTAGCATATTATTGTAAAAGAAACTCAACTTCCACAGAGGTTTTTAGTTCCAACTTTATGCAGTGGTGTTTTGGAAAAGTAACCCATCACAACCAACAGCACCGCTATACCTATCCCAACATAGATTATAGAATCATAGAGTTGGAGAAAACCACATAGGCTACCCAGTCCACGCAGAAAAAGCATAATCAAAGCACCCCCAACAGATGGTTATCCAGCCACCATTTAAAAGCCACCAAATAAGGATCTTCCTTCACACTCTGAGCCAGAGAGTTCAACTGTTGAACAGATCTCACAGTCAGGAAATTCTTCCAAATGTTGAAGTGGAACCCTTTTCCTGTAATTTAAACCTATTGCTCCGAGTCCTAGTTTCCAGGGCCACAAAAAACAAGGCTTTTAAAAGGATAAGACTTATCCTGAGATAAAATTTTAATCAGTTATTTGTTATTTATAATCCATCAATTTGATTTGGGACTACAGTGAGCCACCCCAAGTCCCATCGGGGAGATGGAGGCAGGGTAGAAAAATAAAGTTCTTCTTCTTCTTCTAAAGTGATCCAAAAGTGAGGTTATTATTTTTGGATAAACAGGGATTCTTGTTCCAAACATGCCAAGTGCTAAACAATATATGCATGCAAAAATAGATATAGATGCTTTTGTTGATCACTGCAATTAATTTGTAATAAAAATTCAAAAATGATTTACAACCCTTTGTTGTTTTGGTCATTGCAAACAATGAAGCGGGAAGGGAAGCTGGCCTCTCTTTCCACAACAAAATTCCCTGCATGCATCAGAGAATCAATGACATCTGGAAAATTTACTAGAGTCTGATAAAGTTACAGCTGGTAAAGGCTGTGTGTTTAAAATTAGGATTTTTAAAATTGTAACAATTTAAAATGGAACAAAAAGCACCCACGGCTTTAATCGATTTATCAGTGGGGTGCCAATTTTCATCAGCAGAGGTATACATTCAAGGCACAGTTGCTTATTTTTAAAAAATATTTATGTCAGCTACAACGCACAATGAGAAACAAAAATCGTTCAAATGCTGATTTGTTGTTTTCCTGGGATTATGCTGCTGAAGCCAAAACCAAGTATACATTAGTCATGCACAGGAGAGTTGTATTTGCACACTTGGGCCAAACTTAAGTTTTTAGGCATGCCAAAACAATATTTAGGACAAAATCCACAGAAAATTCAATCACATGGAACACTGAATGAATAGAGGTAAGGGGAGCAACGACCAGATAGAAGGGGAAACAGAATGGAGGGACTGAAGAAGAGAAAGAAACACCATATTAATATATTTCTAGAAAGGGTATAAAGAACCATTAGTAGATTTATACTTAAAATGTTTGTATCTTTATGGATCATCATATTGGCTTCAATGTATGGAAATCTAATGAATGAAATGCCACCAGGAACTTCAGTTATCAGCAGCTCTGCTCAAATTTTGCAAACTCAAGGCTGCAACTTCATTGGTTCAGTCTATTTATCTGTGGTGTGGCCATCCTCTTTTCCTACTGTCTTCCACTTTCCCAGTAAGTCATGCTATCTCTTCATATGCCCAAAGTATGATAGTCTCAGTCCAGTTATTGCATATACCTATATATATAAGTCGACCTCAGAAGGTTTGAGGGACACAATTATGGATTTTGAGATGGCCCGTGGAAAAGTCGAAGTTCACTCTGCATGTTTAGTCATCTCCGAGTTGGAGAAAGGCGGGGCAGAAATGTCATAAATAAATAAATAAATAAATAAATAAATAAATAAATAAAGAGCTAAGCCACGTTGGGGTCAGCTGCTCCTAACCAATGCTGTTATTTCCCCAAGCATTCAAAAAGGCCAACAATGGCGCCCAACAGTGGAGGTTAGTGCTTCTTTTAGGGTCTCCTGGGACAGACTAAGATCTTGTCTTTTGTCACTCTACTCAGAGATGGGGATGTTTAGATACATTATTGCCTTTGACTAGTGCAGTGGTCCTCAACCTGGGGTCCCCAGATGTTATTGGCCCACAACTCCCAGCCACTTTACCATTTGTTAGGATTTCTGGAAGTTGAAGGCCAGAAACATCTGGGGACCCCAGGCTGTGAACCACTGGACTAGTGGATACGTTGACCCAGATTTCTGGGATCTATCCTCTGACTAAAATTTCTAGACATATACATGAATAATATATACTGTATCTGTATCTCATCTTAGGCCTGGTTTGCTCTAAAATGCATTCATTTGTCCTTTGAACAGTTTGTGGTATCTGTAGAACTCTCCTCCAGCATCACATTGCAAATGAGTTGATCTTCTTCTTGATAGCCTTTTTAAGAAGTAAATTCTAACTTCTCTTCAACATCTCAAATACCCAAAGAAGTCATTTGTAAGGTGATTTGATGTGCACACATGTATAATTTAAATGTAATCAATTATTTGGACAAGGAAGACAAGATTAATAAACAAGAATTATTTATTTGGTAGACAGTCGTAAAAGGAAGCAATATTTCCAATTGTAGGTGGTTTTACTTAAGGTAAGATTCATTACACAGATCCATTTCTTAAGGCTGCCATTAGAACAAAAGCCTGCTCCTTTGTCATGGAAATGATGGTGAGTTGCTCAGCAGTCTTATAATTTTCTAGAAGTTAGAAACCTTCTGATGAAGCAGATTCCAGTAATCTTTCAGCAACAGAAATGTGAAATTGCTGGCACTGAAAGTAAGACTTCTTTGAAGAAGCTCTACTTTTTAAAAAATGCTGTCTCTGCACAACATCTTGGCAGAGGAACAAACTGAGGACCTCAGGGTGGCAAGTATTAGATTATTCATATAAAAATAGACTGAATGCTGGCATTTCAGTATTGGATTTTAAAGCATTCTTCAAATCATGATAGGGAAAGCAAAATATATATTTAATATATATCATAACTTCTTACCAGAATGTTAGTTTCCTTTTAAGAACACCAAACAAATTGGTAGAGGCTTACATAAGTTTGTGTACATTTATAGAACACAAAAGGAAGGCAACAATGAAATATTTCAGCTTCCTATTGAGTTTGGTATGTTCCAATACTGCTAGGCCTGAATGCCTCACACTGAGGTTACTGCTGTAATTCAATTTTATAATGCAATTAAGAAACCTATAAGGTTTCAAGCAAGCCCATTATTTGGGGATTATTTTTTCTCTCCAACACTGCAACACAAAACTCTTTTGCATTCTCTCACTTTATCCTGTCTGGTCTGATATTTTGTTTTCTGGGCCACCTGTCTCTCATCTAAAATGTCTTTTCTACCCTGCACTGTCTTGCTCTTATAGCTCAACAATTTGATTATCTTTTGTCCTTTTCAAAGAATGTTCACTGGTTCCTTGCCTCCTCTTGTCAAGCTATCATTTAACTGCTTCAATTCTCCCTCCTCAAAGTCAAATACCACACTCTGTTATCTTCCCACTGCTTTGTCTAGTTCTGTTCTTTCCATATTACATATGGTGAAAGCTAAAGTTCCATACTTAACAAGAGAGACCATAAATGTGTTATTTATACATCATGATCCTAGAATGTATAACAAGAGTGGAAAGACAGAGACCCATAGGCATGTAACAACATGATTTGGGACCAGGCTGCTATATGGACACAGTGCATAAATCATTTTTTTCCAGTTACATAAATCCTAATTTCAAATCCAAAGATTGTTCTATTTCTGGTTCAACTATATTTGCTTTCCAGTGCGATGTCTTGTTTTTCTAACCTATTTAAATTTTCATTATTGGTCTGGAACACTGGCCGGCATTTTGGAGAGATTCTGAAAGAGATTGTGGGGAAAACTGCCATATACATGTTTGACTTTCTATTGTACAGCATCTATCAAAGAGTGAAAACAGGAATACAATTACTGGTGTTTCTCGCATCACCAACACACTGATTAGTCTCTGCTGGCACTTAAAATGCTACAATCAACAAAGTGAAAATAAATTATACAAGATAAATGTATTAGAGACAACAAGGAGAAAACACTGGCAATATTTGATATTCTAATCTTTATCCTTGCATCTACAAAATAAAGAGCAGTATCAAGAACAGACAACTGAAGACTTATAATGAAAAAAATGTCAGTACGAGGATCTTACATGATTAAAACATTTTAAACCTTCACTTTGTGGTTCCTGCTCACTCATGCAGAAACATGTTAACTTTTGGAATGAAAACATCCACTTTTGCTACCATACTGGTTCAACAACTGGGAATGTTTGAAAAGTCATTATATGTACGGCAGACCTGGTTAAACAAATCTTCCATACATGATTTGTTTATCAAGACATCCAAATTCCAATTTGTCTTTCCCCTTACAAGTCAAAGAATTAATTCTTCAACAAACAATGGATTATTTCTCTGCCTTGTCAGAGAAGAAACAAGCCAGAATTCCAGCTCCTGCCAATCTTGACAGCACAATAAACAAACCATGATGGGAAATCTGTGATTTGTACAGCTTCTGTTACAATTGATAGCTGTGGAGCATATTGATTTTTAAAATGTATTTAATTAGTTAACTAATTTTTACTCCACTTTTCTCCCAGTATGGGACCTAATGCAAATCAAATCAAAACATTTATTTCGGTCATTGACCAGCACAGGAAATAGTGTCACATTTCCATACAAACCTGGCATGTTTGGTACATTAAAAATATAAATATGGGACCTAATGCACTTATGGTGTAAATCTAAAAAATATATAGTTTGAAACATTGTGTAGTCAGCGATTCCAGCTATGAAAGCCTTTGACAATACAACTGAAACTCAAATTTGCATGCAACCTCTTCCACACACTTCATCTAAATTATACACACATACACAACAGAGACCAGAGACCATATATGAGACAATGGCCAAGTCGCTGAACAAGGACCCTCAGCACTACATTTGGTGTCCTTCAGCACAACATCCCATCAAGAGGCAGTCCAGAATATCATGTTCAATTATACTGAAAACTTCAGAGAGGCACAGCAGAAACAACACAGACAACACTACTCCATTCAATTTCTAGATTATATCAATGACATGTCTTCAGAGTCAACCAAAGCCACCTTCATGCATGAACCCAACTTGAAGCCAGATTGAAGCATGATCCCCTTGGAGCAGAGCATCCACCTCATATTCCAGTACCTTGCACAAAAATGAAATACTAGAGGCTAGGTGGTCCAACAGTTGCAAAACAAATTGTTTTAGAAAGATTTTCTTGCTGAAACGCACGAACTATCCTCATATTTCTCTGGTCCTTCAGTTTCCTCTGTTTACCCTTACTGAAAAAAAGGGCAAAAATCCAATTCACACATGATAGGTCTAAATCCTTCAAGGAACTTTTCCACATCTTTGGCATATATAAACTGAAAAGTATCTATTATCCCTGAACCCACAGGGACTAAAGTTATATTCACTGAGAGATTATCTACAACTGGCTCTATAACCTGCACTGGGCCAGAAGTCACTCCTGGTTATCTACCCAACATCCAGGGGCTTCCTGTTCATAACATAACAGGAAGCCCCTTTTGGGGAGAGGGGGCAGGATATAAATAAAGCTATCACTATCATCATCATCATCATCATCATCTTGGAGTAAATGTGTTAGTTAGAAGAATATGTTCCAAAATATCGCTCCACACTTTGTAGTATTGCTACTTCAGAACGGCCTTGGATTTGCATTGCTTTTGCTTATGCTACTGGGACTGTATCAAGTAGTATAAGTCAGAACTGATATAAATATTTCTATCTGCAAAAGACAACACAAAATTGTTCAGAATAGGCTGTTGTAGGTTACTTACATAGACTAGATTTGAAATTCCTTTTTTAACTGAATTAAACACCAATTTACAAACATGGGTCATTGAATGACTGAAAAGCAGCAGATTGAGAACACAGTTCACAGCTGAAACCCTTAACCTTTCTCGTCCACAACATTTACCACTACAACTTCACAGCATTTGACAAAAAATAGATATCATTCAACTTTGGGTTATTTAAACTGATTTCCCTCTTTGGATCATGGTCCCATGTATGATAAACTTAATTATTTTCAGTAGTTTTATCTTTTAAAAAAATTCAACACGAAACAATTGTGCTTTTCTTTTGGTGAACAAATAAATATATACAAATCCCCTCTAGGCAAATGGACTCTGAATTATTCTAATTATAAATAAGTGTGGTTCATATGTGTATATTATTTTTAAGTCTTGCTATGATTCGAAGAATTGTAAGGTGTTACATACATTGATTCCTTTAAACAACAGAC
This sequence comes from Anolis sagrei ordinatus, assembly GCF_025583915.1. Taxonomy (NCBI): domain Eukaryota; kingdom Metazoa; phylum Chordata; class Lepidosauria; order Squamata; family Anolidae; genus Anolis; species Anolis sagrei. Next base: position 183,315,866 of record NW_026844366.1, read on the forward strand.
ACAAAACACCATTAAAGTCAAGGAACTGGCATATATTTATACAATTATAAAAATATTAAGTGTCCTACCAGAACCAAAAATGTACATTTAAGAACAATACAATGATTTAAGATCTATAGGAAATAAAATCTACAGATACACTTGTCACCTACAAACTGTTTTATATCCTGCCTTAAGTGTTGGGGCAGCAAACTAGAAACTGTATGTAAAGTAGGATTTGTTTGCCAAGAATGTAATTCATTGGTTCTGAGTCAGCTTTTCCCACCTTCCCTGAAATTGTCATGCCTTACAAACTCTGCACTTACTCTAATTAATTGCCTTCTGAGTTGATGCGAGATCCTGAAAACAATATAATAAAAAGGGAGAAGAAGTAGCAATAGAAGTTGTTGTTGTTAAAAGCAAAACTTACAGTAGGATGCATGTAGCACTCACCTTTTAACCTCCCCTGCTGGCAATACGCTCCAAAACACTGCACAGCAGCATCACTACACCTTGGACTACTTGTGAAATTAAAATTCCCTTCAAGGTCCAGCTTGGAAAATGGTGAAACATGCTCTAGGTGCTCCTAAGGAAAAACCAAATTGACACTTATGTAAACATACTGATTCATTTATATTTATATCCTCACTTTTCTCTAAAAGTAAATGATTAGTAGTATGATTAACCATAAAATATTGTGAAAATAAAATTATTAGAATTAGAATTTCAAAATTCACCAAATAAGAATGCAATGATAAAAAACAATACCAGCACCTATCAGATTAAAACTTAATGTAGCAGCTTAGGTATCAAATTGGTTTAGTCAAGGAATTTCCCTGCAGGCTAGAAGAAGTAAAGTAAAGAAAGAACTAGCTATTCCTCAACCACTGCGAGCATAGCAATAAGTTGCTGGCTACAAGAACCAGTCAGTGAACCAAAGGTATAGCATCTGAAATGTTTCCTGCCCAAATGAATTGCTGCACTACTATCTAACCTCCTCATTCACACTCAAGACACTCTGGCTGCTAAGGTCAGTGGCAGAGAACATGTTTTTGCATGCAGGGTTCAAGGGTCCCAACAGCAATTTGTGACACCTCTAATTTAAAATATTCGCTATTTAACAAACCCACTATTCTTTACATCAATCTTGCTGAATGATGGGTGGTGGTTGTTATTTTGGGGAACTTATTAAGAAGGGGTGCAGCGTTTTTTAGCTTACTTATGTGAGCATAAGTCTTGAACTCAATGGGGCAATGACGATATGGCATATTGATTAGTCAATATATCATCATCACTATCATCTAACAACAACAGAACAGTTTTCTCTTATTTGGATTAAGTCTGACTTGGCCACGGTGGTCCAAGCTCTGGTTACCTCCCATATAGACTACTGCAACACTCTCTACATGGGGTTGCTTTTGAAGACTGCCCTGAAGCTTCAACTAGTCCAACGAGTGGCAGCCAGATTACTAACAGGAGCGGGGTACAGGGAGCATACTACTCCTCTGCTGCATCAGCTCCACTGGCTGCCAATTAGCTTCCGAGCACAATTCAAAGTGCTGGTGCTGACCTATAAATCCCTAAACGACTCCGGCCCAGTTTACCTGTCCGAACGGATTCTCCCCTATGAACCATCAAGGTTGTCAAGATCTTCTGGAGGGGCCCTGCTCTCGGTCCCACCACCTTTGCAATCGTGTCTGGTGGGGACGAGGGACAGGGTCTTCTCGGTGGTGGCCCCTAAGTTCTGGAACTCTCTCCCGTTGGAGATTAGAACTGCCCTTTCCCTCTTGACTTTCAGAAAGCTGGGAAAATCTTGGCTTTGGAATATAGCATTTGCAGAATGATGATCGAGTCAATAACGGCTGACCACACTGGCGGATGGTGATGAATTTGTGATTTTACTTTGACAACCTGGCTTTTGTAATTGCATGATCTGTATTTTAATGTATTTTATGTATTAATGTATTACGATGCTATTATGTTTATTCTATTTGTGTATGATTTTTCTGCTGTTAGCCAGCCTGAGTCCCTCTTCAGAGGTCGAGAAGACCGGGTTATAAAAGCTCTAAATAAATAAATAAATAAATAAATAAATAATATATTGAACTAAACATGCTTCTTTTAAAATATAACTTTTAGCAATGCAAATAGCACTCAACTTGTGTATTATTTATACTAATTTCATTTCACATTACAGACCGGACTAGCCTTCCAGATGGATGTAGCACTAAAAAGTCCCAACAATCCTAGAAAAGATTAGTGACCAGTAATTACTAACAAAGGAAAAAGGTAAGTCCAGCTGGAATGGATTCGTGAGATCTTGCCCTCATGTTTCTAGTGTAGACTTTCAGAAATTCCACAGATTTCATCTTATATACAACAGGCTGAAAGTTTAGACAAGGATTCTGTCAAAACTGCTTCCAGTTCTGCCAGAGCTGTTAGTTTTCCTCTCAAATTTAGACCACAGAGAAGTGTGTTGGGGGCAGGATGAAAGTGACTAGCCTTTTTCACCCCTCTTCTTTAATGTTTTTTTCATGGCATCAGAACAAATAATCCAATGTCACTATTCTTCTGAGGGACACTCAAGCAATACAAAATAGCATCCAGTGTGACCACTGAGAAAAGTCATAGTTAATTTATTTTGCAGAATTTTATTTTGCAGCCTATCTCCTAGTGTCAGTCCCAACTAGAATAGGCCATTGAATCAAGGGGATTTACCTATGTGTTGAAAAACTCAATACATGCTTCTGTGGTCTTACTCTAGTCTTCTCTAAGGTACACAATGAAGACAATTCAATAAGTCAAATGTTTTCCAGATTTTTGGTCAGGCATTAATTAGAATGGCAGTGACAGTCAAGAAACCAGAAGACGATTCAGACTTGGAAGGGCAGCGTGTAAATTCCTAAAAGATTGCAGCCCAGCTTACCTGTCTGAACGTATCACCTCCTATGAACCATCTAGGAGCTAAAGATCATCTGGAGAGGCCCTGCTCTAAATCCCACCTGCCTCGCAAGTGCGACTGGCAGAGACGAAGTACAGGGCCTTCTCAGTGGTGCCCCCGGGCTATGGAACTCCCTCCCCAGGGATATTAGATCAGCCCCTCCCCCCTGACTTTCCAAAAAAAAAAGTAAAGACCTGGCTCTTTGAGCAATCTTTTGAAGATGCAGCAAAATAGATAACATGGAACTATGAATGATGAACATGAAATGACCAGATGATGTTACTGAATAATGTTTTTTAACAAGATGACACAGATGATTATATACTGTAATGGTTTTTATATATGTTTTATATTGTGATGTTGATTGTTTTTAATGGCACTTTTATGAATGCCTGACATCAAATTGTACCAATCTGCAACTCACCCTGAATCGCCATATGGCTGAGAAAGAGAGGGTATAAATACCGCAAATAAATAAATAAATAAATAAATAAATAAATAAATAAATAAATAAAGAGGAACTAGGGAAGATCCTAAAGTGTAAAAATCTATCACTGAATACTGAAGTTAGGATTGTCCATGCCATCATATTCCCTATTTCTGAAAGCTGGACAATGAAAAATGCTAAGAGGAAGAAAATCTATTAATCTGAAATGTGGTGCTAGGTGAGAGTTTTCTACAGGTGCTAAAAAGGCAAATGAAGAGGCCCTAGAGCAGTGGTTCTCAACCTGGGGTCCCCAGAGGTTTTTGGCCTACAACTCCCAGAAATCCCAGCCAGTTTACCAGCTGTTAGGATTTCTGGTAGTTGAAGGCCAAAAACATCTGGGGACCCCAGGTTGAGAACCACTGCCCTAGAGCAAATCAGGCCAGAACTCTCCTAAGAAGCCAAGGTAACTACTCTATTTTGGTCATATCATGAGAAGACATGAGTCACTAGAAAAGATAATAATACCTAGTAAGATAGAAAGCAGCAGTAAAAAAGGAAAATCACATTACAGATAGGTAGATCCCATCAAAGAAGCCTGTAAGATCTGAGCAGATCTGTTGATGAAAGGGTGGCTTGGAGATTTCTCATTCATAGGGTGTCACAAATTGAAGATGACTTGAAGGCATTTAAGGACAAATACTCCAACTGGGATTTAGTAATGCAATGCAGGCACTATGAAAGGGGCTAGAAATAGAGCGGAGTACATAATCTCACAATATGTTTTCAGCAGCAGCTTTCTGTTTTTCTATTTGGGGGGGGGGAGAAGGGGGCATTCTTTAAGATAGTGTTTTTTAATATTGCGTTGTTGATTGATTGGCTATGTAAATTGTGGCATCTTTCCACTCGACAAGTGATTCTTGATTAGCTATGATCACCTAAACTATCCGAAAGAGAAAAGAATCACGAGAGGACAAGGCAACATTGAGTGCTGAACATTAGTATTTGGGGAAACTGGAGAATACTCGGCACCGTCCCAGATTATACCCATCAAAGGAAGAACGCACGATAGAGTTTCTTCTGACCACAACTGGCATCCCATTATTACTCCATCTGTGAAGGCAGCTTGTAGCCTTGTCAAGACAAGAAAAACGGTGCCAACAGTAATTTTTTGACAGCCAGCTGGTTCCCTTCTCTCAGTGGCTGCCACATATGTGCTGTAATGAATGCATACCAGAATGGCTTGGGAAGAAAATGGCAAACCCTTAACCCATGTTTCAATGTTTTTTGGCTTTTAAAAGTTTTTCTCTGTCCTGTCAATAACCATTCCAATTTCTTCTGACATTTGCTTTGTAAAAATAAACAATTTACGAGACCAAATTAGTTCTGAAGGACTAATTAACTATGCTACTGTAAAAAGGAGGGGGCTTCCTCCCCAACCACCAGATTTCCACAATAGTTAAAACCACTCTGCCTGATTTATAACTATTCAAAATACCATATCAACTATTCCTGTTTTACATATCTAATTTTTGTTTTACATAATATACCAGGGAACAAAGACTTGCAACAGATTTAAGAGCTATAATTACAATATTTGGATGGTTTCATAATGGGCTGGAATCCAATGAATGGCAACATAATCTGGATCCCAACAAGTGAGCTGTGACTTAACTCAAGTTCCACAGATTTCAATGGGAACAAAGCTCACTGAGGTCTGGGTGCAAGCCAATTCCCTCTCCTCCTTAAGCTCGCCACAAATCTTCTAGATCATTGTGATTCTCCCAAGAGCAGAATTTGAGAACTGAGATGACATGGATATGAGGCATGCTGGGAAACTACACCCACAATTCTGACTGTTGTCTCCTGTGTACAGAGGCAGCCCTAGGTAACTTTCAACGGTAAGCAAACAGTATTTTGACCCCCCCCCCCAACAAATCACTGATATATATTTTCTATTCGTCGTGGGAGTTCTGTGTGCCATATTTGGTTCAATTCCATCATTGGTGGAGTTCAGAATGCTCTTTGATTGTAGGTGAACTATACATCCCAGTAAGTACAACTCGCATATGTCAAAGTCTATTTTCCCCCAAGAGCGCCCCTGGACAAAATCAACTATACTGCAAATGCTTACTTTATGTAATGGGTTGAGCCGCCCCTGCCTGTGTACAGAGTAGACTCTCTGTTAACCAGCACCCATGTGGATTGGTTGATGCTAGGTGAACGTATTTTCTGGTTACTGTAGAGTTACTATTAAAAATAGATCTAACTAATACCATACCCCATACTATACAATAAACTTTGTTTTGACTTAATATTAATATTGAAATAGGGTAATTAAAATCAAAGAAAGATGAATAATGACAAACATAACCTAATGTAGCACATTTACTGTATTATAAACACAGCTTTTTGAATGCTGTATTATTTCTTCAATGTTTTGCCAAAAGTGAAAAACTTTCCATGTTATTTTTCCCTGGGAGAATACTTTTCTAGAAATCTCTGCATTCTCCAGTACAGCTGCATAGAATTGCCTGGGAGTTCTGGCTGCTTGGATTCCTGTTAACTGAGATGCTATTGTATATACTAGGGGTATCACTATTCAACAGTCAGCCCTCCACATTTGTGGTTTGACTTTTGCAAATCTGATTAAACTGTTCTCTCTATCCTCCAATGTGCCTTTATGGCCAACTTCTGTTGGAACGACCTAGAGATTTATAGAGAGAGAACATTATCTAGGAATATCTAGGTGCGCCAATGCAATTCTATGCAGTCACCCTGAAAGATGTAGAGATTTCAAAAGGTATTATCCCAGGTATAAATAATACTGAAAGTTTTTCACTTTGTAGGGGTTCTGTGCCCCCAAGCTCAGGAAGAGTGGATAGTCGACTATATTTTAGTCTTGTAAATCAGTATGAATAACACTGGCCAATACACATTTTGTGTGGATTTTTTTCAGCATACACAGAGTTATGACAATAATTCCTGTTTATAACATTGACCATCACACATTTTGGTGCCTCAAATGTAAGACCTGTTTCTGGGTATATTTGACTTGCTGATTCCAAAAATTGCACCAATTTTCCTCTATCAGCTCTAGTTTTTGAGATACAGAACATATACCACAGAATATCAGAATAATCATATAAGAGAAACTACAGATGAAGCAATCTATCAATTGCAATTTTCTGAACCAGAGCCCCAAATAGTCCCAGAAACAAACCTAAAAACCAAGATACCAAGATTTTGTTGTTACTGGGCTGTGTAATTTCCAGGGCTTTTTTCTCTGCTGTGAAGAAAATGAATAAAGCTGTGTAATAGTCATCTGTTACTTGCCTATCATAGTGTTTTAGGAAACTTTTCTGTGCAGAAATGCATTTGGGTTCTTCACAAGAGAATTGGAGTGACTGCACAAAATATGCTTGGGGAGGGGCTGGTCACACATAACAAAAATGTGTGCAATGTAATTCATGCATAGAAATCAGGAGTCTTGTAGAACAAAATATGTATGTGGGGGTAGTTGCTGGTTTTTGCAAAATGTGTTTTTTTCTGTAAGATCTTTATGGTCAAAATTGCTGGTTTCTGCACATATCTGGTATAGAAAGTGACCTTGATAAAGAAAAATACCCCATATGCCTATCTAGCTGGATACTGAGGGACAATTGTTTATGCGGCATTTTTGGGGCAATGGATCCAGTTCTATGCCTCAGCAGAATGTTACCCCTCCCAATGGGATCAGGCAAAGCAAACTGCGATAGTGGCCCCTTCTACACAGCTGTATGAAATCCACATTGAACTGGATTATATCGCAGTGAGACTTGAAAATATCAAAAAGATATTAGGCAAAATTCCCACGTGTTTTACTGCAAATAATAATTTTCAGAACATTTTACAATGTGTATGCAGTGCACTACATTTTCACTGTTGTATTATTCCTCCTGATCAAGTGTCTGGGAAACCCTGAAATGAATAATGGTGAAAGATTTTTCCATCTATACCACTTGTATCTTCCTGATCAGCTAATTCAACCTCATATGGCTCAAATTACTTTATAACCCCCTATTCTGCATTTGATCCTTGTTTCAAAGAAAAAACAGGAATTTGGTTACATGTTAATTTAACATCAACACCCAACACAGAACTCTAAATAGTACTATTATGTAATATTTATAATAATAATAATAATAATAATAATAATAATAATAATAATGGTTTTATTTTTTGCCCACCTCTCGTCCCAGCTCGAGGTGGGTTACAGCATTATTAAAACATAAACAAACACCTAATCACTTCTAACACTCTGTTAAATGCACATATTAAAACGTAAAATACATATCAAAATACACAAAACAAAAACCAGACATACATTGGAACTTAAAATTCACCATTAAGACTTTCTGGTTAGGCCTGCTGGAAGAGATAGGTCTTCACTTGCATCTTAAATTTCGACAGCTGATCCAGCAGTTGGAGCTCTACTGGCAGGTCGTTCCACAGTTGTGGAGCAGCCGATGAAAAGGTCCTCTGGGTGGTGGTTGCCAATCGGGTTTTGGCGAGTTGTAGTAACTGCCCCACAGGGGACCTCAGTGTATGGGGTGGTCTATTATTTATAGACTTTTTAATTTGATTAAGTGCTATACAGGTATTGCTACATGGTATTTCACCATAGTCCTAGGATTAGGAAAGAACGCCAAAGAGGGCAACCCCCTACCTTTTCTTCAAAACAGAAGGAACTGGATGACCATTCCTGGTTTGGAAGAACATCCTTCACAAACCAAAAAATCTCAATCCTAAAAATGGAGGAAAACAGCCAAACGTATCCTATAGCAGGCACAAATGACTATTTGAGACAAAAGAAAAATATGGCTGTGGAGAGCTAAGGGCTTGAAGGGACTGAAGCCTGCAGTTCACAACTCATGGTGCATGTGCCACATTTTTCTAATCCCAAATTAAGAGCAAAATGCGAGACAAAAGTATGTTTTTTACAATTACTTGTCTTAGAGTGAAAAAAGTTGAAGTCAAAAACTATTGAAAGAAAAAGAGCTCAATGCTTAAGAAGGTCACAAGAGAGAACTATTAGTATCAAAAGAAAAGTGAGGTTTAATACTAATTATAATTTAAACAATAATGCTAGAGGTATATATGATTTCCAAAAGAAAACACAGAGAGCAATAAAAATAGATAAAGGGGAATGAGATCATATAAAGATGTATCAGTTAAGAGAATATGCTGAAGTTTGGTATGAAACAACAGAAGATGTCGGTGAAGAGAAACATACTGAAAGAGAAAAATATTGAGGAATGGCATGCTTTATGTATAAATGGAAAAATAGAGTGCTGAAGAGTTGACAAGAAAGATAATAGGGTTTAAACTGAAAGACAGAAAGGACAATGAAGAAGTCATTAAAGTAGTCAACACAAGAATGTATGAATAAGAGCATTAGTAGAGTCGTTAACTTTTTAAGAAACAAAATTTTGGAAGCATCAGAAATTGGAAACAGACAAAAGCATTAAGGAATCTATGAAGAAATCTATGAATTATATCAAAAGCTGACAAAGGCTTTACACACACGTATAGAAAAGAATTCACGTTGCTTAGCAAATATAAGAAGATTAGAGATTTCACACAAAACAATTTCCAGAATACAGTGGTTGAAAGCCAGACTGAAAGGGTCCAGAACAAGAGTGAGAAGAAAGAAAAACGAGGCACTTAGAATAGAAAAATCTCTCAAACAGCTGAAGATGAAATAAGGAAAAGAAAAGAAAAACAGGGCAACAAGTTCAAGAGGAGGTAATAATGGAGAAGGGTTGTTTTTTTATGATTCAAAGAAACAAAAGCGTGTTTTAAGCAGGAAGACATAATACCCAAGAGAGAGATTAAAGATAGCAGTAAGAAAGAAAAGAGCTAATGTAGAATAATGAAAATGAAAAGACAAGTAACAGGTTATTATCAAAGTGGTGGAAAACTGCAAAGAGTTGGAGCATCTCAAACTGGCCCTCAGAACATCTTGGACTGCTTAAGACCCCTGTCATGCCTTCCTACCTTTACTGTAACAAACTACATTGATGATGTTTTTAAGATAAAAAAACTCCCTAGTAGTCTTGTGCATTTGTATAGGATCATTATTAGTTTCTCTTTGTTTTATTCATATGGCCCTATTTTCATTTTCAAGTGCCACTTCCAAAAACGGGTCCCTTTCTGAATGAGCTTTTTTGTCCCACATTCAAAGAAAACAAATATGTTTGTCCCATTGGTGGCAATGGTTGGGGTTCCCACACTCCCCTTCCCCTCAGTTTTAGAGCTAGAGGCCAGCTCACCTGCAGTTTCTTGCTGTTTCCCCCTTCAATTGGGAAACCTACATTGTGCCACTGCTACTGAGCTTGCTTCACTGCAGCTATAAACGGACCCACAATAGGACCCTTGGTGCAGAGCTGGAATGCACTAAGTTCACTGGCAGCTTTCCAGGGCTTGCTCAACATAACGTTTGCCGGGGCCTTGCTCCACAACCGTGCAGGTCCAGAAATGCCCTGGAGGCTCCTTCTTTGGAAGCTTTTAAACAGAGGCTGGATGGTCATCAGTCAGAGGTGCTTTGAATACAATTTTCCTGCTTCTTGGCAGGGGGTTGGACTGGATGGCCCATGAGATCTCTTCCAACTCTATGATTCTAGATGGAGAAATTGAGGCTAATCTACTTTGCTGCTTGCTCTGGGTAGGGCACCCCCTCACAAACCCAGAGTGAGGTGCTAAAATCTGTGGCCCAAAGTCATTTGTTGTTGTTCATTTGTTCCGTCGTTTCCGACTCCTCGTGACCTCATGGACCAGCCCACACCAGAGCTCCCTGTCAGCCGTCACCACCCCCAGCTCCTTCAAGGTCAATCCAGTCACTTCAAGGATCCCATCCATCCATCTTGCCCTTGGTCAGCTCCTCTTCCTTTTTCCTTCAATTTCCCCCAGCATCATTGTCTTCTCTAAGCTTTCCTTTCTTCTCATGATGTGGCCAAAACACTTCATCTTGGCCTCTACTATCCTTCCCTCCAATGAGCAGTCGGGCTTTATTTCCTGAAGTGTGGACTGTTTACCCTATCTAATTTCAGCCCCTTACAACGGCCAAGTTGTGCAGGCCTGAGAACAGCATAGTAAAGAAAACAGCTAAGATTAAGAGGAGACAGATAAAATACACAGAAAGAAATGATGATGCAGTAAAACATAGATATGTCAACCACTGCTTTAGAATTTGCCATGTCAACAAAGGGATCCACAAGACTGCTTTCTTTCAAAGGAATTGTGCAAAAGTGAGGGGGGGGGGGTTGGTGCAAACTATGATTGCAGCTGCTTAGTTGCATGGACCTTTAAAAGCAGAACAAGTGTATGGGTTGTTTGCATTATTTTAATCAATAAGGCTACTCTGTGCAAGGGGAGGAGGTGAGGGTACAACACAAAATTGACTGGCTCTGTGAACAAATGTTTAGTATAAACCTACAGGAAGAAAAACAACACTTGTCCTGTTCTTGCACTGGAAGTGAGACATCTCATGGCGACTATTGATTTCTCAACAGGTTGTCTCAACATATCTATATGGATATATTATGGGGAGGAAATTCTGCTTATTTTTTCATTTTCCCTCCATACTTTACATCTCTAGACTTCCATGAGGACACATTACCCCTACATACAACCCAGCTAAAACAGGGAACAGTAGCATTTCCACTGTAAAATGATGGTCATTTTGAAAAAAGTTGCAAAGAAAAAACAAAAAGAGGAGAATAGTCTGTCTGTAACCATTTATAGTGCATTCCCTGGTGGTGAGGGGAAGAGTTAGTATAATGAGATTAAACCACCAATCTCAAAAGAAGTAAAGGAAATACCACTATTTTTCTTTTTCTCACTCTTCAGACACTACTGTCGGAGCTGTCAGAATTCAAAAGCCATTTAAAGACCTAACATTTCCATCAGGTCTACCCAGCCAGTTTTAAGCATCAATTTTAAACTCATGTTCCATGTTTTAATCTCTGTCCTGTGTATTTAATATGTATTTTATAAAAATACATTTTAATATGTATCTTTTATAGAACTAAATTTTAATATGTGTATTTGTGGAATTTTTGCAATGTTTGTGTGTTTTGATTGCTATGACCTGCCTTGAACCATGAAGAGAGGCAGGTAAGAAATAAAATTATTATTACTAGCCATCCCCTGCCACGCATTGCTGTGGCCCAGTCTGTGTATGTGTGTTTTGTGTGTGTATATGTGGTTTTGGACATGCGTTGTAAACTTTTTTATGGTTTTTTAAGTCTCTTCTGTTGTTTTTTATAAGTGATGGTCACTTGTTGGCCTAACAGGTGTATCGTGTCCAAATTTGGTGTCAATTCACCCAGTGGTTTTTGAGTTATGTTAATCCCACAAACGAACATTACATTTTTATTTATATAGATTATTATTATTACTCCTGTCAGATCAATTACATAGCAACGAAATTACCAATGCTCCCATATCCAACATTGCAGATAAAGTGCTAGAGGAAAGAGGATTAGTGAGATGTTTTTCCACCTTTCCTGTCCTTCAACCTCCCCTTTTTGGGGGCTAAAACAACTCTGATTTTAGTTTCAGGAAAAATTGGATAGATTAAAACACTTCACTGCAGGTTTGAACTAACAACACTGCTAAAACAACAATCTAACTGATACCTCAATCTTCTTTTTATGAGTAAGAGAATGCACTTTTTAATCAGTTCAGGTTCACTTTGCAACACAGCCTCCATTGCTGTTACAAATTAATATGTATCTTTTGTGTTACAATCTGCTGCTCTTGTATATGGTTCTAAATAAATCAAAAGAGCAAGCAAGCTACTATTAAACACAGGTACCAAGTGGGAGAGTCAGCTTTAAATCAAGAGTAGGGGGCGGGGGGGGGGGGGCAGAATCTGCTTTTCCAGCTCTTTGATAAACAGCAGAATCAATAGCTTAACAACTGATCAGTATGCTGCCTAATTACAGTATTCTGTTAGTGCAACAGAGCTGTCATGAAAAGGTTCCATTAGTGTCCCAGCCAATACAAAAATAATGGATTTTTAAACATATCCTGCTATACCAAGCTGGAATGCAGCAGGGAAGGAAGTAGTTCAGGTACGGGGGGAAATGGGTCAGGGCCCTTTTTGCTACAGTCTTCAGTCCCAAATACAATTAGAATTGAACTGCAAGCACATCCTATAAAATTAATTTCTGTTTAAAATGAGCTTTATTCAATCAAGAATTCATTGGGCATTCTTGACAGGGCATGTGCATTTCATACCTCTGAGTGATACAGAAGTGGAAGGAAGTTTTGGGTATAGGATTTGAAGTAAATATCTGATGTAGAATTGGATGTTGGAAAACCTAATTTGAAAAACATAATGGCGAAGAGCACTGACCATTCAGAAAATCAACTGATTTGGGAAAAAAAATTGGATAATTATTTACCCCCCCCCCCCCAAAAAAAAGTAGGAGACAATTATTTCTCTTACTTGGTATTTCTTGATATTTTACTCTGACAGAATGCAAATGGCAGGCTTGTGAACATGAACACTGTGCATATCTTGCAAGAGTCACAGCACATACATGTTCTGAAGTTCTCCCACAACCAAGGAACTAGTGGTGGGATCTCCAATCCAACCATCCATGTCCCAAAGAATCCAAAATCAGACCAATGGGCCATGTTATTGTCTTCCTGGCATGCAGTGTTGTATTGTTCTCCAGGGTTGTCCACAGGAAAGTACAACCAAAGCAAGGTCTGTCTGTGGAGAGATGCTTAAGATGGCTGAAGTATATTTGATTTAGGAATGGATATATTATTTATTATTTTATTTATTTACTATATTTATAACCCACCCTTCTCACCCCGAAAGGGACTCAGGGCGGCTTACAAACTACAGCAAAAATTAAATACCCCATTGTGCACCTAACAATAAACATACCATATAAAATTATAAAACAATTAAAACAGTAATACAGATTAAAAGCCTATAAAGTGTCGCATCATAATTTCCTAACTTCATAGTTTTCCCATAGTTGTTAAACAGACTCCTGGGTTAGAATGATATAGTAACTGTATTCACAAGTACAAATTGAGCATCCCTTATCCAAAATGCTAGGTTACAGAAGAGTTTTGGATATCACATTTTCTTCAGATTTGTGCATAAGTGTGTGTGTTTGTGTATGTATGTATCTATGTATGTTTATACAGAGAGAAAGATAAAGAGAGATGTTGATGTACTTTGGATTTCACATTCCTGATAACAGAGGCTCAAATTGTATTCAGGCTTAGGTTGAAATATTGACAATTAGTAACTGCCATGGAGAAAAACGACAAACCAGCAATAATTTTACACAATTCTACCAAAATATTTCAGAATAATTATTCTGTAAAGAAAAAACAGATGATTTGTGTGTGTGTGTGTGCATTTCTGCCAAATGAAGCAGTGTTTTCTGGGGAGAAAATAGGCATTCCACAGAGAAGATAATGAGTCTTTCTTCATAGAATAAATCCTCTAAAACATTTTGAATATGGGAGAATATTGCGAGGAATATGAATTTTCTCCTGGAGTGGGGGGAAACCTGCCACAAATCGTTCACCCTCATATGTGTGAGGAAAAACTAGTTGAAGACTTACATGCCTAATATAGATTTCTATGTATTTCATAGAAATAATATCTGTTCTCTGTATAGATGAGTGGAAAGTGTCAGTGAAGGAAATGTCAGTGACTGGTCTTCAAAATGATGGATGCCAACTTTAGTTGATTTGGGAGTGTAATGTTTGAAGATCAAAAAAATCTACATGTAAATAGTTCACTGTCTACTTTAAGATTTCATACTAATTCACAGCTCTGACGGTTTGCCAGTCAAAATAGGAACGAATTTACATCAGAGGCAATGCAAGATGATTGAGTGTTCAATAGGAAGGTTTCTGACAGGTCAGTTTTTGGAGCTGGTGCAAATTTCTTCAAAATCCCAAGAGAATGCAGGATGAAAGCTTGGAATGAAGGGCTCTTTCTCAGGTTGGATGGGATGAAAAGGTTAAGAAGTAAGACTAGCAAATTTTGTGTGACATGTGTAGGAATATGGGATGAGAAGGATTGAGTTTGGGTCATCTGCTAAAGGCAGAGCAGAAGTATTCTAGAAAGGAATACTTCCTACCTTGTTTTGACAGCCAAACCATGGAAAGAGAATAGTTAATACAGTATGAGAAACAGTCCTAGTTCTTGACTAGCAAAAAATGTTTATAGAATAGTAACCAGGTATTCACAGAAGAGGGAAAAGACAGAACAATTTGGTTCGTCTTCGAATAAAACCTTCAGTTAGTTGTTCAACTAACTGTAGTCAAGCTTTTAGCATTTACACAAATATAATAATAAAAAATTTTGATTCTAACAATGCAATTTCATCTGTGGAATGTATGAATAATTTATCAGATCTACTGCTTATGAAGTATTTGTTGAAACAAATGAACTAGTAAAATTTAAAATTACTAGTTGAAATGACCACCTGAACTGAAAAATGTTGCTTGAAGAAGTCTGATGTACTGGCTTATTTCTAACTTACCAGGCAGCAGTTGAAACTTGTAATGTTTCCAATATACTGTAAAGTTATTTATAGAATACTTTTTTTTTCAAATGGGGAAAATGAGAGTCACCACCACTGACCATCTGCTCTTGCAATAAGAACATTATGCAAATCTCAAGGTTTTGTGCAATCAATGCTTAAATGGAGCTTCGGAATGAATGAAGTAACAATGCCAAGTATATGAACTCCTCACAACAATGGCTAAATAATTATGAAAACAGGCTTTGAGAAATTAATGGGGATGAATGTTTTTTATACCACTTCAGCCTGTCTGTCCAGCCTCCTGAGAACCACTAGCTGGATCATTCCACGAATATTTCCTTCCATAGACATTGAACGCCTCAAAGTCTCCATGGCTTCATGGTTTGATTTTCCAAGCAGAGACTCTCCATTCACTGCGATAAGTTGATCATTTTTTCGCAGTCGGCCATCCTACAAAACAAAACATTATTAAATGTACTCACATAACAATATCAGAACAGGAAGTGTAATGTTTCTTTAAATGTACTTAAGGAGACTGGTAAAGTTTTCCACATAACCTGTGAAAGCACATGTTTATGAACATCTGTTTACATTTAGCATTATCCCCACTTGTACCTTGGAAAGCACTTTATGAGTTTGGCACATACAAAAGTTGAGTAGAAAAGTGTCATCTTGGTTACTGGCATACTCAAAGAGTGAAACAAATCTGGTCAGAAACAAGCAACCGAAAGAAAAATTGGCAGATCGTTCAATTATTATTCATGCCAAAAGAATCAGCATATTCCAGAGTCTGATCTTTACAATTAGTCCAGGAAAAATATGGTTGAACTTTAAAATAATTGCAACAGTATTTCTTCCTAAAGAATAATTAATTACCATCAGAATAATATCTTCAACACACACACACACCTATATTTATAAAGTGCTAAAACACTGAAATATTATATAGACTCAATTGAATATAGATATTATCAGCATAAAAAATAGGAGAAAAAAGACAAATCCCTAATACTTCTAAATCAAATCTTGGAGATTTCCTGTGAAGTAAGTTTATTTAACACCTGCTAATGCAAACTGAAATGATCTTTTAGCTCAATCACAGGTCTGGTGTTAATATTTCATTAGCTTCTAACTTCAAATATAATGGTCAGGATTTTCTTGGTGCACTACAACAGTATCAAGTGAAAGAACTGGAGTTTCCCCTAATCTAAGACATTAGGATCCTGGCAATAGTTTAGACAGCTGTTTTAAGGGGGGAAAAAAATCTCGAAATAACTATTAAAGGATTCTATAACTAGAGAGCAATAGGAAGATGTCCTGGGATGCATCATTTTACTAATATCCAGCTATAAATGGCTTCCACATGTTATCAGATTGATTCTTCTTAAAAGCAACTTCCCAAGCACTGCCTTTGGTCAGTCCATGAACAGTCTTCAGTTTTCATAAGAGATTAAGTCTGGTGACTAATCTGTGAAACTTTCAAATATATTTTCTACCAAGTGTTGCTAGATTGGTTTTTGCCCCATCTGCCCCTATAGATAGTGATTTCCTGTAGGGTTTTTGGTTTTGTTATTACTACAATCCGAATTTAGATGCTAAAGAAACTTGATTAATTGACTGATGTTATTGTTGCAGACTAAATGGATACTCAGAATGCCTCAAGCAGAGTGAATCAAAAGGTTTCAGCTCACATTAAAAGGGTTATGTTTAGATTTAGGTACATTGCAAGCCTTCTAAAAGACACGACAGTCGACTCTTCACACCTGCTAGGATTAGAAGTAAAAATCATGAATAAAAAAAATCTATTTTCACCTTTCTAGAAATCTCTGGGTCTTCCAGCTCAACTCTATGGCAGAAGTCACACTGTAAGATCTAGAGATTTCTAGAGGAAGCATATAAATCAAATTTGTGAATAATCAAATGCACAAAAGTGAAACCCATAAATGTGGCACATCAGCTGTAATAACAGTGCCCAATAAGGCACTCCTTAAACTTCAAAGTTGCTGTTTTAAGACACAAAACCTGATGTGACTTAGGGCTGCAGTACATTACTAAATTGCTGAACAGGAAAGATAATTTGCCTTCTCCTTTGCATTATCATCCTCCAGCCTGTGAACTATTTGTTTTTTAAGGAATTCCTGATAATTTACAAGATTTTATGCTATAGCTGATGGTCCCCTGTATATCAGCAGAATATAGTTCCCAGAGCTGTTCTGTCTCTCCACTCCCATCCCTGCACATCCCTGCATACTTTTATGCAAATTTCTCTTTGTAAATCTGCACCTGTGAACCACTGCTTGTTAGGGTCTCCGGACTGGCAGTTTACATTAAAGTAAGCCATCAATCAGCACCTACAATGAAAAATCTCTAAAAAAATGTGTAGATAACTTTCGGTTAAATTTTTGGCAGAAAATGGGATGGTGTAGCCCACAGTGTGGGGTGGAGGTGAAGGAATCTGCACTTGCACACATATCACAATTTCTGGCCCCTAATACAAATGGATGCATATACAATCATGCCCAACTGGCAAGCACATCCTTAGCCTGCCTCGGTCTGCTGTTACCTCTGAAATAGTCAAGGATTTCAAACCACTATTCATTTTAAATTTTAGCATCTGCCGTTGATTCATTGACGCCTACAGCATATAATCATATCCCTTATAACATAAACAAGCAGTGCTTCTTATTAAGGAAGTGACCTCTCTTATCTGAGAGACATCTTAGTCAAAAATTATTCGTATTGATGCCATAAACCTGAAGAAACCTAATATGGACTGAAAGGGTCTGCAATGAAAAAGGACTCTTAGAAAAGGAAGCGGCATTGAAAAACCATTAGCTTGCTTACAGTGAATTTGATTCAATCACAAACTCATTAAGAGTTTTCTATAAGCACTTGTCAGACTTGCTTACATCTCTCATATGTCTTAGTGGTCCATAATATGTATATTTTCAATTTGGATCTCCCCACTTTCTACAATCATTCAAGCATTTAGTATATTCAACATCATAGTCTTGCCAACTCTAAACACACATTCTTCTCCTTACAAATAATGATTAAAGATGTTATAAGAATAGTACACAAAGCTGTATGCACTAACAAAGAACCTATGTTACTATGGAGAAAGGAAAAATGGTCTATGAATTGGATTAGAAGGTAAAGCAAAGGAGATGGTTTACAATAAATACACAGATCTAAGATAGCAATAGAGTGAGTCAGCCATCATGCTCAAAAGGTATCCCACTCTGGACTATAGTATGAACATTTAAGAACACTTAAAGCAACTAGTATTTTCAGTAACCAGCAAGATCCATTTTTGACCATGAAAGTCGTCCCGTCCCCCGCAAAAAAGTTAGAAAATTTACTGATTTTTACATTTCAACACATTACAACAATGAATCAATATAAGCTCATGAAGTAGTGTATGGTGTACTGAAAAATTCAGGAAAATGCAGCTATAGGGACACTATCAGATTTTATTTCCATTGCAACACTTTCAAATTGAGAAATAGTATTCATTTTTAACTTGGATTTTTACTGTCCTTCTTTAGCCCTATTATTCTACTTCCTCTTTCAAAATATTCCTCTACTACACAAAATAACTGTAAAAAGAAATCTCGGGACACAGGATAGGAAAATGTCTAGATGGTTGTCAAAGGAGGTGTGCCTGCCTGCTGAGTACAAGGCCGTTGGGAATCCATATCGTACAGGAAGTGATCTCTAGCAGATAAGACTCCCCGCCCCACCTCCATAGTAAAGAGGCGTAGAACAGTTATTAGACAAGGTATTCACCATTTCTGTATTTCAATACAATCCTTACAAAAATGAAAGGAACACATCATTTCAATTGTCAAGAGAAAAGAATGAAAACTTTTATTGTTGGGAGCTGTTATGACGATTCTGAAGATCTTTTCCTCTATTTTTGGTGTTCAAGTCAGAGTTCTTTTGTTAGAATTCTTTGCTTTGGGATCTTCTAAAATATGTAGCAAAACTATGGAAGAATTGTTCAAATGAAGCTCGACATTCTTGTCATACAGATTAAGGCTGAGGGTGGTGGGTTGAGTGCATTGACTCATTCTGGCAAGACCACAGAGTGCTCTTGGATGCACAGATCAATGCCCATGACAGATATTCAAACCAAAACCATGTTAAGGCATAGCGATGTTGATCTAATAACCAAGGTGTATCAGACCGCAAATGAGCCATTTCTATCTATGCTTGTTCTAAACCCCTGGTTTCATATTCTGGTTTGTAAGCAGGACTTAAGTTACTATTTTCTAATTAGGGCATAATTAGAAAATTTTTTAAATTGATGGATATATTAAAAGTATACAAAGGGAAGGGCTGAGGAATTTTATTTCATTCTGACGTACCCATTTTGTGTTTAGATTGTTTCATATGTACATCTTTTATTATATTGTATTACTGCAAAAATATAAGATCTGCCTATGATAAATCTAAATTTAGTGATAGATTATTTCAGACTTACAATTAGTTAGCTATATCTTTTTTTTTTTTAAAGAAACTAAAGAGAGGGCTCTAAAGTCCCAGCAGGTCAAACACGCCAGAAAATTGGTTCTTGTAGTAGTAGTAGTAGTAGTAGTAATAATAATAATAATAATAATAATAATAATAATAATAATAATAATTGTATTTCACCCTATCTCCCTGAGGGGACTCAGGGGGGATTCTAGCAAACACAAATGCAAAGGCAAATATTCAATGCCTAGAAACAATGAAACACAAATAAAGGTAAAGACTTCCCCTTCTGGCTCTGAATGGTGATGCTCATCTCCAGTTCTGGGGGTGGTGTTCATCTCAATTTCTAAACTGAAGAGACTGCATTGTCTGTAGCCACCTCCTAGGTCATGTGGCTGGCATGACTGCATGGAGCGCCATTTACCTCCCCACCTAGGTGGTACCTATTGATCTACTCACATTGTCATGTTTTCAAGTTGTTCGGTTGGCATAAGCTGGGGCTAACAGTGGGAGATCACCCCATTCGAACCACCAACCTTCCAGTCAACAAGTTCAGCAGCTCAGTGTTTTAACCCGTTGCACCACTGCGGCCCCAGTTGATAAAACTCATCAACTAGCCAATCAAAAGTTTACGGTCTAATTGCAACCTCCACAAGATATATGTACCTGCTGTACCCATAAATATGTGAACTTCAACAATAAAGTCCTGAGTCAGCAAAAAAAAAATCCAGCCTGCACATGGGCCATGAGAATGCTCACCTATAGAAAAGTTTAGAGAGACACACACTTCAGTGGATCTTACAACATTATGAGCACCTTGCCTCTGGTCTTAGTGCTGGGTAAGCTGTTTCCCGCAATGGCTAAGGATCCGTACAGCAATTTATAGAGTAGCCAATTTCCTTTTATAACTCACAACAGTATTTCTAGCCCAATATGATAGTGGGGAAAATTGAATTTGCTTGAGCATTAACCTCTTTCCCAGATACTATCCCAAGGCATTTCTGAAACTCATTTATTAGACCAGCATCACACTCACATTCTCTCGTCTTGGTTATCGTAAACTATCGGTAAAGAGGCTCTAATATACTTACAGAAATAATGACTGCACATGTTACCCTTTTCAAAGCAGAACCTCCATTCACTTAAACTCAAGGTAAATGCTTAACACAACAATATGTATAGTTCTTAAAAAATCATAATTATGTAAGAGAACAAGAGCGTAAGATCAACAGCAGCAAGAAAAATTAAGGAGCGTGAAAGTTGAAAAGCACTACTTGATTTGTGTGTCACATGTTTCTTCATAGCTAAAGGAAGAGCTACGCAAGTAACAAACAAAATAGAGGTGGATAAGTACCAAATAAATGTTGTCACTAGCAACAATAACAGGGAACGGTTTGCAGTTCAACAACATCTCAGTCTTCCTAGTCCTACTATAGTAACGTGATGTTCAAGAGGCCTTCACAGAAGTGGTATTTCAAGCACATGTTTCAGAAAGTAAATGCACTCTAAATGTGCTAATTCATGAAGTAAATAAGGGGCACCAAAAGTCAGAAAAGTTACAGTTTCTCATCTTATTATTCAAAGCAGATACTGTGCATATCAACAGTGTGCTGTTGTGAGTTCTCGTTGTATTTAGTCCCACCATTGCTACAACACAGAGAAGTGTTTTCAAATCTTTGTGAAGTAACAGAGCACTTTATCTTTTTAAAATAAAAATGGGGAATGATATCAGGGCTTCATGCTCCACATTTTCTCTAGAAGGCGGGGAACTGTATTTGTGCAAATCTATATAAATAAAAAAATAATGTTTGTTTGTGGGATTAACATAACTCAAAAACCACTGGATGAATTGACACCAAATTTGGACACAATACACCTATCAGGCCAATGAGTGACCATCACTCATAAAACACTGAAAAACAAGCAGAAGAGACTTTAAAAACAAAAAAACAAAAAATACATTACAACTCATGCACAAAACCACACACACACATATCTATACACATGCAAACACACATATATACACAAATATATACACACATATACACACAGAAAATACATATACACAGACGGTCACAGCAACGCGTGGCAGGGGATGATTAGTGTACAATATTTAACTAGAGAAGACCATGCACCAAATCATCCAGAAGCTGGGAAAACTATGCCTAGATCCACTTCCCTGCCATTTCTGCCTCATCGGAATCTCCATAGATATACTTTAAAAAAACGCAAACAAACTATAGATCTTGGGATCATCTGCTTTAATGGTTCCAGGAGAAGAAATTCACAAATTCCCCCCCCCCAAAAAAATGGGGTTGTGAGGTGGGCTATTAAGCTTTTGTTCAGAATTTGTTAGGCAAACAAGACAGCTTCCACAATCTAAAACCCATTCATTCATGTCCAAGAGAGTTGGTCTTTTAATGGTCCCTTTGAAATGAAGTTTTCATTGCTAAAACAGTAAATTTAATTATTTTCCACTAGTTTTTGAACTGGGTTAGTTTTTCTTCCAGTTGCCTCCCAAAAAGACCAAGAGGAGATGGGGGCCATAATTCTTGCTCATGATCACCGAGATTTCCTCAGAGAATTTACCTATCTTGTCAATTATCCTTTTATCCAAGGGCTCTCTAATGGAACACGTCTGTTCTAAAATAACACGTCATTGCCATTTATTACACTTTGAATTATTGGTCTCTATTATAACACATCAAGGTATCATAAGGCCTCCCCACTGACAGAAGGATATTTAGTTGAGTTTATAAACCCAATGTTTTCTTTGCTCTAATATTTCATAATTTTTTCATTTAACAAATTTAATGTTGGGAGATCAAAAGGGAATGGTCTGGCAAAGAAAGCACATTTTGGACATAATAAACATCTTAATTAGGCTAAGCTGCCTACAAGATCCTTAGTAATTATAATCCCTAAGTAAGTGACACCAGAATAACAAAGGAATAAAAAGTCTAAATTCTTATTAATTCCCCCAAGCATGGTTACTGGTGTGTCCCCATTATTATAAATTTTAGCTACTATCTTTTAACTTTTTTTCTCTATGGTGTTAGCAAGCACCCTGGAATTTTTATTACCAGATTCATAATAATATTGTTGTATATACAGTACGGAAGTTATATTATCTTGAATTTTACAATATAGAGTAAGAGTGAAATTAAGTCTCCATACATGAGGGGTGTGTGTGTATGTTGTGGGGCTAAAAACAATGGTTATGCATTAGGGTGCAAGATCTGACTTTATAACTGAGCCTAATCTAATATTTACTATGAGATATACTATTGATTTTGCAACCAAAATTTTATGTTGGCATAGTCTGGAATAACTTACATTTGCTGAGATACAAGCATATTTTTTCTTTTAGTATTTTATTCTCTGGTCATCTGTTTGGTTTAAGCATCCAGAGGTTTTATTATATTATTCATTTGTATCTTGGGAGGTGAGGATGTTGAGAAAAGGAATTTACATTTCTTTTTAACATGTTGCACCTACACCAAATCTACC
The DNA here is from genome assembly GCF_025583915.1 of Anolis sagrei ordinatus. Lineage (NCBI taxonomy): Eukaryota > Metazoa > Chordata > Lepidosauria > Squamata > Anolidae > Anolis > Anolis sagrei. The sequence goes on from NW_026844366.1 coordinate 183,338,769, forward strand.
ACCTCCATTAGGTCAGCCATAAAGACCATTTATTCTCCACTGTGGAAATAATAAAATCCCACTTTTACAGCTTTATCTGAGAGTTTATCCTTAATCAGAATAAATCTTCATTCTGGACTTCTGAAGAATTAATTTATTCCTTTACGTCACAGTTTCACAATATTTAATGTCTTTCCTTCCACAAACTGTTCTTCCAAAAAATTGGTCATCGGGCAAAAGTCTCCTCCTGTGCCTCAGAAACACATCTGGGACTAATGACTTGATGTCTGCTAAAATTCTGTTCCTTTTAATAGCGATTTAAAGGAAGTTATCCAGAATTTGCTATCTAGATTCACCCAGATGTTGGCGAAATCAATTCCATTTAAAGATGAACCTAGAACTTACCATAGAGAAACATGCCTCATATTGCCCACTGACCTTAACATTTGCCTTTTTCAGTAAAAGAAACCATGTTCAAACAGTGGATGTGGCTCTTCATGAGACATGCCACATTATCACAGGATGTCTACACCCTACACCACTGGAGAAATTATACTGTTCAACTGGTATTGCACCACCTGACATCCGCTAGGAAGTAACAGCCAGTAATGAAAGGACCAAGGTATTGCCATCTCTGGCCCATACTCTGGATATCAGCCAGCATGCCAACACCTTAAATCAAGCAATAGGTTTCTAAGATCTACAGAGATTTTTTGCAAGAACACCTCAGCAAGCAAGAGTACAAAAGTTGCAGGTTACAACATGGAATCTCAATCCTTGGCTGAGACCAGATGAGAAACTTCCCCCCTGGCACACAGAAGACTGGGCAACTTGGAAGACGTTGAACAGACTGCACTCTGGTACCACGAGATGGAGAGCCAACCTTAAGAAATGGGGCTACAAAGTGGAGTCCATGACCTGTGAGTGTAGAGAAGATCAAACCTCAGACCACCTACTACATGCACAATGGAAGACCTTCTCACAGCAACACCAGAGGCACTCCAAGTGGCCGGCTTCTGGCAAAGGAAATTTAGTATATTGCCAAGTTTATAACTTTGTTTGTGGTTTTTCTATACAGTATAATTGTATTCTCAATTCGCTTCTAACACAATAAATAAATAAATAGTAAAAAAAACATATTCAAAATGGAAACAAAAGGGATAATTAGTTACCAAATATTAATATTTGGATTAGCAGGTCATCCATAGAAGAAATGGGATCCCATTGAGAGGGTGAAGGAAAGTATCTCATATAAATAGTATTTTTAATTATTTAAAAATATTTTAAAGCTTACATAAATAATGCATTTAAAGAAAGACACTTTCTCAAAGTGGAAGGTTCACTGTAGTACTTGAATAAGCATTTGTCATGCCTAAAACAATGCATTCAAAATACTACACAAGCTAATTTTCTTCAACAATACTTTGTTATGGTGATGTTTACATTTTTTTAATCAAGCATCACCATGTTATATGTTTATTAAACTGTACTGGTTTTCTCTCTCTTTTCTGTACACCTCTGCTGAAGTATTTCTGAGGGCAGTCTTTCTTCTGGATGACTATCAGACTCATCCAAACCTCTAAAGCCCTATATGTATTCTTCAGTCACAGAATTATGGATGACATTAGGTTCTTCCCATCATTATTTACTACAATCTTAAATTGAAGCCAAATTTTAAGATTATAGTAATGTATGTCTATCTTCTTAAAAGTTTGGTAAAAAAAGTCACATATCCTTCTTGGCAGTATTTCATATTAAAAGTATTGAAATATGGAAATTTACATACAGACGAACTGTATGTAATCTCTCTGCTGCAAGATGGCTAATGCAGAGAAAATGGTAAATAGTGGTATGGTGTTCTGGAGACACTTTAGTGGTTGCGCAGTTAAGACTGTCACATCAAGCAGAGTGTGAATCCCTTATTTAAAACATAAAGATTCAAGGCGGCCAAAGCAAAATGGGAGCATTTCCATGAACTGTGATTTTCAAAGATACTTTTTACACTCAACAAGTGAGTTCCACAGAAAAGAAAAGAAATAGTAATGTACACCATTTCCTATAAAATACTACCACTTGTAATGTGAAAAATCACAGAAGATTCAGCAAATATAACTTTAAACTCACAGAGGAATCGGTAACAGTATCACATTTTATTTTATTTCATGTATTTGCAAAATTACTCAAGCAAGAAATACCTGTGGGGAAAAGTATCTCAGTTTTAGAAGATGATTTTTGTTTTAATTTATGAAGTACACATGAAATTGAGACACATGGGAAGGGGGGGGGGGTACCTGAATTTAATGTACTCTTTTTTTGTTTTACCTTTTATACACAAAATAGAGAGACATTTTGCCCCACAGACATTTCATATTTGAACACTTTTACAAAAACATACTGTAAGGAAGCGTAATCCCACCTAAATGGGATTACCAAAATTAAATAAATATGTATGTTAATCCACCTAATTTCAACCTAAATTATAAGGAAGTCCCAAAATTGCTTGATTACACTGCCACCATTATATATATATATAGAGACGTTGGAATTGAAGTCTCTATTATCCCTATCTGCGTTGTGAGGCAACTTTGGTAGAGTGGATTGCACCAAATGTAAAATCAATGGAGGAGGCAGATTTATAACACAGAGAGAACAAGTTTATTGTTAACAGAGCGTAATTGTTGCAATACTGAGATGTTGAACTTGGCACAAGCTTGATGGTTACAATATGGCTTGGTAGAGATACATTCAGGCTTCTGATGTTACAATCCTTTAAACTCCTTCTTCAGTGAAGTACTTTATTATTTCAGTGTTCCCTGTTGTGAATATTCACTCTGTTTGTCCTATACCGGATCAAACCACCGATCTCCAGTCTTTCACTACTGGGATCCCTAAAACCCCCTTTGTTAGATTCTTTTTAACACAAGCAATCTAACAAGGTTTCACCTTCAGCTCCCTTGCTGAAGAAATATTCACAAATGCTAAGAACTAACTGAATCTATACTGCTTCACCACACAGAGCCCTAACTGACTCCGCTCCTCTTCTCAGGGTCTCATCCTCCTGACTACCATTAACTGTTACTTTCAAACCTTTTTCTCCTTAAGCTCCGCCCACCTTCTCCTCTGCCTTGTCACCATGGCAACCTATCTCTCACAGCTAGGCCATGGCCACGCATGTAAAACATAAATACAGTTTAAACACAGTACAATAAACCCTTTATAATAAACACTTCTCTACACATACCAAAACATAAAGGGGGGGGGGGGAGAGATTACAGCTTCCAGAACCTGTTCCAGTTACTGTCCTAGTTGGGAGGGTTGAAAATTGGTTTCTGAAATGAAGCTTTCCCATAGTCTGCGAAAAAGTGTAGTATTTCTAATTAACCACCTTTACTGGGCAATAGGTCAGTGACAATGCACATCTTTTGTACATGAAGACTCAGTATTTGATATATCTTGGTAGAACAACGCAGTATCAATACGAAACTGCTAAAAAAAATCCCAAGGTCATTCAATCTAGGCAACCTTTTTCATGTCAGAAGCAACTTGAGAAACTGCAAGTTGCTGTGAGAGAATTGGCCATCTGCAAGGACATTACCCGTGGGATGCCTGGATGTTTTACCATCCTATGGGAGGCTTCTTTCATGTTCCCACATGGAAAGCTGGAGCTGACAGGCGGAAGCTCACTCGCTCCCAAGATTCGAACCATTGACCTTTCAGTCAGCAATCCTGCCGGCACAAGGGTTTAACCCACTGTGACATCAGGGGCTCCAATGTAGACAACAATTGAGTTAAATAAACTATTTTGAACAAGGCTAAGTACTCTTCCCAGTACATGGTGCCTCGCTTTGCTCTTAGGGCTTTGGATATTCCTATATGGGTTGTTTACATATTTATTCATAATTGAATAAATGTCATGTCCATATTCCCTATTCCAAAAAGCCAGTTCATTAGATTCTGAAAAAGCCTACACTTTATCACTCTGTTGCAGTTTCTTCAGCGAGTAATTGCAAGTATCATACTATAAGGTGCTTCTATTAGTTAAAAACTGTTCTCTCAAGGATGGATTGAGATCTTCTATTTGTAAGAAAGCCTGATGGTTCTCAATTCTTTGGTCTTCCACCTGACTTGAACTTCAACTCCCAGAGCTTCAACCCAGAGCTTCATCCATCTTGGTTGATGGTCAAGAGTTCTGGAAAGTCTAAATAAACGAAGCGGGGAACTACTAATCACCCAACAGATTATTTAACTAGAAAGAACAGTTTTATTGTGTCTTAGTGTATTGTTTATTGGTTCTTGTTTATATCGCTTTAATTGTTTTAATTTGCTTTAGGTTTTGTATTGTTATATTGTGTGTTGAGGCCTTGGCCTTTGTAAGCTGCATCGAGTCCTTCGGGAGATGCTAGTGGGGTACAAATAAAGTTTAATAATAATAATAATAATAATAATAATAATAATAATAATAATAAAGCAATAAGGTGATAAAAGCTAGGTATTTTCAAGCCACAGCTCTGCTGCCAAGCCAGGAAAATGGACGGGGAAGTTTACTGTCAATAAACTGAGAAAGGTAACAATACTACATCCACAGGCCCACTTAGTAACCTTCTCCTAATGAGTCTCTTGGAACCCATCGTAGCACATCTAAATAGTATCAGCAAAGAAAACATGTTTGTTCCCTCTGTCCTCATTTAATAAAAAATAACGATCTAAAGACAACGCTCCCATAAACCAGACAAACTGAAGACGCCAGTCAAAGATGCAGGTGAAATGTCAGGGGAGAATGCTACTGAAACATGGCCACACAGTCCAAAAAACTCACAGCAACCCAAACTGAAGAGGCTTATTTAGAGGAAACTTGCATAAGGAATCTACAATGTCAGGAACTGTAATACTACAACACCAGGAAGATTTCACAACTTCCACCCTTTGACAAGAAAGATGCCATGTCTGTCCTAGTATAGGAGTTTCTATGCTATTAAAATGCACATCTCTTTTGCATGGAAAGCTGAGAATTGATGCACACAATATTGCTCTGGTTTAAAGTTACAAAAAAAAATCCATCACCCCCCACATACCTTATAGGCAGCACCTCCATGGATGATAGATTTGATGAAAATCCCAAGGTCAGCCCCAGTCTCTCGAGATTTGTTGCCCTTTAAGCTCACACCGAGTCCAGCTGAACCTGAGTCATTCAGAGGAATCTCAAAGGTCAATTGCTCGGTAGTCTCTAATGAAAGCATGTTGCAGAAGGGCTCTCCTTTCTGTTAGATGAAAAAAAAGCAGAACATTTGCATAAACAAACAGTAGTTAAATACATATTTCTCAGGCACACTACTTTGCTTGGAAATCATTACATGAATCTACTACGTAGAAAATGCACGTCCTATGTCTTAACCCTCTTTCAGGGTGACCGAACATTTTAGGCCTCCCAGAATCAAATTTTGTTACAGCTAGACCTAAAAGGTAAGACATTTACAAGACAGTTGCCTGTAGTGTATAATCAACATCTCTGTATTCCAATCATTCACCATCTATACTTATTGGGTTTCTTAAGAGATGAAAACAAGAGCCTTTTCAAAACACAGTATTGGCCACTCCTTTTCCTTTTCTTTTCTTGGCAACTCAAAGGAAACTAGGTTCTTGTGGGTTATATGGCAATGTTCTAGAGGCATTTTCTCCTGACGTTTCGCCTGCATCTATGGCAAGCATCATCAGAGGAGAAAATGCCTCTAGAACATGGCCATATAGCCTGAAAAAACCCACAAGAACCTAGTGATTCCAGCCATCAAAGCCTTCGACAATACATCAAAGGAAACTTTCCACCAAACACAAAATCATATTTAAATATCTTTTATAGCTGTCAATTCAGATGAATTTCAAAGCAGATTGGAGAAATTAATGAAGTATGAGCCATCAACAGACACTAATCAGTATTAGAGCCAGCAGTGTATCTTTGTATAACAGTTAAGAGTCTGAGATGGACAGAATATTGGACCTCAAGAGACTTTGGTCTCATCCATGATAGTACTTCAGGCTCATCACTGTTCCAAAACAGCAGCACCAACAGATTGTATGCCACAATTTCTTCAAAGATTCATGTTGTCCTTGAATCCCTGTTCATGCACACCTTCAGTTCACAAGAGTGTTTACTTATACACAAAGTGTGGTAGGGTTCCTCTCATTAAATGGCGTGACGGTCAGCTCTAGCAGTTGTTTTAGTGTGCAGCAACACGAAACCTTCTACCACTGTTTTTTCTATGTCCTTGGTCTTCTCTACAGTGAAATGAGTTGCAGATGTCTTCACCACGTTCTTCCATTTTTTACTCTCATAACAATATTTCCTCTTAGTATGGAGCATGTTATTCCTGCCCTTCCACCTTTTGAGCAGAAGAGGGATTATTTCTGCTCTAAACACTTACATCAACTTCTCTGTGTCATGTTTCAATCATTTTGAGCATTTTGTCCCAATACATTACACTCTATATGGCGAAAAACTATCCCGTTGGCAAAATGATAGAAACTCCCTTGAAATAATATTACCTTTCCTGTCATTGTTTGTAAAAACAAAATACATAACAGGTGGCGTAACTTTTTCAAACTTGTGAGAGAACACTATTTTCAAATGGCTGCTTTATAGGCTTTATAGACTTGATCTAAACTTGTTGTAGTAGAGCCTGTAAGTAACGTTGCAAGCAGTAGTATGGGTGCCAGAAGGGGAAAAAGGGTTACTTGTAAGCAGGAGTCTGATGAGGAACAACAGAGGAAAAGGATTCGGGATATATTTATAGCACCTACAGATGAGGACTCATTTGAGGGGTTCTCTGGGGATGATGGGTCAATGAGTGAAGGAGAGGAGGGAGACGCAATGGATGGGAATAGAGGAAGAAAGAGGGTTACTCGGGAGCAAGAATCGGATGAGGAGTGACAAAGGAAGAGGATCCGGGATATACTTACGGCACCTACAGATGAGGAATCATTTGAGGATTTCTCTGGGGATGATGGGTCACAGAGTGGGGAAAACGGGGATGACACTGTGGATTGGACTAAGGTAAAAGAAGTGCAAGCTATTTGCGCTAAGCCAACATCTAGTGATACATTTATGGGATTCTCTGGAAGTGAAGACTGGCAATCGGGGAATACAACTGAGTCTTGGGGGATCTAAGCCTTAACAGGAGATGGAGAAGATGGAGGGATGGGCATAGGACTTCACATGAAGAGTTGGGAGCAGCTGCAAGGGATGATCATGGGGCAGTGGTCAGTTCATCTACTGATGATGATGATGTGTAATAAAAGTGGGTTCTGAAATGGGGAATCTTTGCAGAAGACAAGATGTTGGTATACGTTGGTGCATTGGATACTGTTTGGACTTGTCGCTTCCTGTTCCATGATCGGCATTGGGTTTGGGATCTACAGGTTGCTGCTCCTGTTCGTGTGTGCTTTCGACTCGGCTTGGAATCTCATGAGTATGGATTTCCTCCTTCCTTGACCTTGGACCGGCTTGACTGCAACGCTGTTTCTGTGGACTTTGGAACTTCGCTACTTTGGATTCTGCTTGCTACGACCCTGGACTTCGCTTGACCATGCTTTCTTCCCTGCGTCTTCTCTTTTTTGTTAACCATTTGCATGCTGGGCCTTTTTGTGTGACTTTCGGAGTACTGTGTTTGATTAAGTTCTTTTTTCTGGATAATCCGGATTATACTTTGATTAACCCTTTTGAACCAGGACTGGTTTTACCTTTGAGTTTTGACCAGAGGCATTGAGTTAAGTGTCTCTGAGTCTTTTCCTTTGCTTTAATAAACTGTGTTTTGGAATTAACTCTGAGTCTGGCCCTTTAAGGAGTCTGTGATTCTGACAAAACTGCTCTATATCCCAGTATCTGATCTCAAATTATCTGCTTTGAACTAGATTATATGAGTCTATACTGCCAGATAATCTAGGATAAGCAAATAATCTGGGATTAGATCCTGGGATATAAGACAGTGTAGAACCAGCCATAGTTTCAGTTTTGACTGGATCCTGGAACAAAACATTATTGTAAGATGTTAAAACAGGGGTTCTCAAACTAAGGCCCGCGGACCGGATTCAGCCCTCTAAGGTCATTTACTCGGCCCCTGGTCTGAACTTTAGACTTAGGGTCACCCTAAGTCTGAAACAACTTCAAGTCACACAACAACAATAACATCATTGTGAATTAACTTGATTATCTGATTAGCCAAAAGCAGGCCCACTATTGCCATTGAAATACTGGTAAGTTTATGTTGGTTAAAATTGTTCATCGTTTTAAATAATGTATTGTTCTTTCATGTTTTTTGAAGTACAAATAATATATCTGCAGTGTGCATAGGAATTTGTCCATGTTTCTCAAAATATTGTCAGGCCCCCCAGCAGTCTGAGGGACACGGCCCTCTGTTTTAAAAGTTTGAGTCTGCCTGTGTTAAAAGGTCCTGTTGAGTAGATTTACATTTGAAGAAACTGGAATCTGCCATTGTCAACTAAATAATTCTGTGGCTATAAAGTCAGCAGAAAGAAAAATATGTTACAGGGAGAAGGAATGAAAATCAAAAGAAAACAGAACTTGTTCTAAAATGATAACAGAAAAGACTAGAATAAAATGCAATGAGAGCATGAATGTTTGCCAGTCAGGGCATAAAGAGGAATTTTTTACAGTGTTGGGAACTTTTCATCCAGTCCTACTGAGAAGTTGAGTCATAGGTTCTGCGGGTCTTATTTCTTCAGAATCAATGTTTGACTGCTGCTTCTTCACTTTCTTTTTTTGCTGTCAGTCAATTGGGGATTACATAATGAACAGAACACTAGAATAGCTTTAAAAAAACATTTGCTCTTATCCCCAGCACGGATACATTGGGCCCAACCCCATCTATTTCAGAAAGAAGAATCCAAATCAACAGACACTGAGCTGTAACTACAGGTTTCTGTCATTTGTAGAGTCATTTGTATTGAGAAATAACTGGCAAAACCCTAATGTAATACAGATAGTTTTAACTTGATGACACCAATGCCCTATCCTGATTTTGGAGACCCTTTTATCTTTTTTGTGTTATAATGTAGCCTCATCTCTTCCAGCTGTGGCCTTCCCATGTTTACTAGGAAGATGTGGAGGGAAACATTAGCTGGAACCCCCAGTGATGCAATGGGTTAAACTCTTGTGTTGGGCAAACTGAAGGCCCAAAGGTCAGCGGTTCGAATCCGGGGAGCAGGGTGAGCTCCCATCTGTCAACTCCAGCTTCCCATGTGAGGACACAAGAGAAGCCTCCCATGGGATGGTAAAACATCTGGGCAACATCCTTGCAGACAGCCAATCCTCTCACACCAAAAGTGACTTGCTGTTTCTCAAATCACTCCTGACAAGAAAAAAAGTCTGTATTTGGATACAGGCAGTTGCAGAAGTCTGCAAGATGAAGGCTTTTGACTGTGTGTATTTTCATAATTGTGAGTTTCAGATTTTCAGAGGAAACTTGTGAAGTCAGAAAATGGTCCATTTTTCCTCCCTTTCCATGCTTGAAAAGGCTTACAAACAATTTGGAGGTCAGCAGACTGAGATACACACTTTCAAAATGGAAAACTCTTTTACCACTTCATCACATTAGAGAAAAACTCCATTTAAAATCCGGTTTCTGCCTCCTGCAGAATGCTGGGATTTGTAGTTTAGTGAGGCTGTTAAAGGCCCCTCCCTAAACGACAAACCCCAGAATTCTGCAGGAAACCGAAACCTGATTTTAAGTGGATTTTTTTTCTAGTGATTTATTACAAAAAATGAAACTTGAAAAAAGGGGGTAGGCGGGGTTCTTGGTCACAGTCAAAAGAGCCAGCTTTGGAGCTTTTTAAAAATTTCAACAAAATCTGCAAAATATCTTGCAGAACCCAATCTGCGCTCATACAATTTCATCAGCTAGCAATAACTTCTACAAGAACAGCACTGATATGCAAGAAGATCTGACCTTCTTCCTAACACTAAATTAAAATCTATGATGATGCAATTAAAACATATTGTTTTAGTCCTTTGTAAAAATAAAATAAATAATGCACTTTTAATCTGAAAACAGGAGGAAAGACAAGAAGAAAGAAAATACAGGGTCTATGGAGCTATAAACCCCTATTCCATTAAGTATCAAGAACAAATATTTAATATATTTAATCACAGGACAAATTTAATGCATTCCATTTAATTGAAAAACATAAAAGTGGTTTGATGTTGACATTAATAATTATTGCCTGATCCAGCCGTCCACCTCTCCAGCTCTTTTAAAACCCACAAGCTTTTTTGTGTTAATTTTCCTGGATTTCTTTTTAAACGATGCTCCTGTTTAAGTCCTTCAAAACAGAACTGCACACTCGCTGCTGTTGTTATGTTTTATTGTTAAATGTGGTCAAGTCAGCTTTGACTTATGAATGAGTGGCCTTACAGTCATCCTGTCCTCAACAGGTCTTGCAAACTCAGAGCCTCTGCTTCCTTGATCAAGTCTATCTATCTATAATAGGGCCTTTCTTTTTTCCTACTGCATTTTGTCTTACCAAGCAGAATTATGACCCAGTGAGTCATTGTTATACACACATACAAAAACTAGGCTGTATATCTAAGGCCTATTTTAAAAGGTTAAAAATATTATTAAACATTTTTTCTTAAGCCTCTGAGCTATGCTTTTGCATCACAAATACAGCTTTAAATCATTGCAGTGATGGTGAGTGTTCTACAGTTAATAAACATGAGGCACAATGGTATTCAGGTAAAAAATAAACAAATCAGAAAAAATGCAAACATAGTGGTTGGGTCACAGTCAACTGCTCTGTCGGCCTTCCCATCAGCTATTTGTTTAAAACTAACCCGAATTTACTGTTCTGAAGTTGACAGAATGTAGAACATTTTTGTTGGAATATATAAATACATAAGAATATTTTTATCTTCCACTCAGTATCTGTCTGACAACATGATGCAATCTTTGATATTCAGTAGCACATTCTTTCTTCTCCTTCCTTTTTTCAGATGTGCGGCATCCTCTAGCTACGGTGGGCAAAGAGTGACCCAAGGCCTATATGCTGCCTCCCTCCCTCAAAAAGGTATTTTTGATGCTTTCAACATGTCTAAACTTAACAGTTTATCCTTTTTGGTGAACAGCCCCTCCTATAAGTATTTTCGATTGGTTGTTGAGCTTCCTTTAGGAAAATATAAAAAGATAACTGTTTTCCAAAATTAGGGGGCTTTTTACACTGTTGTCACTATGCCTTATTCAGGTGGAGATGAACCAAACAAATACCCAGTTTGTATCAAGCAATTTAATTAAAACAGCACTAACTTTCTGGCATTTTTAATAGTCCAAAATATAAAACATAAAGATTACACTCAGCCACAGAATATAAAGCAAAAACAGCAAACACTGCTGCAGGTTCAAGATAACTCCATAGTCAAAAGGTCCAGTCCAGTGGTCAAACACTGAGAGTTCAATGAGCAAAGTCCAGGGATCAAGAGTGTATTCCATAGTCAAAAGCCAATCCAGAGATTCAAGGTTCCAAGAGTACAGGAGACAGGTCAAGATACCAAAGATCCACAAACCTGGGGGAAAACCAGCAGCATCTACCACCAAAATAAGACAAATATTTTTCTCCCGAAGATGAGTCCCAAGGCTAGCTTCTTATAATTGCTTTCGCCCATGAACTCTTACTTACATATTGCTCAACTCTTTAGAACTAGGACTTACATTAAACCTTCCATCATCAACTGCTAGGGCTACCATCAACAACCACTGCAGAACATGATACATGAGAAGTACAGACTCACAGTGTTATGCTTTCACTTTAACAGCTGTGATAACATTCTATGGCAGTGGTTCTCAACCTGTGGTTTCCCAGATGTTTTGGCCTCTAACTCCCAGAAATCCTAACAGCTGGTAAACTGGCTGGAATTTCTGGGAGTTGTAGGCCAAAACACCTGGGGATCCACAGGTTGAGAACCACTTTCCTATGGAATCCTAGGGTTGTTCAATTGAGAATCCTCAGACAGATAATTATTATCTGGTGCCTCTGAACAAACTACAAAGCCCAAGAGGATTCCATGGGATACAGACATGGAAATTGGAAATGAAATCACAGTGGATTTCCAGCAATCGGATTTACAGGGTTTGTTTTTACATATTTTTATATATTTTCAGGTGAGTCCTAGAACAGGGTATTGGCCCCATGACACACTGCAGTTGCCTACACTGGTATAAAGGTGTTCTTTAGCATACCAAGAACATTTTTAAAATTCTTCCCAACCTTTCTCTTTCCTTCATATTGCCTGCGCTGTTTGTGGACATTCCAAAATTATTTCCTTTCAATAGTCAGAAGTGTTGCACAAGGCATTTTTTAATTTGTCATTGGTTGGGGACCCCTTCCCCAACTGCTGCTCTGGGCAACAGTGAAGAGGGGGGGGGGGTCAGAGGACAGTTCCACCTTGTCTCCTGTGCTATGCTAATAATATAATATAATATAACATCATATAATATATTGTATATACATATAATATTTATAATATTGTAATGCAATATAATACTACTACTACTAATAATATGATATTATAATTATATATTTATATTGGATGTAATATTACTAATAATATTACAATATAATGGTATAGTACAATATAGTAATATTTAATACTGATATTGTATTATGCTAATAACATAATATATTGTGTATATATACATATATATACATACATATAAATACACACATACACACACACACAAACACACACATATATATATATAGTAAGCTGCTCTGAGTCCCCTTCAGGGTGAGAAGGGCAGCATATAAATGTCATAAATAAATAAATAAATAAGTTCTGCCCCATCTTCAAAGAACAGTATGTATGCATATACCCCACATGAGAATTTTCTTTCTAAATGTGGCTTACTAATGACTTCATCACACACAATAAAATCAGCATTTCTACACATTTAAGAAACAGCAACCCACTGTGCCCTTCACATGACACAAGCTTCAACTACGTGGGTGAGGTATTTTTTCTGTTTCTAAAGTGTTGATTTTTCCAATGATTCCTAAGTCAATTGGCAAGTGACTTCTTTAAAAATTCCCCATATAGAGAAGTGTCAAATGGCCAATTTCCTAGTGTTATGTTAATCACCATTGCCCACTTTTATTGCCCACTTGTAAATAAAATGATAATGCTGTGTGAAGAAGGAGCTGAAATGCCCATTTCCCCAGATTGTCAATGCAGAGGCTTGGGGGAAAATCAATCGCCAAAGCAAAGGATCTGGAAAACATGAGAGTTAATTTAATGCTACGTCCTACAATCTGGGTGATTTTGTTAAAAAAAGATAAATAATCAAAATCGTGGAGGAACAATGGGAGGCAATCTCAGTGCAAACAACTCCAGGTGCTTCTGTTTTAGTCAAGGGTCTGGAGTGCAAAGGACCCCAGTGCCATCTTAAGAAAGGTGAATCTGTTTCAGTCTAAGGGGTTTGAAGGCAGGGCTGCCTTAAAGGATGCCTGTTTTTAGACATGTGCAAGGCTTGCCCATTTGATGGAATTTACAGGGAGGAGAGAGCAAGCTTGTTTTCTGCTGGCCTGGAGACTAGGACGTGGAGCAATGGCTTCAAACTACAAGAAAAGAGATTCCATCTGAACATGAGGAAGAACTTCCTGACTGTGAGAGCCATTCAGCAGTGGAACTCTCTGCCGCGGAGTGTGGTGGAGGCTCCTTCTTTGGAAGCTTTTAAACAGAGGCTGTATGGCTATCTGTCGGGGATGCTTTGAATGCAATTTTCCTGTTTCTTGGCAGGGGGTTGGACTGGATGGCCCATGAGGTCTCTTCCAACTCTATGATTTATTCAGAAGAGCTTTGCTATTGTTTTTCTCTAAGAGTGAATGTGACCTGCCAAAAGGTCAACCATTGGGTTTCCATAGCCAAACAGTGATTCGCAGACTCATCTTCCAAAATCCTAGTCCAACACCAAATGACTACATCATGTTGTTTCTTCACACTGTGTCAGCCCACAGTCAATCCTGCTCATGACACACAAACAGTAAAATCATACTGGGTTCTTTGAAAATATTTGGACATAGCTGTACCGATTTGTCTAAGTACTGTACTTATATCCTCTCACAGACAAGCACATCTCGTCTCACTTTTTGCCTAGTAATTTTATTGTACCAAATTACTAACTTCTCTCTTCCAATGGAGCAACATAATTAATTGGAATGCAGCAATTATCTCAATTTATATAATGTGCATGTATAACAACATATATTCTGTGCACCTGCTCATACCTTTCACTCCATATCCATCTGTAACTATCAATTTTATTATGATCGTTACTAGAAACACTGACTTTGAACATATGAAAGCCTCTCAAACACAACCAACTCAGTGTTACGAAATCTGTTATTGCTGGTTTCCTCCCAAAAAGCAATAGGACAAAGAACAATTATTCTTGTTCATTTTTAATGACAATTTAGAACATTTTGTGAACAAATTGTTCAAAGTCTGGCTATGCTCCTAATAAATATGTAACAAACTCATAAACATAGCAAACATATTCAGGTATATAAGTGTTTCATGAGATTTATTAAGTTGATTAAAAGGGAATTAAAGCCCACATTACTTCTTTGCACCGATCTTCTGGGATATCATCATTGTTTGCGAATGCCATCAATACCAAATAGAGTTGTTAAAATGTGTCCCTGAGAGGGGACAGATATAAATATAGTAAATAATTTTCAAGTATTAGGTTTCTTACAGCATGCTGCAGACATCCAGTTTGGAATCCATAACATTTCACAGCTATTTACTTTTGTGAAACACCGAGAATCAGCTAAATGTACTGCTCAAATGTTTTAAAATAGCTCTTTGTATACTAACTACTTTATAATAGCTGATGCTGTTCTTTAAGTTTGACATTTTAATCTAGATTGTAATCATGAGTGACTTAATGAAAACAATTGCTGTAAATTATAATGGTTTATTTATGCAAAGTTTAGCTTGTGATGTTGGAGAAGGTTTTTGTCTATATCCAATAAAGTCACAATTAGCATGGTAACAATCCATTCCCTCCATATCAGCCCTCCATATTCAGTGGAACATAACATAAGTAAACTTTCTGTCTGTTTGTCTATCTGTTGATATCTATAAAGTGTGATTTGTTTTAGCTTAAAATTAGAAAGGGATTATTAGCGCTGTAAGAATGCTTCAGATTGCTTTGTACTGGTTAGCAATCACTATGCTTAAGCAAAACCTAGCAATGCAACCCCTAACACTCACTATCAAAAATTAAGTAATGTCTATACTGTTACTTTGAAAGCAAATGCAAAAAAAAGGCAATGTATTAATCTAGGAAACCAGGCGAGGTAGGAAGGATGTTTTGCAGCCATCAGACCCCATTTTCTCAGCACAAAGCATAGGATTCTCACCTGTACTCTATTCTTCAGGAGGAGAAATTGGTGAGTGGTATTTTATTTATTTATTTAAAACATTTATATTCCACCCTTCTCACTCCACAGGTGACTCAGGGTGGAGTGCAACATATATACTGCAAACATTTAATGTCGGGACATAAAACCACAAATATATACAAACATTGAAATCACTTATATCCACATTAAAAGTTGCTTAAAAACCATCTCAAGACACCATATTGCCTCATTGCACTGCCCCAAAGGCTTGGTCTCACAGCCAGGTCTTCACCATCCTTCTGAAGGACAGGAGGGAGGGGGACTGATCTAATATTGCCAGGAAGGGAGTTACATAACTGGGGGGCAATCACTGAGAAGGTCCTGTCTCTCATCCCCACCAAATGCGCCTGTGATGGTGCTGGGACCAAGAGCAGGGTCCAATTTACCAATTTTACCATTCCCTTCTCCTGTTCCTTTAGTGGGGAAGGGGGGGGGGGAGAATGTTAGATACAAGAATTGAACTGCAGATCAGATTCTGTTTTGTTTCTCACTTTAAAATAAAAGGCCTTTCCTTTGCTTCAAATTTTGAAAAAGAAATGGGTGTGTGTCAGGGGTCACAAAAATGTTTCAGCACCCTAATGTCCTACACTTAGGGCACTTACAGACATAACTAAATCCCTGTGTGGAAATGGATTAAAATAATTTGCTTCCACACAGGTTCTAGTCCCCACCCCCTACCCAGGCTTTCCCTACAGGGGTGGCTACATGCTATCTCAATTGAAACCCCAGATTTCCCACCTAAAACTTACTGAAAATGGACCCTAGCAGCCATGAAGCCTCTCCTCACATTGCCCTAAGTGGAGGAAATTATGCCTGATGGGTGAGGAGTAAAATCCCTCTGCCCCCCAAGTCTCTTCCCGTGTTATTTCCTCCATTTAGAATGACACATCATTTCCTCCACTCAGTAAGTTTTAGGGGTAAACTGTGGGGCTTGGGGGGGGGAGCTGTACTCAATTCTTCTCCTTCATGCTTTTTGGAGCCCAAAGAAGGTGGTTATGGGGACTGACCCCCCCTTCCCGGAACCGTGGAAGCCTTCCGGAGGTTGGTCCCCACAGGCCCAGGCACCCCCAAAAACTTGGGCCTTTCAGTAAGGCCCGTATTTGTTGAGGTGTGTAATTAAGGGTAATTAATGTGGAGTAAACTGCGAAACCCTGGTTTACTCCACATTGATTTGCTTTTACCGGAAGTGTTGTTTGGACACCTCCGGTAAAAGTGAGACAAGGCCCGCGTTTTGGGTTTGTCTGAATGAGTCCTTAGAAACACAAGAAGTTACCACACAGAAGTCAAACATTAGTGTCCATCTGGTTCTGCATTTTGCCATCTGAATTGCATGGGCAGTGAGTTAAAGTGTTGGGCAGCTAAATTTGTTGACCGAAAGGTCACAGGTTCGAATCTGGGGAGTAGTGTGAACTTCCGCTGTCAGCCCCAGCTTCTGTCAACCTAGCAGTTTAAAAACATGCAAATGTGAGTAGATCAATACGTACCGCTTTGGCGGAAAGGTAACGGCGCTCCATGCAGTCATGCCGGCCACATGACCTTGGCGGTGTCTACGGACAACGCCGATTCTTCGGCTTAGAAATGGAGATGAGCACCAACCCCCAGAGTCAGGCACGACTGGACTTAATGTCAGGGGAAAACCTTTACCTTTACCTGGCATATATTTATTCTGGTTTTACTGTACAGTGAGCTCTCAACAAACATAAATGTAGGGGGCATAGGATCACCATGAAAGTGAAAAATATGAATAAAATACACTACTTCTTAACTTGTGTGAGACCACCTCTGTAGGAATCCCTAGGTCCTCCAGGGTAGCTCACACCAAACCTCTTCTGAAAATTGATCATAGAACAGAATTCAAGGACTATAAATGACTAGCAAAGTTGAATGGGAGAACCTAGACATTCCTGGAGATAAAATAGTAATCAAATCCATAAATAATGAAATTCACAAAGATGAAACTTAACAGTGGGGAGTGCCAACTGTATAAGCATTACCCTGGCACAAAATGGTCAAATTTCCAAAAGTAAAGAAAAATACTATCAGAAATCTTCTCATCCTCTTCCTGTCTTGTCTCTTCTATGTAACATTATGTCATTCTGGAACTTGAATGTGCAACTCAAAACATCATTTTGGGATGGCAGCTTACAGCTAGTGACTTCAGAATACAATACAAACAAACAAACCAGAGCAATCAGGAAAACATTAGTATAATACACACCATGACATTTTGACAAGGAAGATAGAAAATAAAAAGGGTTTCATATACAGAGAAAGTTACTTGTCTCCTGTTTTAAAAAGCAGCAATGCAGTATAATCAGGCATGCTGGGAAAACACTGCATGCACACTGACAGTTCACATGTAACAACTCAATTACAAGTAGTCTGGACTAACAGGCGTCTCACTAGGAAATGTCCCAAGGCAGAAGATTTACAAGTACATCCCAGATATGTTTTCACGGATAAATAGGTTCTCAGTCAGATTTTTTTTTTTGACAGCTTGCATGACTTGGCAACTCTAGAGTCTTGAAACTACTAAAAATAGAAATTTTATCTAACTTAAGTACTTCCTGCAGTCAAATGTGTCCTACCCCTCCCAAGCACATTGCAGGCTTCTGCCAATTCATTAGATGTAGGATATATTCAATGTACTTACCGGATATGAATAATAGCTGAATCAGTATTTTTACGCTCAAAATAGAATAAGATTCTGGCACACAGATGTATTTTCTTACTTTCTCCTTGAAGTACTAATTCTATGTCAGTAATTTCTTAACGAAATTGTAGAAATGGTTCATACCATGATAAAGTTTCCTGATTTTTTTTATAAAGAAGAGATATAAGTGTTTTTAATAATATTAATATCCTGCCTGGAGTACCTTCAGTTTTAAGAAGATGGCACCAATACTTCCATAACAGGGGAAATAAAAAAAACCTAGCAATCCCAGTGTCACAGACAGATAATACTACTCTTGGGGAGATGGGGTGAATTTTTCCTACTTTTCTCTCAAAATGGGATATCCTGCTCTATGTAGTCTATTGAGAACATGATATTGTTTTACAGTACAGTATGGAGCCCCCGGAGGTGCAGCGGGTTAAACCGCTGAGCTGCTGAATTTGCTAAACAAAAGATCAGTGGTTTGAATCTGGAAAGTGCAGTGAGCTCCCACTGTTAGCCCCAGCTTCTGCCAACCTAACAGTTTGAAAACAAATGTGAGTAGACCAATAGGTACCACTCTGGCAGGAAGGTAATGGTGCACCATGCAGTCATTTTGGCCACAAGACCTTGTAGGCGTCTATGGACAACACCAGCTCTTCAGCTTAGAAATGAAGATGAGCACCTCCCCCAAGAGTCGGACATGACTAGACTTAATGTCGAGGGGAAACCTTTATCTTTACAGTACAGTACAGTAGCTTTTCTCCTCAAACAAGACTGTAGACAATTTACAAAACAGGTAAAAAAGAAATGCTTCAACAATATGAGACATTGAATGATCAATTCAATTAAAATGTGGCTTTTAAGTGATTTTAAATAAAGAAAACACATAAAGTATGAGGAGGGAAAGGGATGAGAGAACTTCTTCAAAGATCATAATATTCAGACAGACTCATATATATGGGACATACATGGGAAAGTTCAGACCTAAGCTATTTAGAGCTTGGTAGGTTATGACTAGTACTTTGAATTGTGTGTGGACTGGTAACCAGCGAAACTTTTCCAACAGGAGTTATATGCTTCCTTGTTGTATATTGAAGTTATACTTGGCTGTTTGTAACAAATTATGGTCTTTATTGTGTTTCCTCCACGAACACTTTAAAAGTTATTCATACTCTGAACAGAACACAAAATTTTGGAATTACAGAACAGTAATTCATAATCCTCCTGCTATCCCAGCTTGTTTGATTTGGGCTGGGAAGCCTCAAAAAGCCCGCAATGATTGCCAGGGAGGCTGGCTAGAGAACTGAAAGTAGTTGTTACAGCCAACATTTTCATTCTCTTGGACAGTTTGCTTGGATGCCTGATGTGTTGGATGAAGGAGGCTTCATCATTGTTCAACAGGCCAGAAATAGTAATTTGTAACTACATCAAACCACTCTCTTCATCCCTTCCCATTTTTCTCCCCCTCTCAAGTGCATCAGTAAACCATTTTCTTTTCCCCTACCTGCTGCCTTCCTTTTCTTGGAACCAAACCTCAGTCGTTCCAAGAAAAGATTTTCCTTGGGTCATCAGCTTCCTGAAAGTTTCTCCTTCTACTGGGCACAGTGACATGTTATACCCCCATGCTTACACTGATGCAGATTTCCGTTCAGTTGGGAATGACATGACTGAAATATTGCCGATTTGTATAGAAACTGAACTCACGTCATGAGGTGGAGGGATAGGAAAGAAAAGAATGAACAAACCCTCTTCATATGTTCAAATGTAGGCACTTTCCCTTGGCAGAGTCCTTGCATGCATGCTGAATGCAGGCAAAATGTGCTTTCCAACTAGTCTGCTCAGTTAAGGTCACTTAATTTTTTAAAAAAGCCTTAAGCTTGTTCCCTTTCACATAAATTCTTCTGCGTCCGACTGATGTTAATGTATGCTCAGTCTTGTCCCAACCCTCTCCCTCTCCAGAGATGCCTTTTCAATTAAATCCTGTTATTTAATCTAAGAAGGCCGACACTCATTGACCACTGCACTTTCTATCTGTGGATTTATGATAATCTAATGCACATCTCCCTTGGCAGAACGGCTGTCTGAGCTATCCCTATTGTTCTGGGGCCAGAAAGCAAAAAAAGAAAAAAGAACCTCTTAAAAACATTAGCTCCTTCTGAAGCCAGGAAGGAAACAGGATTTATTTAACATAGCTAGGGACCTTTCGCTAACTGTCAGATGTCCTTGACCAGCACACACCATCATGGCCTTCTCAATGTGTGCCGGCTGCCCCTTTGCCTGGCTGCTTACTTCAGATAAGAGGAGCATAGTCCCCCGAGTGCCATTTACATCCAAGCCCAAGAGGCAACAGACTGAAAAGGGATCCTCTTCAAAGGCTTGTGAATTTACATTCTCCTAAAGTTGTTTTCAGAAAGAATCCCACACAATTAAGGCATAATGTGTCGGTACCGCATCTCTGACAGAATTCCCTTCTTTCCAACAGAAAATGACTTGCTGTTTATGTTTATTCTTTATTGTTTTACCAAGAAGATTTTAAGATTGGCACATACACAGCTATAAGAAATGCTGCTCCTAAATAGTAACAAGTATATTTTGAGACAGCTATTGCATCCACCAAATTAAGTCTACATCAAAGCTCAAACAACACACTACGGGCCCTTCCACACAGCCATATAACCCGGAATATCAAAGCAGAATAACCCACAATATCTCCATTGAACTGGGTTATCTGAGTCCACACTGCCATATATCCAAGTTCAAAGCAGATTATATGGGATTTTGTTCACCTGTGTGGAAGGGACCAGAGTTAAGCTAGTATTGTTTATATCCAAAATGTTCCTTGCTTAAGTTTTAATAATACTGAAGTTTACTTGGTTTTTAAATATACAAGAGCTATTTCATATAGTATTTTATGTAGTATTTTAAGGGAGTAACTTGCCATTGATTTATGTAGCATTTTAATGGTTTATATAGTATTTAATGGTGTATTTCGTATTGTATTTAATAATCTAGTTTTTATGCTGCAAGTTGCTTCTGTTTGCTTCCAGAAAGTAGCAGCCAATAACGAAAAGACCAAGGTACCGGCATCTCCAGCCCATCCCTCTGTTTGGATATCAGCCAGCATGCCAATGCCCTAAACCAAGAAATAGTTTTCAGAGATACTCACAAGAACACCTCAGCAAGCAAGAGTCCAAAAATGGCAAGCTAAAACCTGGACTTTAACCTATGGTTGATACCAAATGAGACACTCCCTCCTGGGCACACAGAAGACTGGGCAACTTGGAAGGCATTGAACAGACTACACTCTGGCAACATGAGATGCAGAGCCAACCTTAAGAAATGGGGCCACAAAGTGGAGTCCATGACATGCGAGTGCGTAGAAGAGCAAACCACAGACCATATATTATAATGCATTCTGAGCCCTGCCACATGGACAATGGAGGACCTCCTTATAGCAACACCAGAGGCACTCCAAGTGGTCAGCTAATAGTAAAAGGACATTTAATCTAATGCCAAGTTTTAAATTATGTGCGTGTTTTAAATACATTACAACTGTACCCATAGTTTGCTCCTGATACAATAAATAAATATATACAATAAATAAATACAAATCTAGTTTGTATTTGTTTGCCCTGTATGTGAAAGTCCTATGGCCTAAGCATTAAATAAACTACTACACTATGTTTAGCATGTAACATGGAGTTCCTGATAGTTTTTCTTTGCTCCCTATTTGGAGCTACTACTATGCATCAAAATTAAATGCTAGATTTGCTCCATAAACTGCCAGGAGACACAGTTAGTAACATCATCCCCTCGCAATGTAAACGAATTCCCACAGAAAGCTTTCTTCTTTTCTTTGTTAAGGTGATCCAATCTTTTGAATTCAGAAAAGAAGAGAAGGAGCTAAGGGTAGATTGACTCATCACTGGTTGTGTTTCCAAACTAGCACTCTGTAACTATAGTCAACCAACCTGAAGCATACATATTATAAAGGGACATAATGGCATCTTAAAACCAAGTTCTGTACTACTGTTAATCTCAGCTAAGGCAATCTCCTACTCAGGATGTCTACCCTGCCCAAACATTGAAGGCAAGTTGCCTCTTTTATCTTTGATCACATTTCACACAAGAGATAGGATATCTTGAGAGTTTTAACTTGCCAGAGGCCACCCACTCTGCTTTATGCATTACAGTTGCCTAAGGTGGTTTAATGGGAGCCTCTCCTATCCCAGCCTATCACCATGCTAGGTCTGGACCAATCAACTTAAATTATCCAAAGGCTTCTGCTTAATTAGAAGAGCCTGTGCCTGGCCAACCTTAGAAAATGTTTATGCTACACCAAGCAATCAAACTGCTGCCTGTGTCAAGGACAGTAGATATTTATATAGCTGTGAGTTATTTGCTTCATTCAGAACCAGCAGGTTTTAAACAAAAACATGTTTATCTCCAAGGAAGCATGTGCATTCCAGCTGTGTGCTCTCTTGGCTGTTCCCCACTGCACACTTGTCCAGATCTGCTACAAAATGCCCTGCTTAAGACATCTTGTAATGTGTCTGTACGCAATTGCACGCAACACTCTCAAATGTTTAAGGAATGCTACATACATGCTTCACCACTTGATTGGTCATTAAAGTGAAGCTTTAGACTGTTGTGCACAGGGCAGCAGCCAGAAATATAGCAAGAACATGTTGGCTGAAGTTTAAATTATGGGAGCCATGCTCTGCAAAAGACAGGATATAAAATAACTAAATTGAAATGTATATTCTTTAAGGGAAAAGAAATATACACTTTCCTTTACATAACGCCATATAACAAAATTTATAAGATTTTCTGTTCATGGTTTGAAAGTGTTATTTTCTGATTAATTGTGCAGTACTTATTTTGAAAGTCATTGTTTTGCTCCAGAAACTTTGTTTGTATGTCTGCCACAAACTATGTTGAATATTTTCAGATATTCATTGAAAAACGGTAGTAAATGTGCTGCAGGATGTCCTGCAAAAACAAAGTTTTTGCAATTTAATAAACTTTTTTTCTGTGTTTTTTATGATCGAACCCATTAGGAAATGACATTTATAACCCATGAACAAAAATCGTGTTACATAGTGTAATGGTTCACTTTTACATCTTGTGACAACTAAAATGAAAACAGATGAGTCCATTCTAAATACCATTAGGACCGTGACATATAAGAAGGTGGTGATAAAACATAGACATCTCCTAATCTATCTTTTTAATTCTTCATTATTTCTGGTATGTTTGGCCAAGGACCAGTTTTCTATTTTTGCAGGTATAAAGATGAAGACAAGTCTCTGGATTTTCCTCAGTGTCATTTTGGTCAAGGGATACATAGGGCTGAAGTGCCAAAAGGGTTAAGCGTCAATTGCTTCCAATTAAAGCAGCTTCTTACTTCGCTTGATCTGAATTAAAATTAACCCCAGGTTGGTTGAAAAAGTGTGAGCTCATGCTCAACCCATTTGGGGATTGGCAGATGAGAAGGGAGGGCAACAGGCATTATCAAACTGGTTCCAATTTTCAGAATTAGGTAGAACAGTAGCAGGTGTCACGTATTTCGTTTGCTTTTAAAGCAGTCAGAAAATACAAACCAGATCACTATCAGACAATTCCCTGCATTCTTCCTTCTAATCTTTAAGCGGTCTTCAGAGAAGTCAACATAGTATTTACTACATAGCTGAAAACCCAAACGTATCTTATAAAATATACTAATCACAAGGCAGCCTGTAGCGTCTGGTAATTAAGCAAATCAAGATAATCCCCCTGAGTTTTGGAACCAGCTCCTTACCCCAGCTGTTACATTGTCAACAGCTGGCATGAATTACTAGTAACATTTGGCTAACTGGATAATAAGGAGGACAGTCTGTGGTTGGTCCCAATTCTACTTTACTGATCTGCTTCACAAAAGAATCTTCTTAAGATTCTCTTATTCCCTTCTGAAGTAATGACAATACCTCAAAGACCAGTCTGGGTTTCACATCACTATAATGTGAGAACAATGTTAATTACACAGTTCTTTGAAGTTAATGTTTACAGAGTTGCACTTAGCTAAGCCCCAATATCCTGTAATCCAATCAACAACCATTATATATCCTATTCTCCACCAGAAGCAAAGAGATTTATAAAACCACATGGCAAATTTAGGTATGTTAGGGCGCTTTGTAATTTGCACCAGAAGCCTATAGCAACCCAGACCAGGCCTGACAAAAAGGAGCAGCTCTATATACACATGCTAATAGGGATATAAGGAAGATGGTTTCAGGATCAAAAGGAGTTCTGTGGGGTTATAAATTGGATTTGTATCCCACGTTTCTCCCAAAAACCAGGATTCAAGGCAGCTTGCAACAAAACTAACAGGAAAAAAAAAGAAGTTGTACGACAAAAAACAATTAAACCAATTATAATATTAAAACACCATGGCCAAGATTATTTTTCTGCATCCAATGCCAGCAGAGTTAAGACTGGGTTGTTTTAAGCTTTTCAGATTATATGACCATGTTCTAGAAGCATTCTCTCCTGACATTTTGCTTGCATCTATGGCAAGTATCCTCAGAGGTCATGAGGTCCTCACAACCTCTGAGGATGCTTGTCATAGGTGCAGGCAAAATGTCAGGAAAGAATCCTTCTAGAACATGGCCCCTGGTGGTGCAGTGGGTTAAACCCCTGTGCCGGCAGGACTGAAGACCGACAGGTCGCAGGTTCGAATCCGGGGAGAGGCGGATGAGCTCCCTCTTTCAGCTCCAGCTCTTCAAGCAGGGACATGAGAGAAGCCTCCCACAAAGATGATAAAACATCAAATCATCCGGGCGTCCCCTGGGCAACGTCCTTGCAGACAGCCAATTCTCTCACACCAGAAGCGACTTGCAGTTTCTCAAGTCGCTCCTGACACGACAAAAAAAATTGCCATATAGCCTGAAAAACGTACAAGAACCCAGTGATTCCAGCCATGAAAGCTTTCGACAATACAGAGTTAAGACTTTCTGTTTCATCTCCTGATACAGCACTTCACCCGATTCATAGCAGAAAACCTAAGGCCCTTCCACACAGCCATATAATCCACAATATCTGTTTTGAACCAAGTTATTTGAGTCCGCACTGCCATATATTCCAGTTCAAAGCAGATGTTGTGGGGTTTTATTCGGCTGTGTGTAAGGCATCCTAGAGAACTGTTCTCTCTGACTTTAGGTCTTCCGGTGCAACTTGGTGGGCCACTTTTGGTGGAATTTGATCACAGAATCACCCTGGAAACCCTAGAGATTCTCAGAAAGAACATATTAATCAAATCTGTAAATAAGCAAATCTACAAAGGTTAAACCTGCAAGTGTGAAGGACCACTGCATAACATATGTATGCTAAGTTTTGATTTCTAACTTGGATTTATACTAAGCATTATGTTAAAAAGTTCAGACCTATATACACTCTGACCACCATTGCTTCTTCCAGCCTTCACTGGCAACTGTGAGGCTAAATAAAGTATAGTGTGACTTGCTTTGCCTCACAGGTGTTGTTTGTCCACAAAAAGCTGATAAGTGGCAAAATTATAAAATGGAATGGTGTATATGTGTCTGAAACCCCGATGTTGGCTAAAAATCTAACATTCCAGGAAGCAAGCAACAAAGGAAAGCTTCGCTACCACGAATCAAAAGACAGTAAGCTCAGCACACTTACTGCATTCTAGTCTTATCAAGACACAGAGTGCAGGAAACAGCGACAGAAGCTGTGAAGAGATAAGGCCGGGGATCACTTTGCAACAATTAAACCTACTCCAGGGCTTCCTACCAGCCACCAGTGGGCTTTTATTGCCCAAATTGTCTGTCTAACCCAGAATGAAAGAGTAGAAGGAAATAAAAGAATTAAATATGAGAATGCAGGTTCTGAGTAGTCATTTCTGTATGGGCCAATACTAATAAGAGGATGCCATGACAGAATTATTATTTTGATCAAGGGAAAAGAGAGAGCTTTAAAAACAGAAAATAGAGGCATTTGGTCGGAGACAAAGGCAGGAAGTGTTGTCCTTCCTTTATCCTAGTAGGTTTTGCATCTTTAAATAAATAAATAAATTAGACACATTGATCAAGGTAATAGGGAGAGGCCAAAAGGTTATATTCTCCCCACGCAGCAGAGTTATATTCCAACAACAACTCTCCTATATATTGATAAACCTCTTGATATATGGCTTCAGTAGAAAGATAAGATATTTTCAAATTAAAGAATGTTCTGACTTTGCACAATCATTTTGCAATATATTGTTGCCGAGTTGACAAATGAGAAATAATTACATATTTAAGGTACTGCAATGTTACATCTAAAAATATCCAGGCACTCAAGGTGTTCTTACATCTTTGCCTAGTTTTGTGCTCTGTAAGCAGCCCTCTGCTTCTGATACTTATTCTTGTCGTGGGTCTTCAAGACATTATAGCACTTCCATATTGTGAAGAGTGCAAAAAGTCAAGGGTATAATAGCTGAACAGAAAAACTTGACTGTATGCTGCATAAGCAAACATCATTGAGAAAAATGAATTGTTAGCATAACTGAATACAGTGAAACTTGCTGAAGATCACCAAAACAGTAACACTATAAGACCTAGTGAGAATAAGTGTGATGCATTGGCTCGACTTTCACTTGAGGACCAGAAAGACCTGGGTTCAAATCCTTGTTTACAGTCTGACTTGGGAACAATCATTACCTTAGAACTAACTCTAAGCTTTGATTTGAAGGTAAAGGGATAAAAGTGGAGCACATTTGTGTAGAAGTGTTTGTAGGAAGGCTACTATGAACAGAATCAATGGGTAGAACAGAAGTATTCAATTGAGGAAGTTTTTATTAAATCACATAGAAAGTTTTGTTACCATTATAAAGGACTGTGAATCTTGCTTTCAACATATATTTTTACTTTTAATGTATTTACTCAAATCTAACGCCCACCTTTTTTGGCTAAATTACCTTGCCAAAATTAGATTCACATAATTAGGTAATCTTAGTGCCAAGCCAAAGCAAAAGGGGAAGCTGCTTTAGGAGCACCTGTAGGTTCTATTTGAAGGATGTTATCTGGAATTTATTTGTCATAGTTCAATGCTATGTAACCTGGGATTTGTAGTTTGATGAGGCATCCATACTCTTTGACAGAGAAGGCTTGAGGCCTTTTGAAATACAACCCCCATAACCCCATAGCTTTGAGCCAGGGCAGTTAAAGTGATTTCATTCTATAGCATAGATGCCCCCACGGTTTCTTTTCCATTGCTGAAAGCTTTGGTGTGCAACACAATTCTTTCTAAAGAAACAACTCTAAGCAGACAGCAGTTATAATGGGTATATTACAAAGAGTGCAAATTTTGATGCTGCACATTACATTAATAGTTTTGTTTTTGTTTTTTGTTTTTTTGGTTTCAGGGTTTCGAAATCTAAGGTGCACATTAGATTCAATGATGCATTAGACTTGAGTAAACGTGGGTAATTGAATATACCACGTAGATTTGTCACCTCTGTCAAATTTCAAAAGAAAATAAATAAAGGAGACCAGGAATTTCTTCTCATGATTTGTCTCCTGAAAGAATATGTGCACTGTGCTAACCTACTGGTTATAGTGTCAATGGATTTTCTAGGATAATTGCAACATCTAATAAATTGAAGATTATGATTTTGATTCTGTGATTCTGTTGGTTCCTCTATACACAAAGGTTCCTTACCAGCTCTCGAGGAAGGAAGGTTTCTTCTTGGCGAGCAACAATCAGAGAGACAGTATCTCCTTGCTTTGTACTTCTCAGTGTGGCTACAAGCTCTTCTTGGGTTCTGCCAGTGATGTCTCTACCATTCACCTAATGGAAGCCACAAGCAAACAGAAAGGAACCATCAGCAAAATTATCACTTACATATACAGTGATATCTTGAGTTAAGAGTTTAATTCATTTTGTAACTGAGCTCTTGACTTAAATCGTTTCTATGTCAAAGTTAATTTTCCCATTGAAATGTGTTGAAATGCTATTAATCCATTCTGGACCCTCAACCCCCCCCCCCCCCATTTTTTTACGTCTTTTAAAATAAGAAAATGTACTTTATAAATAACAGATAATGTATAAATGCACATTCAAATGGAACTATAAAAAAGAAAGATCAACTATAAAATGCTATAAGCACAAAATAGTAGAAGCACGAAGTTGTGCCAAGAAAGCACAAAGCACAAAGTGAAGAGGCAGAAGCATTTTTTTCTTCATACTAGACTCATTCCAGCCTCTCACCCTCTCTTGCTTTCTCACGTTCTCTCTATTCATGAAGCCAAACATATCAGGAATAAAAACTACACAAAATCAACTAACCCAACGTTCCTCAAAGTGGACAAGAGCGAAGTGGACAGCAATCTCCCAAAGTGGACAAGAGCACGAGGCACAGATGCTGCTCCCTTGAAGCCCTAAAGCCCCGTAGTCTCGCACTAGCACTCCTTCTGGCGTCAGCTCTTAACTCAAAGTGTTACTCTTATGTCAAAGTGAAATGTGGGCTGAGTGATTTTTCTTAACGCAAAACACTCTTAAGTTAAGACACTCTTAAGTAGAAGTTCCACTGTATTAGTTACAAAGTGAGATACAAAATATAAAAGGCAGAGAAAAAGCTGACCTGCCTAGTAAAATGTGGACATAAATGAGGAGGGTTTCACAAATGTAGACACTTCAATGGTTTCTGCATCCTCTAGTCTATATATATGGCATTTCTATCCCGTCTTTCTCAGCCCGTAGGTGACTCAAGGTGGCTTACAAATTGGCAGCAATTTGATGCCCCAACAGTCATAAAATGCAATTAAAAGACATTTAGCACAACATTATAAAAGTCATTTAAAGACCCCATTAGAAACATGTAGTCACCAATGTCTTCCTGTTAAACCCATTTTCCAGTAGCGTTGTCTAGTTCTTCCAGATCCAGACCAAAATTGCTGGGCAGATCTTACCTTCACATGCTTGCTTTGAAACAATTCCCAAGTCTGCAACATAGAGTGCCTGATTTGACTCAGACCTGCCGATTCCTATATGAGGGAGACCAACACACCAACCTCAGAAGCCCTTCTCTGTGACAGTCATTAAGAGAAACGGTCCTTTCAGTGATGGCACTTCATTCTGGAATCCTCTCCTTAGAGAGGATGGCTCAGCATTTAATTTATGACCTCCTTTTTCTAAATCCTTTCAAACCCTAAAAGTTCAAGTCTAAAACCGGCTTAATTTATTTCTCTGTGTCGCTGATAGTTCTTGTTGCTCTGACTTAATTGCCTCCTTATTTTTTAATCAGTGTTGTTGGTTGAATGGAAAAGCATATCAAATTTTATTTTTGTTGTTTATTTGTTCAGTCACTTCCAACACTTCATGACCACATGGACTAGCCAAATTTTATTAATTGGAGGCATACAAATACTGCTAACAAAAGATTCTTACACCCAGCATAGGATGCATCAAGTAGCATTTCTTTTTGAGCTGCTGGAGCCCCTTCCACAAAGCTGAATAAAATCCCACATTATCTGCTTTGAACTGGGATATATGGCAGTGTGGACTCAGACAGTCCAGTTCAAAGAAAAAAAAATGCCTTGATATTCTGGGTTATATGGCTGTATGGAAAGGCCCTAGATTGTAACTAAAGATGAGAAGGTCCCCCCATTTTCTGTTTTTTTTTCCAGGTCTTCCGTTCGCTAACTGTAACAACAACAATTTTTTGGTTGTACAGAAAATTTAAAGCCACTGGATAACAACTTATGAGATAAGCTAGAAAGGAACGGTTGATCAACCTCAAGTATTCTGTCTCCTGATTGTAAACGACCATCTTTAACAGCTGCACCACGTGGCAGAATATTCTTTACAAAGATAGGTCCAGGTCCATGCACTGAAGAGTCTCTGGTAACTACAGTGAAACCAAGTCCTTCGGGACCTAAAGATCAGAGAGAAGAATTATAAGAAGCTGGGATAACTGACAGCAGCAAAAAAAAAGTTATTATCACAAGTATTTATTTTAAGGATTAAATATGTATATTTAAGTGAGTCTGTGTTATATCAAGTATCACTGCTATACTCCAAACACTTCCTTCATTCTAGTGGTGAATTAAGGTCACATTTTCAGCCTCCTCTGAGCAGCTGTTATGCCCTTTTCCTCTCCAGGATTCTTCCAACTATAAAACATCACAGACATCATTTACCTTGTGTTTCCTTTTATACTTTTTCTTAGGAAAAGAACGAAGCAGCTGAATTGACAGTCCCAAACCAATGACACATTATGAATTGAAAGGTCAAAGAGATGGTAAAAATACCTGCAAAGACTCTACAAACCCATACAATAGATGCTATCTTATGAGAAAAAAAGTCCTCCATCTGCAATTCATGATCCCAGAAACCTGGATGCCTGTTAACTGATGTAACCCACTGCCATAAAATTCAGATTATCAAATCAGATAATCCACATTATTCACATTATCTGCTATGAAGTTGATTATATGGATGTACACTGCCATATAATCCAGTTCAAAGCAGATAATCTAGATTTTATGAGGCAGTATAGAAGAGGCCTTACATGTTTTCAGCTAAACTATGTCAAGGTGTGACTAAATTCCCATATACCTACTCTGCAATTCAAGGCCTATAGTGCAATTGCACCAAGAACTGGTTCACTAGGGAACTGCTCACTAAAAGAAACTAAAGAAATCAGTTGAATAAAACAGGATTATTTATGTAAATCTCATTAATATTCAGTAAGCGTCAAGTTAAACCTGATTAATTTGTTACACGAGAAGCATGTTCGTTGACTAAAAACAGAACCACATGGGATGCCGAACTTCTGTACATAAAACCACTTGTGTGCAGTAGCAGCTATTTCAAATACGCTGTCACCACTTTTCTTTCCCAAGCCCTTACATTCATCTGGGATCTGCAAATGAGCTCCCTCATGTTAAATGCTCACCTGGTTCTGTCTTCAAGTGATAAACAAAATGCTTTAACAATGTTTCATTGAAACATAAGGATTCAAACATTTACAGTAGGCCCTTAGGATCCACTGAGGCTTGGTTCCAGGCCCCACGGATACCAAAATCTGTGGATCCTCAAGACCCATTATATGCAACGGTGTAGTATAATTGTATCTTTTATATAAAATGGCAAAATCAAGGTTGGCATTTTAAAAATTCTTTTGGGAATATTTTCAACTATGGATGGTTGAATCTCTGGGTAGAATCTGTGGATATGGGAGGCTGAATGTATAGATCATGCCTGAACATAATGACATACAAATGGTTAACAGCTTATCCTTTACACATTACCTTTCTTGAGATCTATTCTTATCCTCTTTGCATTTCTCTTGCTGCCAAAGCCCATCAGTGGAGATAAAGTTGGTGATGATGTCTTCCTGCCAACCCTTGGGATGTTGGGACTCTTGGCAGGATGGAGAACTGTCCACACACCAGTATCCAGACTGTTCGTGCCAGACAAGTCCATTTCCTTTGCCATTGGCTTTGAGTATATGGGAGGTGGAATCTTTGCCTTTGAAATGAGATCAGTGTTATCTGGAGAATATAAAGATGTGATGACAGATTTCTCATATTGTTCACGGTTGTATGAAGGAACCACTTCCAAGATGATATTTGGAGATTTCATTGCTTGACGGAAGAGATCTTGTGCTCTGAGGAGCAGAGGAACAGATACAGAGAAAATGTTTCAAGATCTGAAAATATCATGCTTTTCACTGTAAACACAGAAATACTGGAAATTACGTAGTGGAAAGGCTTTTAAAACTATCTTATTTATTTTTGGCAAGTGTGTCACAGTACTCTTGGAAAAGTTGGTTTATCTTATTAATATTCATTATTTTTATAGCCATTTAGCTCAAAATTCTTATAGTACATATTATTCACTTTTCTGAACAGTTGTTTCATAAAAAAAACTAGCAGTGAAGGAGACAAGCTTATTTATTGCAGTCAAGTGAGATCCATAATTAAGCATAGTTTTCAATTTAGAACTTCAATCTTTCAAGACTCATGGCATAGACCTCATTCCACAAAGTACTCCAGGAGTGTGTATATTTTAGTGCTTGTTTACTTTTGTTAAAAATCAGCTTAGCACAGAACAGAAAAAGATGGCTCCTTCTATTACAAGATCTACTCTCTAACAACAACAGTAAAGTGTGCATTATCAGAGCCATAATCCTAGAACATGTGACACAGATACAAAACCTAGCATGGAGACTAACAGAATCTTAGGCTCTTACAATTTCTGGATGTTCCTGATGTTTGTTCATTCATTTCAATGGACTTCTGCACTACTGTTTTCAGTCTGTATATGGAATACCTTCCTATCCATCATTCTGTTTTGGAGTTGATATAGTCTGATGTCAAGGCTACCAATTAAGTGGACTGAGCCTTTTTATTTTAATACTCTAGAGCAGTGGTTGTCAACCTGGGCTCCCCAGATGTTTTTGGCCTACAACTCCCAGAAATCCCAGCCAGTTTACCAGCTGTTAGGATTTCTGAGAGTTGAAGGCCAAAAACATCTGGGGACCCCAGGTTGAGAACCACTGCTCTAGAGCAAGGCTTCTCAATCTGTGCTCCATGGAGCCTAGAGGCTCCAGAAGTGATAGTGAGAGGCATCACATTGCCATGCTGCTTCCCACCTCCTCTTCTTTCCTCCTCCTGAGAAATGCAGAAAATTTTTAATTTGCTGCAAACCCCCTCCCCTCCCCCCATTTTCTTTGCTTACAAAATCCTATTTCCCTCAAACCTCTAAGGAGGTCCTTTAGCTGTGTGTGTTTTTCTGCACGGCAAAGGAGGAATGGACTAGATGGATTCTGGAGTTTCTGCTATTGTTGTTGTTGTTGTTCTTAATACAAAGGCTGGGTGGCCATCTGTTGGGTTGTGCTTTGATTGTGCTTTTCCTGCATGGCTGAAAGGGGTTGGGCTGGATGGCCTCTATGGTCTTCCACCTAAATACTGTTAAGTTCATGATGGATAAAACTGTTCTTCATTTTAAAAAATTGTACTGATCTTTTCTTTTCTGTTGTGCTGTGTGAATTAGTTGACACAAACATACTCTATCCATCTAACACAGGCCTGGCCCATGCCTGATATAAACATTTCTTGGGCCTCCATGAGAAATTCTGCTTCAAAAAGGACTCCGCGGCTGAAAAAGTTTGAGAACCCCTTTTCTAGAGATACCCCACCTCATAGGCATGGAATGGTCAAAGAGTGTATAGTAGCATGGTTGACAATAGCCATGGTTTTACTAAAAAAAGGAAGGTTCAGTGTCTCCAGTTCTGACAATTAATGTTGCTTAAAGACTTCAATTCATTGAACTAAGATCTGGGACTTATCTACACCTATCAAATATTCCGGGGACAGTCTGGAACAACTATGGGTCCACACAACCCCTCCTTCTCTCTGAATGTAAAGATGCAGTTTCTGATATCAACAAAGGCACTCAGCAATGACCAGGACATCACCCAGAACTCTACATCTTTCTGCTGCAGTAATAAGTGTGACATAGGCCTGGTCATTTCCTCATTCCCTGCATTGATGAGTGCAGGGAAAAGGGTAGCAGCACAGGCTCAAGTGCAGGGAGAAACTCTGTGCAGTCCACACTCTGTCTGAAGTGTGGGGCAAAACTCCAAAGCACTCTACAACTTTCTTTAACGTGGGGCTAAACCATAAATCCTGATTTACCCTCACATAAAAGACCAGAAGTCCATGTATTATGATGCTGGGGAAAATGGAAGGAAAAAGAGGCCAACCAAGGCAAGATGGATATATGTTATTCTTGAAGTGACTGGCTTGACCTTAAAGGAGCTGGGGGTGGAGCTCTGAAGTGGGCTGGTCCATGAAGTCACAAAGAGACAGAAATGACTGAATGAATAAACAACAGCAAAACCATGGACATCATCTGCACATTCAGGACCAACTTCAAGTTTTAGGGCTAGTGTTGACAAAATCCTATTCTATAATACGGAAAAATATGGGAAAATTGAGGCTTTCACAAGTGCACAATGTGGCAGGTAATCTCTAAGTCATAGTGTAAATTATCTTTTAGTATGGGAAAGTATTATATATTTCCCAGTTCACTTATGTACCTAAACCATTTGTACATGTTCAAGTCTGCAGTCTAATATATGACTGGAACACATATAATTCCAGTATTTACTCGTATAAGGTAGATATCAATTGCAGCACTGCACAATTTCTTTCTTGACATAAGCACACTACACACTCAAATGGATCACACATTAGACCTGCTAAAATGCCCAATCAAGCACTTATGCCCAACCTTCCACCTCAATTTATCTATGTAAATCCAATGAAAAACTGTGAGCCACAACTGTAGACTTAATAGGATCACTAGTCAAATATTCTCTCAATTCTTCTGTGTGGAGTAATTAAATTTATGATCTAAAAAGAAAAAAATAACTATCTCATATCCTAACCCATTTAGAACATAATATTAATTTTCAAGATATAATATTCCCTTTCTAAACCACCAACCAGAACAAATAAAAAACTGATTACTATAGTTCAACTTAAAACTGAAATGTCATTTATATTTTACAAAATAAAAAGTTTGGGACCTGTTCTAATGTCCAAGAGGGGAAAATGAGATTTCACTTCCACTTTGTGAAAGTATTTCAGCTGGATGATAGTCATCCCTACAAATTCTTCTTGACTAAATCTGGATGCGAATAAAATGAGTAATACGAAAGTCAGAAAAAGTTTTGATTTTTATATGCTTCATATGTGTCATCTTATTTATTTTATTAAATTTGGAAACGATTCAATCAATAAGAATATATGAGCAATGGACAATACAAATCCAATATAATACAAAAATGAGATTAAAATATCAACCTTAAGAACAGTGGTAAACACCTATGGCTGGGTCACAGATCAGGGAAAGCTGGATTGAAATAAAATGTTTTGAGCAAGTGACCAAAATTCAAATGCCTTAGAAAAGGCAAAGAATGTCTCTTGCTTTTATTTTTCTGATCGCACTGAATTTTATTTTGAGATTAAATTAAAAGTACAGATCACTGATTGCATTTCTTAGATGAAAATGTCTCTTTCAGATGGTGCAAACAATCCATATTTTAAAATAGTTACTTTTCAAAAAAGTGCCACTCAAATATTTGAAACAACCATTTTCTAGTCAAAGATGTGTAAAACCCATTTAAGTAAATGCAACATCCTGAATCATGGCACCAATATATTACAGAGAAGAAAAATCATTTCTGAAAAATATGAAAAACAAGATAAATCTATGCTCTAAAATGAAATGCAAGTAATGGATTTATGAACTGAAACACACAAAATTCTCCAAAACACATTCCTAATTTTGAGGGTTACATATAGTAAGCTCTGTTTGCTCTCGTAGTTTAAAAAGAATAAGTCATTTATAGTTTCTAAAGTCAGAATTTACTGTGATGTTTAATTTGTATGCAATACAGTAAAATGTTTCACTTGTACAAATGTGGTTTTATCCGAACTGCATATATTCCTAGAATACCAGAAATCAAGCAAACTCACTGTGCAAAGGTTTTATCTGCAAGTTCAATGCTGTTAATTTTCACAATACACTCATTTTCATGGAAAAGTGCTTCCCGTTTAGATCGGCTGTTCTCCTCAATGCCACGGATAAAGAGCCCTAGGATCCTGCAGGAGAAATACAAAATAAGTTAATTAGTATTACCTTTAAAATATGTATAAACTGGATCTAGATTAGCTGGCAAGTTTTATCCATTTCTCCCTCCCCGCACAGCTTATTGTGCCCACAAATCCCTTTTCTCCATTCAAAAAGTGGGATTCTGTACAATATCGAAATACTGCCATTACAGACATGGGATCCAATCAAATGTTCTTTACAGCACTATCCTAGATATGTTTAGCTTGGAGAAGGGAAAGCTAGGAGGGGATGTGATAATCATGTTTAAATATTTGAAAGGATGTCATAAAATAAGGAGGATCCAAGCTTGTTTTGTGCTGCTCTAGAGGCCAAGACACAGAGCAATTAATTCAAATTTCAGGGGAAAAAATCCCACCAAAACATTAAAAAGAATTTCCAATAGAACAGTGTCACAACTTTAAATACCTGGTTATACACTTCTCATATAATGGTAACTGGAGGAGGCATATAGAGGCAACCAAACTATCCACCTGGAGGTCAGCAAAATCAATTCTAGCCTTTCGGAAAACAAAAGGGGGGGGGGGTTCCTTGGTATGTTTCACGATTAAGAAATATGGAGACAGGGTAAGACAAAGCAGATTGAATGTTTCCAGAATAAGTCTGTAAGAGCTCTTTTAGCCCTTCCTCCAAGACACCATCTGCCTTGTTAAGGCTTGAATTGGATCTTCCCTTACTTAAGGCCAAAATGCATAAACTTAAGATTTCATATGGGAAGAGACTTCTGGAAATGGAAGATGAGAGTATAACAAAGCAATGCCCGATAGAGCAATATAAGTAGGGAGGTTGGGCTCAATACTAGTTAGCTCTGCTCCACCAGTATTTTGATGGGTCAACAACAACCCTAATGCAGTTGAACAAGGCGGCAATTAGAGACAAAATTTTGACAACTTGCGGACTAGTCAACAGCAGGGTTTCACCACTTGGTATCTAGAGTGTCCAATATTGTCAACAAGATCTTCAAGACTTGACTGTAGCCCTTAGAAAAAGCATTTACAGTCATGAACTTCCAAACGCCATTAGGCTGGCTAGAGGGAGGATATAGAGGGACCCCTCATGCCCAATGACTTTATATTTGTGGGTCCAGGGAAAGGGGGGATTTAATACACTTTCTGTTACATTGCCCCTTGTATAATGACCCTCGAAACAATCTTCTGGGAGCCCTTTTGGAAGAAAGGGCAGCGTAGCAACAGTTAGCAGTTATCTGTGACTTATTAGCAGAGTATTCCAAAAATATAACATTAAAGGTTACCACATTTGCAGTCACAGCCCAAAAAATCTGAGCTGAATTAGTAAAGCCCACAGCAGAGG
The DNA here is from genome assembly GCF_025583915.1 of Anolis sagrei ordinatus. Taxonomy (NCBI): domain Eukaryota; kingdom Metazoa; phylum Chordata; class Lepidosauria; order Squamata; family Anolidae; genus Anolis; species Anolis sagrei. The sequence continues at coordinate 183,375,865 of NW_026844366.1, forward strand.
CTAGAAATGGAAATAGGGATAGTTTGGGATGATACAAATCAGACATTTGTTATTGTTATTGTGTCTGCTACTATAATTTTAAAGAGTCAGTATATGGAATAAGTTTTAATATTTATATTGGAAAGTTATTATTGTACTTTTAAAGGTTGTATGTTATGTGGTGTCATGGCCTATGGCTGGTAAAATAAATAATTCATTCATTCCTAATGGCCAGAGATGTTGAGCACTAGAATATATTTCTGCCTCACAAGGCGGTGAAGTCTCCTTCTCTGGAGAGACTGGGTGGGCATCTCTAAGGAGTGCTTTGATTGGACTGGATTGCTCTTCAATTCAGTGAATCTCAATTTATCATTCACTCTAGCAGATAGCATGCCAGAACTGCATTCACACTTCTTCTGAATTATAACTGTCTTTGTTATTTATGTATCCAGTACACATAAGAAATACTATAAACAGGAAGAAAGTTTTCCCATAGAATTCCTAGGCAGACAGACAGACAAGCACACATGCACAACTTTACTTTTAAAAACATTTCCCGGACATTTTTAGTGTTTCTCTCCTATTAATATTCTTCTGAACAATAGACTATATAGTATGGGATTGAGTCAGAATATATTTGAGGGTTTGTTTGGGTTTTGGTTTTGTATTTTTTTGTAACATTGATTCAGAAAATTGCATTGGATATGCTAGTTTTTTTAGATATGGTCATTGTGCTTTTTTATGGATGAGCAGATGAAGATTAGTATATGGCATATGTTCTGTATCTCAAACACTAGAGCTGATAGGGGGACACTGGTGCCAGTTTTGGAATCAGCAGGTCAAATATACACAAAAACAGGTATCACATTTAAGGCACTAATATGTATGATGGCCAGTGTAATATATAATTCTTTTTAAATGTTTGTAAATGTTTAACTTAATCTTTTTTAAATTATTGCAAGCTACTTTGAATTCCATCTTGAGAAATAGCAAGACAGCCATTCAATAAATAAATAGATAATACAATTTTCATTGTTCCAAAAAAATATTTCTAAAGAGGAAACATAGATCTTACAGACATCCAAATAGACACAAAATCTTTCTCAGTCCGCTTATATTTCTTAAAATCTGAGGGAATAGATACAATTTAAACAAGCTAAAATTGAGTAAGTTTGAATAAAACAAAATTGTAACATAGAGATAGTATACAATATAAGACAAATAACAAAGATACTACATTATTCCCAAGTTTTTTTCTTATTAAAAAAAAATAAGGAAGTAAGTCCAAGATCTTTCCCCAAAGGTCTGCCTTTCCATAAGAAAATCTTACCTTCCACTTAAGGATGAAAAGTATGGTACCACATGTATTCCTAAAGGGCCACCTTCACCAGATATCTCCACTCTTCTTGTCAAATCACTAAGAAAGAAAAGAGGGAAACATATATGGTTATCTTCAAAGAGACCAAGTAGAAATATGTTTGAAAGCTCTAGTGGATGCATTTACCTCCATGTCCCTTATGGGGTTCTTCCAATCCTAACAATATCGACTAATATTTCCAAAAAACCATCTCACCAACAATCTTCTATGAAATTAAGAACCTATATGGCATGGAATACATAGTACCTTGGTGGACACCCAATGAGGCCCCAAATAGGAAGAATCTATGGACAGCGGAGGAGTGGGATCATACCTTTCAATTCCAGTCTCAATTGCCAAATACTCACAACTTATTTAAATGTAAGCAAATAGAGGTATACCAGCTTGCGTGTGTTCAAGCTCTATTAAGCTCTATTAAGCTCTATTACTGCATTATTCCTACTATGTCATGTATGTGTACCTGTAACCTTATAGATATTTTGAACTACATATACCACAATCTCTCACCTTGAGCTATTCTATGACTGAAAGGAGTTTTAAGAGAGAAAAAATCTGGAGGGCCAAATCTGCCCAACTCCAATATATGACATTTGGTAGTGCTAAAGGCGCCAAAGACATAACCAAATTGCACAGTATGTTCTGGCTCAGATGCAGCTACATCTTAGAATCTCTCTACCCTTGACAGATGGCACAATGGAGATTAGAAACATCCACTACATGTTGGACAGAATAAAGGATAAAATGTGTCTAATATAAACCATGGTTTATTCAAAAGACAAGATCATGAACCAAAGTTGGATCTATGCAAATTCAATAAAAGACATGCCAACGTATCAGAGAGGGATAGCTTTGGAACCTGAGTTTCAAGCAGCCAGAGTTGTATAACGTAAAACTTGAAACTGTGGTTTAGAGTTACATCTGAACCAGGCCTGTAAGTGGGTTACATAATAGATATAGTTTCTAAAAAGAAAGCAGAGGGATACACTAGTATCTGTGCCATGGAACCAGAGCCAAAAAAATACACTGAAACAAGGCTCAGCCAGTAATACCATTGTTGCTCAGACAACCTCTCAGCCAAAATAAAGAATATTTAATAGCTCTTTCATCCTGAGAGGCCTAATGATTAGTCTGGGTGACAAGGTCAGGGCAGAACCAAAAAACACTGGCCATGAAGATGATTCAGTCAGTAACTTTGGTAGCTCACCAGTCACCCAACAGAGCAGTACTGCACTGATAGCTTTGATGATTCATTAGAAATATTTTCCTATCTGAATGAGTTGGAGTTCAATACAGACTTTCTCTCTGTAACTGCAGCATTTTATTTATTATACTGCTGAACTCTTCGACACAACTCACTGATGATATATCTGAATGGACTATAAGTGTAGAATTAAAAACAGGCCCTGAGCGGAGCACTCACAAATCATTTCAACACATCCAAATTCAATCTGCACAAGAAATGACACCAAGAAAGAAGTGGGAATCCTGAATGGACCCGTGAGTCAACTCTCCCCTGTGTGCAAATCAAAAACCATGGAATTCTATCCACCAAGATCATGGAACTAGAAAGAGTAATAATGAAAGAAGATGATTCAGAAAGCAATGGCTAAAAAGAATCTTAAGAAGAAAATGGTGGTGTATTTCAAGATGTTGAAAAATGTGTTTTTAAAAGCCTAATGTATTTTGGCTTGTATGTATTCTCACTGAATTTCACCTAGGGCTCTGTAAAATTCTAAAAAGAGACAACACATAAATATAAATAATGAAATAGCACATACAATTACAATGAATTAAATCATTATAGGATCTGTGCACTGACTATGGTACTTAAAATGAGGCCTCAGAATTTTTTGCACTTCAAACTCACACACCATTTGCTGGGGTGGGGTGGGGGGCGGAGGAGAGAAACATGTAAACTAAGGCTAAAAGATTCTTACCTCAGCAGATGGCCGGGAAAAAAGGGTTGTTAAATAACATTCAAAGACACTTCAATATAACTAGTCTCAAGGAAATAAAATAAAATAACCTTTGGCCTTTGTTCATATGTTCTTCTTGTCTAGTATATAGTGTAGGAATTTGAGCTGCAGTATTTTCTGTGGTTAAACTGCAAATAAATTTTTCCCAGGCTACATTTTACCATATATAGTCCCTGAAGAAGTCCATTCAGAGTATATACCTATCAAAACAGGTTTGGCTTTTCTACAATAAAACATTCATTAATTGAGCACTTTGAGATGTGTCTCCAGTTTTTTTCTGATTTTCCTCGGTTTTTAATTTCTCTCCAAAAACTAAAAATGCCTGCTCCCATCATTTGCTGGTTTTGAAATGTCTTCACATTATGTTAAAACTGCAGCTCACAGAAGTCTGTGCCAGAAGGCACAATACTCGTGGATTTGGGACCTTGTAGTACAACAATATCTGGGAACATCAGGAATACTACTTCTGTGAAGCACACAAAATCTGTAACAGCACACAATAAAGTTAACTGATATATATTGTAAATTACTCAGTATCAGGCATTTGGGGGGAGGATATCAAAGGGAACAGAAAGAAAAACATGGGACATGTGTGTGTGTGTGTGTGTGTGTGTGTGTGTGTGTGTGTAAAATGGTTGGATACTTCTTCCAATCATGGGCAGGACAAGACTTGGCCTGATTCTATATTAACAGTATAAATGATAAAAGGATGTCTAATACAAAAAAGAAACTAAACCCAGATGGGGTTTCCATGGAGTTGGAGTAATTTCATAACGCCACAATTTTCCCAAATGAATCCAAGCTGGACTTGTTTTGAGACAGACTTCATGGCAATCTTTTCACTAAACAAACTACAGACATGTGGATGAAGCTGGGCTGAAGCTGAGTTTGGCCACATAAAATTACACAGTTTCATCCAAGAGCAACTTTTAAAAAAGTTTTTCTTTATCTTGACAAGTTTTAGGAGGTTCACATTTAAGACATTCAATTTCCAGGAGGAGGAGGAGGAGGAGGAGGAGGAGGCAGCGGCAGAGGCAGCAGGTTCCCTTCTGACACTCATGCTTGTTTTACCAACAACACATGTTAATGTACACTTTTATTCTCTCTGTGGTTTAGGACAGTATCACACTGTCACACTAGATTAAATGATTGTTCAAGGCCCACCATTCACAAAATGGTATAGAGGAGTGGAGTCAGTCACAAAATGGTATCAGAGTTTGGCATGATTAGATGACATTGACATATTGCTACATTGATTAGCTAAGTGCTCTCTGAAAATTCCTGGAACGTAAAAAATGTACACAGGGTCTCCAGTTCCCAACGTTTCTGTCCAGTTGACACCAGATTGCTATTCTAAGGGGAAGGAGATTGCCAGCACTGCAAACAGAAGACTTGGTGGTGGTCTAGAGTACTTCTTTTTCTTTTCTTTTTCTCTCCCTCAGACTTTCTGTCCTTTTACTTTATCACCTTTAGGGGCAAAGCCACTTCAAGTGAGTCATGTTACAAAATAAACTTTGAAACACAAGAATATGATTAATAATCTACCTTCTACCATCCATCTTCCCATTCTCTTATATCATTCCCTCATATTCACCAAACATTATATTACTCATTTCTTCTTTTTCCCTTCTTTCTTTTCTCAATTACTGCATGCTACAGACTTATTCTTTAACCATTTTCCACACACACATTCATACACAATACTCACACAGAACACATGGTCAAAATTAAAACACAAAAGGAGTATGTGCTTTTATGTGTTTGACCTTTTATTGGTCAACCAAAACGTATAATTCAAGTTTTTCAATCTCCACTGGCTTCTTCGTAAAGGAAAATATGTTTTTTAAAAAACATACATGGAAATTACAGGCCTACATTTTGTACCAGATGTCTCTATTGTAATTGCTGGTACAGAGGGATCTCAATACAGAAAAAAAACTATTTCATTTTAAGTGCTGCACAGGTAGTCCGACAATTCACCATCATAGGCGATATCTCGTGGCCGAGTATTATGGTCTTCCAAAGTAGAGTCTTGGCGGTGGGTCCATAAGTTAATGTAGAGACCTATTCTAATCCGAATAGTCTCTCACAATAAGGACATACATTTCCATATGATCACAACAAGGGTTTACTTGACTTGCCTTTTTCTTTGCACATTTCTCCCTTTCGCCCTTTATTGTGTCTCTTCAAAATTCATAGCACTGTTGGTAACAGCTAACCACCAGTTAGGACGCTTGAGGGCCACGGCTTCTCAATTCTCTGTTTTTCGGTTAACTTTAAGTCCATCTTTAAATATCTTTCGTTGACAACCAACAGTCCATTTTCCATTTTTGAGGTGAGATTTAAGTAAGCAGTCTGGGAGATGGACAACATGGACAGTCCTCTCTACTTTAATGCTATAGTCCAAAAGAAAGCTGCTCCTTTTGGAGATAGAAATTACCAAGAGTTAATACCAGATCTACTTCAACCAGAAAAGTCAGTCATAGCAGAGCACCTGATGAACCAACCTGGACACAACATATTAATTTAGAACACAGAAATGCTGGACCACTCTCACAACCACCATGTCAGACTACACAGAGAAGCCATAGAAATCCACAAGCATGTGGACAATTTCAACAGAAAGAAAGAAAAAATGAAAATGAACAAAATCTGGCTACCAATGCTTTTTAAAAATCTAAAATTATAACAGTAAATAAAAAACAAAACTCAAACACAGGGGAACTCCAGCCAGAAAACAATCAGGAACACCTGGTCACCTCTCAACAAGGAAATTTCCCAGGCAGTAACAAACCCCACCTAAAAACCTTCAGGTCATCAAATGCTAATCAAGGTGGCCAATTGAAACATTTACACCTACCTCCAACAGACAAGGGTTCTCTCTCCCACAGATGTAATATATAAGAGTTCTCTTTCTCCACAGATATAATAAACCCAATTTTCCAAAGTACAATAGTCTCAGCTTAACCATCATAGTTTCATCAGAGGTCAGATTTGATTTGCTCTAAATCTAAACCAACAAACCTCACAACCTCTGAAGATGCTTGCCACAGATGCAGGTGAAATATCAGGAGAGAATGCTTCTAGAACATGGCCATACAACCCAAAAAACCTACAACAACCCAGTAAAACCAGATCTGTCATTCTCTCTTGTTTCAGGTCCTCCTGTTGCAACAAAATCTGGTGTTTTTTTAAGTCTACAGAGCTTCAAAGCTTGAATTATGTGTTTTGTGCAATTTGGTTGGCCAATAATTGTATTTCTCTTATAAATTTTTTTATTTTGCTTTATTTTTTAACATGGCCATCTCTGAATATATTTCCACCGGGTTGGCAATGAGGCATATTGTTGGATCTGGTCCATCTGGTCCATTCTGGACAAGTCACTCATCCAATTTCCAAACCTGGGAGGCATCAATCTGCAGAACCTCAATCCTAGAATGGTTTATCTTGTTTATTTGTCTTCATACAGCACATTATAGCTGGCACTAGCCAAATACCAGCACAGCCTCATCTGGCTCTGCCTTCCCGAATCCCTGATGGCTTTATTAATCCAATAGCTTTATAAAATATTTTTTAAAAAACCCTGGATAATCAGATGGAGTGCAGCATCCTACAATTTAATATCAATGGAGCTGTAGAGTCAGTTGAATGGTCAATAGTATGAAGACAGTAGTACCAAAAGGATCCAGAACCACATTGCAGTACCCTCATCTCCATAATGAGCAATTTATCACTACATTTGTGTTGTTGTTGCTGTTGTTATCTACCATCAAGTAGACTTCAACTTATGAATGAGAGGCCTCCCAGATTCTTAATTGAATCCATTCAGCCATCTTCTTCTTTTCCTCTTGCTTTCCCCTTTACCTACAATTATGCCCCCCCCCCCACCGTAAGTCATGTTATCTCGTGATATGTCCAAAGTACAATAGTCTCAGCTTAACCATCATAGTTTCATCAGAGGTCAGATTTGATTTGCTCTAAATCTAAACACACATGTAAATGTGAGGTATCAAGTGATAAACAGTTTGCAGCTGGTGAGTTTCATCCTGCTTTATTGACAACACACTTACGTACTTTGGATTACTGATTTACACAATAAAAAGCTTCAGTATATATTTCATAGGGTAAGGTGTCAATTCAATAAAAATATTAACATTTTTTTAAAAAATCTGAATTAAAATGTCTGTTTTTTTATTGGTGGAGGAGAGATTAGTGATCTAATTAGGAAAGAATTTTCAGAGATATTTAATAATATCCCTTCTTCAGGCAATCACACTGGAGATGGCATCATGGATGTTAAAGGCCATCCTATTTTCATCTGTGAAATTTCAGCAGAACACAATTATGATACATCAGCAAGTCTAAGCTTGTCTGGCCACTGCATTCCGGCATCCTTATTGCTTACTCAAAACAGGAATACAAAATGATGTCATGGCAAAGGCAAATTCAAACTAAAAGAAATGTATTTCTTCAAAAGCACTCTATGTTTCCATTACTTCTTTAATGAAAAAGATGTAATTCCTTGAAAGGAAAAAGAAATCTCCTGGGGTGGGGATGGGGCTGAAGAAAGAAAGAATGATAGTCTTTCATTCTATGTCTAACTTTAGTTTTGTGTATTTTAATACACATTTTATGAAAACCTGTTTTAATATGTGTATTCTTTGGAGTGTTTTTAAATGATTATGTGTTTTGATTATGTGTTTCAGCAATGTTGTAACCCACCTCGAGCTGTGAGGAGAGACAGGTTAACATTATTATTATTATTATTATTATTATTTTACTGTCACAAAACCACAGTATGTCTCAGCAAATGAGATCTATATGCTGGATTTCGTATCACAAAACCGCAAGTCGAGCACTTCCCAACCCTCTAGGACTGTGTGATGTATTTTTGAATGATGCGCGCAGATCCAAGTAAGGTGACCCTTTGCAGTTGAGAGATCGTGATTTTGTCAATGTTTATTGTTTCCACGTGCCAGCTGAGATCTTTTGGCATGCCACCCAATGTGCCAATGACCACTGGGACCACCTGTTATTATTATTATTATTATTATTATTATTATTATTATTATTATTATTAAAAAAACACGAGTGATGGAGGATCTAAATCAGGAATAGGCAGAATTCAAAAATGTATTTACAATAAAGCCCATGGTTAGTTTATACACTTTAATGTAATGTGTATATTTGAACTGACTGAGCAGACTGTTGGACCTTTTGTGCACAGATTAAATAGCAGATTGTGAAGTTTTCAGCATTTCAGTACATTTTGTTCAAGTGCTTTCATAGCAATTGCAGTGTACAAAGCTTGGCATTCAAATCACTTTTCTCGAAGTTATATATATCATTCACCCAAATCATATCTAAAACAATAAGCCCTATTGAACTAGCATCTTCAAATTTATATTCTTTCTAAGTAGTGAAAAGCACTTTGATTTCATGTAAACATGTTTTGAGAATGTGCCAGCACCAACCTGCTCTGGCTATTTTTAGTGGACATAACAAATAAATCTGGATGATTTGGCATAAGAGAATCGAGAACATATAGAGATGTGTACATCTAATAGTAAGAAAAATAATCCCGTTGCAAGCACAGTCTTTGATGATGAATCCAATAATGCTCACAAGATGCATACCATCTCAATCAACTCAAATAGTCCAAAAAGTCAGTATATTCATCATTAATACATAATAATACAGTCAGACCACAATGTAATGTGAATAAAGGTTCCCTTCAGGCTGACATAATCCTTTAGGCACACTTTCTATTTTATACCTGATGGAGATCAGATACTGCCCAAGGAATTTTTTAGTGAAGGCTGATATTTGTGTGTTGTATATGACAGCATAAGGGAAGTCATACAAGGTAATCAGGAAACTGAGTCAATCAACACAAAGCATTATCTACTGATTAAATCCACAACACTGCAGGAAATTAAACAGGCAACAAAACAGGAAAAACAGCTGTTGTGGTCAAGTGTGCAATAACTGGCAGGCTGCCCAGACAAGTACTGCACCTCACACAAAGGCTGAACTAAACTTTCAGACTTGAGAGAAATCTCAGACTAAGCTGAAAAAGCTGTGCAAGACACGCAACTCCTATGTCTGGATAATGCAGTTAAGTAGGCTTCTCTTCCAACTTCCTCAACATAGGGCATAATCAGATTACCCAATCTGAAAAGACATCACTGTACAACTTTGCCAAAATGCACAGTGAAAGCAGAAATATACCTTGCTTTTATCTTTGGGTTCTAAACAAACTAACTCTGAAACAGTAGAGACATTACTTCCATTCAAGGTGGAAGACTTAAAGCATGACATCAAAAGACCCAAGCTAGGGGATTAAGTTAAACTTGTTTTACCTAGGACAAGAAAAGATACCCCAAAACAATGCAAATGAAGGTAATTATTCTGCTGCATTTAAATCTGTAAGACAAGCAGAAGGCTTGACCTGACAGAAACTGCTGTTTTCAGAATGCCTTTTCAGGAAAGATGCTTAAAAAAATGGTAAGAGTGAGCGACAGTAAATGTGGTCTATAACATTCTTCTCTTTGCATAGAAAGCATGATACTGTGATCCGAAGGAGGTTTTGTAAACATAATTAGATATCCATCTTAAGATAGAGCAGTGGTTCTCAACTTCTGGTTCTCTGGCTCCCACAATTCCTTAAAGCTAGTAAACTGGCTGGGATTTCTGGAAGTTAAAGTCCAAAACACTGGCGGACCAAAGATTAAGAACCATTGAGCTAGACCAATGAATATAATATAATGCTATCTGAGGCTGAATCTACACTGCCCTAGACCCCAGGATCTGATCCCAGATTATCTGATTATCCCAGATTATATGACAGTGGAGTCTCAGGCACCTTCCATACAGCTGTATAAAATCCACATTGAACTGGGTTACATGGCAGTGTGGACTCAAATAATTCAGTTCAAAGCAGATATTGTGGATTATCTGTCTTGATATTCTGAATTATATGGCTTTGTGGAAGGGCCCTCATATAATCCAGTTCAAAGAGATAATCTGGGATCAGATCCTAAGATATAGGGTAGTCTAAATCAAGGCTTGGTGTCTGCTGGGATTTGGTTGCAGACTCCTGTGGATATGAAAATGCATGGATGCTCAGGTCACATTATATAGCAAAATGGTGTCTGTTATATAAAACAGTAAAATCAAGAATTGCTTTTTGGAACTAATTTTTTCAAATATTTTCAAGCTGAGGATAGTTGAATCTGTGGATGTAGAGGAACAAATAAAGTCAGATACAGAGTCAGTAAATGAAATATTTGTCAGCCATTAAAACCTTGTGCTTCTAAGCTCTATTCCGTTCAGATCATATGCACATTGCCTTCAACTAGGGTGGCAATGTTATTTTATCTCTACCTTCCATGTTGTCATCAATAAGACAGATGGGACCAAAATATGAATTAAATGAACTGACATAATAATAAGCCTTGTATTCCTTAAGTTCTGTTTATTAATGCAATCAGTGAACTTAGAAAAAAGCGGATTCAGAATTCACATCCCATTTGAAACAATATTCAAGGCAAGCACAGGAATGACCGTGATAGAACACATGGTGAAGGAACACATTCCAATGAATAAAGTGTTAATAAACTGAGTATCTGCTTTCTAATGGTCAAGGTTTAATTTTTCATTAGCAGGACTATTTTTACTATGGAAAAAACATGTTTAAAAATTAGGCTTGCAAAAAATTACATTTCTTTTTCCACATGTAATGCTGTGGGGTTGAATTTCATGGCTGGTGACACATTCCTAAACTACAGCATAATACTGTTTTATTTTTAACATCTTTCAATTAAGAAGTCCTGGCCAGGAATGGGAATTTGAGAAATGGAAATGTAAGAGTGCCTTGAGTCATTAGTTATTATAGAGCACATTAAATATTCTACTATCTGGTTTTATTAGGCTTACTTTTAAAACAAACCTCTTATTTTTAGATCTGTTTTTCGGTCTTTCCCTCCCAATTTCTTACAGTGCTAATAAACAAAACAATCCTGTCTTCCTCTACGTGTATTCCATCATTCTATAAAAGTGTAAGGAATTATTTTCATATTTTGAATTAAAAAGTTGATGATTCCTTAATACTTTATTTTGGGAAAGGGGAAATGTATGTTGCTTATTCTGTCTTCTTGACAAATCCAGTACATTTAACAAGACAATCAGATGAAAATATGAGAGATAAAGAGGTAGGCATATGCTGAAAGGATTAATTGAAGATGACTGGAATCTTGACAGAAAATCAAACAAAAATTGAACAGAAGTTTGGGTTAAGACATTGGTGTGTTAAATGCAAATCCAAGCAACTGAAGCTTTTAATACTGCCACTGAGATTTTCTTTTAAACATCCTAAAATGATAAGACACAATGAGTTTGAACCTGGAAGAGGATGCTGGGTTTTCCCTTCCTGCGCAGTTGCCCTCACTCAAAGCTCAGAATATTGTAGGTGGCAAGCTTTTATCTGATTAAGAAGCTCACTTACTTCTGTCAGTTAGCGATATGGCCACAGAAATCTTTGCATTCAAGAATGACAAAACGAATAATACTAATGTACCATAATTGAAGGTGACAGCTATGCAGAAAGGTTACCACAAACATCACCCCATTTTCCTTAATATCACTTCCTCCACAGTTCAAAGCCATCAGTGGGTCAGAGATCAGCCATGCCATCTACTACATCTTTTACCAACTACCTGCTAAAATTAATGCTCTCATTTAGATCTTGTTCTTCTTAATTTGGCTTAGCTGAAGAGGTATGATGTATGATGAGATACTTAAGGAAAACATGGTAAAGATGAGAGCTTTCCATGAGTAAGCATTTGAGGCAATTATGATTACATATTGTGGGATTTAACACATTATGAACAGGGCCGTGGAGAAGGTCATAGAGATATATCCCACTTCAATGCAAAGGGGAAATGACAGTGCTGTGAATCAAATAAAGTCTTGTGTTCTAGGGAGACCAGGGTTCAAATGCCCGCCTATTACAAAGTCCGCTAGATTTTCCATCATGTTATAAGGAAGTGGTTTTATAGCCCATGTCAGATGCTGAGCAACTCTTTCTCAAGAAGGGGGTGGGTTTCACCTCTACCAAACTGTGGCCCTTTTCACAGAGGTTGATGACCTTTCTCAGTGATATTTTCGAAGTAGGTACAAAACTGTTCCTCTCATATGATATAGGAATCAGCTAGAAGAGTTCTTGCCCCTATTACGTCAGTGTCAGGAAGCTACCCACTGAGATTATATTTGCTCACTTCCAAGCTTCAGGACAACAACTAGGAAATGCTGCTGCTAAACACAGACATAATTAGAGCATGGGAAAATTGCCTTTTTGGAAAGCACCCCCCGCCCCCGAAGTCACAAAGCTCACTAACTACAATTCAGCAAATAATTACTCCAAGTCCTGTCCCAGATATTAGTCTAGATTAAGGCAACCTTCCTCTCTTCCATCAACAGTGTTACATATGACTCAATGTCCTACTTAAGGGGAGAAAGCATGTAGTAGCTTTCTGGAAAAGTTCCAAATATCCCTCTGCAACTTGGAGAACACTAGCAATCCCTAGGTCATGTGGGAGCAAAAATAAGAGAAAACAAACTTTTATATGAAAGAAAATAATTTGGGAATTCTACCAAATTTTTGAAGAAACTTTACCAACTGATAAAGGCAAACACTGCCCACATTTTCAGTTGTATTGTGCGGTAGACTGTACTACCTCAGATCCAATTATTTTATCAGTCTTGCTCCACAGTTGCTGCTTCCTATGTCATAAAGAACTACGCAGAATTAAAACATGATGTAAATGTCAATGCAAAATACACTATCTATGAGAGGACATTATAACAATGCACAGTGTTTGAAGTCCACTTCTATTCTATTTTAATCTCTATTACCTTTTAAAGAATCTAAACCATAATGATTTCACAATGAAGGGTTAAAAACAACAGCTATATATATATATATATATATATATATATATAGAGAGAGAGAGAGAGAGAGAGAGAGAGAGAGAATAGCAATGTCATTTGTTGAATCAACAAGTCACAGACTAGTCTCCACAGTGACTCCACCTATACTCTCTTGCTGCTCCTTTCACTTATTCTCTCCCATGCGGCCACTGTTCTTTCCTCCTTCCCTCATCCTATGACATGAAGATCTGGACATAAGTTTCCCATGTTGTGTCTATTTAGCTTCCAGCTAAAACAAGGGAGAAGTTTTCGAGTCAATCTAAGCTCCTCTGAGTATGAACTTTTTTTTAGTGTACTGCCAAGCCCCTTAAACTAATTGCTTTAAGGGGAAAATATCTCATATAGCCATGGTACCATAATGCATATGTATATACGCAGACTCCTACAAAGATGTACCAATTTATTTGAAGTCTAGAAGAGATAAGGCGCAATACAATTGAAATAGAAATGTGTTCATACCTGAAAATGAATTTTGTTTTCTGAGATGTCAGCACTTCACTGCGTGCAGCAGGATCCCAGTCTTCTGAAGATGAGTGCGCTGAACACTAAAAGAATTTAAAAATGTGCATTTTAAAGTGCAATATTAAAAAGTGAATTTAGAACAGCCCCTAAGCAGCTCTGATAAATCTGTGCTTCCAATAAAAAGCAAATGCTCAAAAACACCAAACACAATGTGGTTGCCCAAGTGAAGTGTTTAATATCTCTTTCATATCTCTGTTCTCAGGAGTCTTCAAGAAGATAACAATACTGGAGTCAAAAAGTATGATCTGATGTTGCTATATTTACCCCCATTTTGTAAGACAGAGTGGAAAAACTAGAAAAAGAGAAAATAAATAAGCCTGTTTTGACCTTGTACAATTCATTGCACACATGCCTACACAAACTATTTCTGAGCAGAGAGTGCTTTCTCTCAGAAATAAGAGGATAGAAAACCTGTCAACAAAGAGCTAGAAGAACATAATGGAAGAACTTGAATATCCCTATGCAGAAACTGAAACTTTGTATATAGGTTCAGTTCTCATACTTTATTGCCTGGTTGGAAGACTTAACATTATAGCTGCATTGAAGCAAGGTATTTTCACTAAGTTTAATTTAAGCATTAAAAAAAGAAACATAGACTGGAATATTATTAAAGTTACAATGCCATAAGTTAGACTTGTAATCTTGTAACTGTTCCCTCATCACATTTATGACTGTGGTACCACTGGCCCAAATATAAGTGCTTTCCAAACTTATCTTAAAATCCAGACTGCTCTGCATTGAGTTAGTGTGTCTGTGTGTGTGCAAGAGAAAGAGTTGTGCAGCACAAAGCAAGCAGGATGCTGAAGATGATAGGTCCATTCCTCTTCAACCAGCAATCAGGAGTTCAACAAGGGGTTGAATGAATGATTTTTATTATTACGGCCACTGAGCAGGAATGTAAAACATTAAAACATTACAAACAGAGGGATTCTTTTAAATTAAAAAGCATTAGAATTAAGATAAAAAATTCAAAATGTTAAAAGCAGGAAGTCCATAATATGCAGTAGATCTACACAGCTTCATATATAATGCTTATAAAATCTGTGGGTATAGATAATAAAATGAGTAAGTTAAAACATTATCTGCTACAATCATGCCAAGTTTCAGAAAGATTTGCACATTCACTGATTTTTAGGGAATTTTTAAAGTTTTGCCCATAAAAAAAAACAGGTACTCTATGGAATTTCTCCTCGACGACAGAAGAGGAGCAGGGCATCATTTCTGTCATCTTTCAGGAAGATCCACACAATTTTAAGGAATTTTTTGAAAGTTTTATATGCACATGCAAAGGAAATAAACCCAAAAGAATCCTAAGCTTGGCTGTGGGTATCCTAAAAGGAATCTCTTGAAACCAATCCAGTTGCTATTCGCATGCTACACTCACTATCGCTAAGCTGAAAGCTATTTGTTTGCCTGTTTGCCTGCCTGCATGCCTGCTTGCCTGCCCACGTGTTTGCCTGCCTGAGGCCAAGCCTGAACAACAAATCGCAACAAAATAAAAACCAAAAACACAAGCAACAACATAGTAAATACATAAAAACATATAAATACAGTGAGAGATACACAAATACAATATCCACAATCACAATGACAATGAGCAGGCCACATGTACAAGACAAAATGTTAAAACTCAGGGTGAGATAAAAGAGGAGCAGATTATTTGCAAAGGAGAGCTCATAAGGAAACGGGGTTGTAAAAACGAAGCTTTCATACAAGGGGGGGGGGGTTATGTACTCCAGGGACAAAAACTTTGAGGGGAGCAATAGTGTAATGTTGTGTAACTACTCTCCAAAGGTGCAACAGAAAAGCCAGGTTTTTATATTCTTTTTAAAGGTTTCTAAGGTAGGGGCTTTCCTAATCTCATGAGTTCCAGAGTCGGGGGCCACAGAGGAGAAGGCTCTCTCTGTTGCAACTGGATATTTTCATTTGTTTGTATGGGGGCATGGTGCTGTGAAGCCTTAGTAAATCCAGTTGTATTAATTGAATGAAACTCTTATGACTTATGTCCCTCTTATGATTTTTTGCACAACCCTATTAGCATCATTACTATGTCAGAGCTATAGTTGGGATCAGCAGAAGCAAGTTACAGATGGCTGCATTTTTCATCCCTGAGCATTTTTTTAAACTTTTCCTCTTCTAAACAGATGGCTGTCATCTACTCTCCTGGGACAAGTAAAATGCCTCGCTTGGAAAGCTCTGTCAGAAGTGAAGGCAAAACCCATACCCCAGTGCTGACTTTGGGTCAATCTGTTCCTCTTTGAGAACAAGGGAAGGGTCTTTGCAAGAAGCATGCAGGACCTGCTTAGACAGCTTCCCACTTGACACTTTTTATAGCTTTACATGCTGAACAGCAATTTCTTCATTTTCTCCTGTTTTTCCTTTTCTTTGCCAACTTGCCACGGCTCAAACTTATATTGTAAATTCCTGAAGGCAGAGCACTTTCCATATTTACACACTAAAATATACAAAGAATGACCTCTTTACCTCTATGGGATATGTTCCTAGACTGCCTAACTGCAGAAAATAGCAAACCCTAATGAAATGCAGGACTTTGAACCCAAGAATACCATAGAGCTGCACTGAAGGGCTTAAAAACACCTGGAGGACATATTTTGTTAGACATGGGTAAATAAAACTATGGAAATCAGTTCCACTGATTGTAATGTATGGTCTGCGAATCTTTTAGTGACTATCCTTTGCATCACAACAAAAAGTGTATGTCTACCAGCCAGAGCAAGAATGACCTTTATAGTCTATGTTATGAATTCACTGTATTAATATTTACATTATTGCTAAGAGGGCCATAGAAGTATACAGCACAAGGAACTAGATATATCACCTGCAGACAAAAGTCTTATCTGTTTGACAATATTTTCCCTCACTAAGGAAAACAGAAAGCTGGACTGCATAACAATCATTGAGTTATCAGTTAAATTATTAGTTCTGTGGTGTTATTAGGAAAACGTGTCACTTCCCCCTGCCTTGGTGATCTTGCAGTTCTTAAATAACTGCAAGATTTCCTATTCAAATGCTGTTAACATAAAATATTATCTGCAAAAGGCATGACCATGCCATTGTCCTCTTTAAATACTCTTTTCTCCTGTATCACAATGAACCATTATCATCACCTTCCTTATTTATAGCCCAGCCACACACACACACACACACACACCCCCCCACCCCCTTGGAGCTTAAAGCAACTAACAATAGTAAAGACAACCATTTTTTTGTGGGGGGGGGGGGAGGGATATATGTAAGTTATTTGCCTTGTGCTGGAATGATCAATCAATTCAGCCCATTGTTTTCATTAACACCTTGCTGAAAGTATCATTTGCATCAAAGCAGTAAGACTCTATTTAAAGAAATTGGGTGCTTTAGAAATTTGACAGGTGAAAAACTCTTATCTAACAAAATTTCAAAATTATTATCTACATGGCACTATTGTTGTTGTGTGCCTTCAAGTCATTTCTGATTTATGGCAAGAATTATTCAGAGATGGTTTGCCATTAACTTCCTCTGAGACTGAGAGTATGACTATCCAAGGTCCTTCAGGATATTTCTATTTTTTGAGCTGGGATTTGAATCTTGGGCTCCCAGAGTTACAGTTAAAAACTCAAAGCATTACACCGCAATGGCTCTTTATAATGTTGTTACAAGAGGGTAACCACATCCAAAGATTTTCTGGTGAAACAAATATCCAGAATTAAAATGGTGGCTTAGATCAGAAAGCCAAATCTCGGCTTACATGCATAAGCTTAATACGTACACACATTTCCCTCTGTGCTGCATTTTCCCTGTGAATGTGCAGGGAACCAAGGAATAGCAGTAGTCTTGGATTCACATGAGAATGATGGTTCTCAGAAAATGGATGGCCCTGCAAGTCCTATGCAAACACTATTGTTTGGTTTCCTGAGTGAAAGCAACTGTCTAGTTTTTGGTCACACAGACAACCTTCACCTTTAGATAGCCAAGGAACAAACTGAATTGAACTCTATTCCCCATGGGATTTTCAACATGGAAACATGCCTTAAACTCGAATTAATCTGTAGAAATCACTGTGCTACAAATAGCAAACAATAAATAGGCAAAAATGAACAAAATCTGGCTACCAGTATTAAAAAAACTCTAAAATTACAACAGCAAAACAACAGAGGGTAAACAATCTGGGACATCTAATCACCTCTCAACAAAAGATTGCTCCAGGCACTGCCAGGCCATCAAATGCTAATCAAGATGGTCAGTTGAAACATTCACACCTAGCTCCAGCAGACGAGAGTCCTTTGTCCCACCCTGGTCATTCCACAGATATATAAACCTTTCTTCCTAGTTCCAACAGACCTCACTACCTCTGAAGATGCTTGCCATAGATGCAGGCGAAACGTCAGGAACATGGCCATATAGCCTGAAAAAACCTACAACAACCCAGTGATTCCAGCCATGAAAGCCTTCGACAATACAATAAATAGGCTATTGTTGAAGGCTTTTATGGCCGGAATCACTGGGGTGTTGTGTGGTTTCCGAGCTGCATGGCCATGCTCTCCTCTTGGATCGTCACACTCAGTCTCAGAGGAAGGCAATGGCAAACCACCTCTGAGAAAATGCTGCTAGAGCACAGCCATACAGCCTGGAAACTACACAACACCTCAATAAATAGGGTAGTTCTGAGCAAAGGGTAGTATTTCTATAAGCTCTAGTAAATCTTCTAGTACAGGTTTAGGCTGCATGACCTTTTACTCCAATTGTGAGGCATCTGGACAGAAATCTGCTTCACAAAAGCACTCTTTAAAACCCTTTTCTTCACAGCCATGACTAAAGCACTGATTTTTGATGCTTCGACAGCATCAAAAGAAACAAACTTGGCACCATACAATTTTCTCATCTGTGATCAACAGACAAAATAATAATACAAAGGTACTGAAGCTTTGACTTTACAAATAATGAGCATAACATGCTAAATTATGAGAGAAAAAGGAAAGCCATGAAGTCACATATAGCTCGGAACAGCAATAATATTTTTACTTTAAGGCTATTTAGGTAATTGAAAGAAAGTGCTGGGGAAAATAGGTCCTTCAATTTAGGGCAAGGGAGGAAAGCAAGAAAGAGCATTTTATAGTAATAAGATGGTACTTGAAACCCATATATCTGGGCAGTCCTTAACAACTCCGTAAAAACCAAAGACCTGGGGAAATTTCTCCACCAATCTCTCCCCACCAGTGCATCAAAAGACTACAAACTGGGCCATCTGAACAAAGGGGAGAATATGAAAATATCTCTCATGAGAGCTCATGCAGACACTGGTATATCTTCAGCACTATCTCGTGCATGACTACTTCAAAGTAAGTCCTATTTAAAGACATTTGTTTTCATTTTCAAAAGTTAAATCTGTGCATCACCATGAAATCCCAGTCTTCAGAGGTAATTGGTCACAAAAGAGAAGCAGCAGGTTAGAGTTCTTTATCTCCTTATTTGGCAAGCAAAGTTCTGTTCAAGGAAGTTCATCCGCAGTTCAGACATTACAATATATCAAGCAAAACCTATGTTAATGTTTGAGGAAGAAGGCTGCTTTAGCCAACAAGATTATACTGCTAGTATCTGCTACCCATGAAGCCTTAAATTAGGTAGATAATTACAGAGAACTACCTCACAAGCACGTTCATTTCTTTGTCTGGGTTTACAAAAATGCTTCTCCATTTCTTTTTCATCTGAATTTTGCACGCTTCATTTTAGATTGTGTATGTGTTTGCTTGCACACACACTTTTTCATTATCCATAAACAAGATGTTAAATGGGGAGATTTGATTGTGTTTTTTCCACAAAGCAGCCCTTTACCACTCATATTAATTCGCTGGCCAAAACAACCGCATATGTCATGAATGTAAACAATCCTTAATTTGCTTTCAGCATTTTGATGGGAAATTAACTATGGTTTGAGTGAGTCTCTTTGGAAGTCTTCTCCCTCCCCACAACCTTTGGTTGAAAATATTTAAGTATTGTCGAAGGCTTTCATGGAAGGAATCACTGGGTTGTTGTGAGTTTTCCGGGCTATATGGCCATGTTCCAGAAGCATTCTCTTTTGATATTTCTCCTGCATCTATGGCAGGCATCCTCAGAGTTTGTGAGGTCTCACAACCTCCGAGGATGCCTGCCACAGATGCAAGCAAAACATTAGAAGAGAATATTTCTGGAACATGGCCATACAGCCTGGAAAACTCACAACAACCCAATATTTAAGTAGATTCCTAGAAAATAAACCACTACCATCATTCCCAACTATAACAGTGTGAATATAGAGTGGATTATTTTTCAAACTGCAACTGGATAAAAATGTTGTAACTGGATAACTATACAAATATTATATACTATACAAAGATTACTAATAGCTTCAACCCAACATCTCTGAGCTGTAATAAGTGCATACTACAACACTTATTATTTATATCATATTTGTACACAAGACACTGACCCCAAAGGAATGATGAACTTAATTTCGTGCTTCTTTGTATTATTGTTGTGGAGTTATTGTAGTTCTAGTTGTTCTGCCAGCCTTGAACCTTGGTGTTCCATACTTCTAGAACAGAGTTTTAGCACTTAGAAAAGCAACGAAAACTGCTTCTTAACACAGTGATATGTGAAAATAAAGATGAGGATAAAAACAACACCAAACATGAAGTTGTTTACACTGCGCCTCTAGCACTGCATGAGATATATGCAATATTTACATCCTGTTGTCCTGATTTGCTACATAAGTATTACCAACATTCAAAATAATGTTATTTGCATAGCCACCCACACTTTGTAAAGTCTTCAGATGAAAGTACCTCAACATGTATTTAACACCTTTCTTTTGTATTAAAAAGCCTTCAACCTAGTAGTAATATGAGGAAGAAAGAGTAGAGTAGGTTTCTTTACTGGCAAAATAGTCCTAGGGAATTCATATTTACTGGTGAATTGGACTATGCATGTGGCAAGGACACCTGAGTTTAAAAGGACATGACCACTTTCTGCTTACCAAAAAGGAAGAGAGTAATCCAAACAAGCAAGAAAAGGTCAAAATTGGGAAAATTGAGAATGTAGAGTCAGCACTTCTAACCGCACATCTAATGACATTCCAAAATGGACAAGACTGACCTCTGGGAAAAAGTAAATTATGAAAACTTGTGGTGCAGTTAATTAAAGAAACTTATCATTCTATCAGGAACTTAAAACTGAATCTGAATGTCACTATTTTGCTAAAGTCATTTTATTGATGAAGATAATTGTGGCTGAAATGTCAAGTCTAATTAGAGAAGTCCTGTTTCATCCAACTTAGTGACTCTGACACCAAGTGATCTAACATTCCGACTGGAAAGTAATAGCATTGAATAAATATCCTTTACCTATGAAAATGTTTTGGGATAAGAGGCTGCTATATGAGCCAATTGCACCATAATAAACTTTCATGCACATGACAGTATTTCCATATGTATTAAAATTCAATATTAAAATATATATGGAATAGCCTTGTACAGAGTTAGGCCATTGCACCACTTAGACTGCTACTATCTGTTCCAACTTATTTCTTTTGTCTTTCATAGGTCAGCAGATTGACCTATGCCCTTTTCTTGCTTGTGAAACCAAAAGGAAAATGAAGTCTTTAATCTACCTTGGGAGGTACTAAAATAAGAACTAATTAGCTTTCACTCCATGGGGCCATCTTTGTTGGCTCCAAGCATTCCATCATCTCCAACTAGATTTGGATTTAGAAAAATAACAAAGAAAGGTGTCAGTGCAAGGAGAGCAGACTGCAAATAAACACAATCCATGACACTGCACAACATCATTACTGATCATGGGCCATCAGCCTTCATTTCCAATTTCCTGGCTTTGTGGAGCCTGAGCCAGATTAAACCAACCGCAGCCATAATTCTCATCTTCAGATGGCAGCTTTACTGATGATTTAATCTTTTTATATATTAACATACAAAATGTATGAAAACCAATTATAAAAATCTGTCATTTCTAGTCAATTAGGTAATAATGTTCTGTAAGCAGGACAAACAAATTGGGAAAAAATAATGGAATGTGTGTCAAACACAATAAAAAGCAGTGCAGAGTGTAGGAGGAACAATCTGAAAAACATTGTGATGAAAGCAGGAGCTAAAACAATCAAGTCTCTCAGACTTGACGTTTTAAGAGAAAAGAACTGGCAGAATGGCAAAGCACATACTTACACCAGGCAGAGTCACAGGTGAAATGTAATATATGACCAAACTATACTGGGCACAATCTAGTTGAGGTTAAGCACTTATTTTGCTAAACTGCATTATTTTAAATTGTGACTAGTTTGCTAAATAAACCTAAATTTATTGAATTTTCCTCCGCTTGGGTGCAACTACTGCAGTAGGACACCAAAAGTGCCCTATCTGGTTCTGTTGTAGTCTAAGGATATGAACAGAATGCAGCTGTTTACTTACTCAGCTCTTGTCTTTTGTATGTAACAATACAAAGCAAGAAGAAATTTCAGGAAGTAGAAAATGCCACTGCTTTGGGTACAGTAACTCTCTTAGGGCTTGAAGATACATGCATAAAACTCTGGACTGATCCGGGGGGCAGGGGGGGGGAGGCTGGCTGTTCCCATGATGTATGGAAACCTCTGATGAGTATCACAGGGTTTTTTGCTTTGGCCAAAGTCACGGGATACTCCAGAGCTTGCTGGAAAATTTGGAGTATCCTACAACTTCAAGTGAGTCTAGACAGAAGAATGAGATCTGATCCAAACCTATTCACTGTCCATACTGAACAAACGGCACCATCCCCTTTTCCTTCGGCTGATCAGGGGATGGATTGTGCCCTTGCCACCACAACCACTCCTAGCCAATCTGAGCTCCTGGCCATTTTAGGTACCTCTGTTGACATCAGAGTGAGGCGCTCAAGTAACTACGGAGAAGAAGGGGGGTGTTATTCCCTCCTTCTTCCTGGCTGCCCAGGCTCCTTGTCCCAGCACTGGCAGACGTCACTGCATGCCAAGGGAGAAGAAAGGGAGATCACCTGGTTGTGCAGGTGCCTTTGCTTATGTCAAAATGGTGTTCCTGTGCAACTAGAAAGAAGGAAGGGAAAACGCTCCCCTCCTTCTTCCTGGTCATGTAGGTGCCTTCTTCTGATATTAGGAAAGGTATCTGTGATGTTCAGAAGCACGGACAGAACTCGGTGACCAGCAAGCAGTGGTAATGGCAACACAGAGGTGAGATGTGGGCTGGCCCAGCAAAGCAGATGTGCTTCCTGGACATATAAGCAAAAGATCCTTAGTCCCAAGGCTGCAGGTAGTCATACTCATGTGATCACCAGATTAGACTATTGCAATATATAGGGTACTACCTGTGCAGCATATTTGGAAATTTCCACTAGTTCAAAATGTAACTGTAAAGCATTTTACTAGACAGTGGAATTGTATTTGACCAATTCCCAAATATTTTCAATGGCAACTAACTATGTTTCCAGGAATTCTATAGGATGTCAACACTGCTTACACAATAAAATTATCATTGTTGATTCTCTTTGAGGCAGTCTCTCTACCAATGGATGGGTAGTAATGAGGGAGCACCTTGTCAGTCATACTATGCAGTCTCCCTAAGAGGAGCATAGCTGGCATCCAATTCTTTTATTTGATACCTGGCAAACCCCTCTTTTATTTCTGCTAACTATAATTTTATGGTTGTTTTCACATGTTTCACTTGGTAAACTTTTGCCAAAAAAGAAGTCATCCTAAGATTATTCATACTGAATGCTGGCATACAAATTTATTAAATAATCTTAAATTAAATGTCTGATACCGACATCAGTGATACATTCTTCAAAGTGCTTAAATATGGATGGATTTCCCCCTGCAAATATTATGTTAAAACTGAAAACAGGCTTTGTTCTAATTAATAAATCTAGTGTTTTCCACCTTCATACTTAAAACAATATTAGTATTTTGTGGGTATATCTTTTAAGCTGTAGATTAATTTGGAATTACAGAGGTTGATTACCTGAGAAAACATTGTTCTCTCTAAGAAATCTACGTGGATGTGTAACAATATTTTAAATCCCACTGTGTATAAAAGACAACAGAAAATAATCTTGGCAAAATATGATCTGTACTAATAATTTTGTATGGGATTCAGTGAACATAGTTCTGATGATCTGGCCAATGCTCTGAATATCTATATAACTCAATGACTGGTCAAAACAGTGGCATAACCTGTAATGAAATTAAGTAAAACAATTATGAAATAATAATAAAGGTATGATGCATTAACATTATTAAGAAATTAGATCATGATGTAGAAAATCACTGGAAAGAAAACAGCACAACCACAAGAATCCAATAAAGGTTAATTAAAGAATGTTATATAATACATCCCCCTCAAAATTATAAAAGTATTAAAGGAGCAACAAACAACTAATATGAAAACTATTGCCAATACTCATAAAATGTAATTAATTCAAAGAAAATTAACATCATGAAATTCATTTCATATTACAAGATATGCTTATTGACAACAATAACTTCTTTGGAACTAGAGATTATTTAATTGAAGCATGACTATAAAGTAATAGTTGCATCACTAATTAGAAGAGTAAAGGTCAGGAAGCAAATTGTTGTTGCTTAGGTAAGCATGACATGAACACACAAAGATAAAATAGCCAAGCGTTATTAGAACTTAAAGACTTTTAATAAGATTTCTTTAAAGAACTCGTTACCATGCTTGATTTAGAATGGAACCTTAGAATTAGAATGAAGTTCTCCATGCAAGCAAGGAAAAGATCCATACTTCCTTAACATCAACATTTCAAAAATCGAAGTGCAAATGTTCCACTTGTCCTACCAATTCAAATAAGAAAATTCACTGAGTGCAGTGGTCTGACAGAACTGAACTGTGGCAGCCTGTTATTTACAAATATATGAAAAATATGTCACAAAGACACTCAGTGGATAGTTAACAGTGTTAGGTTCAACTTTCTTTTCCCAGTTCTGCATCTCCATCATTAAAATAAAGTTGGCTGCAATTTATTTCGATTTCTATTAGAAAATGAGTGTCAAAACAAAATGATCTCAAGGTATAGTGCTAACTTCTATGCAGATTTATAAGATGTAAGTTACCCTTTAGGATATACATAACATTGACTTATTTTTCTGGATAGCCACATTGAGCAAAATGACAGAAATATCTATATATATGGCAAAGATCCAAAGAGCTGGTATCACCACAAGGATATCTGAATTCCTCTGTAACTTTGAATAACATACATATTCCACATTATAAAATGATTTGAAAATGCCCTCCATTTCAAAAGGGGTTTATCAACTAATATGTAGAGAGAAGAAAGTAGGTGGGCTGTTATTTGACTCTCAAGTAATAGTGTGCTCACTCTAACTGGCTGACAATTTGTAACAGGTGCATTGTCATGTTAAATCTGTTCATGGATTATTGACTTCTTGCTTGGACATTCCCAGACAGTTAGATTAGGTAATCATACCTCGTCACAACCTCTGAGGATGCTTGTCATAGATGCAGGCAAAACGTCAGGATAGAATGCTTCTAGAACATGGCCATATAGCCCAAAAAACCTACAACAACCCATACCTCATCAGTTCCCACTCTCAACACTGGGACACCACAGGGCTGTGTGTCGAGTCCTCTGCTTTACAGTTTGGACACATATGATTGTACACCATCCACCATAGCAATAACATGATAGGTGTTAATGTTTCAATGTTTTTAATTCTATGTTTTAATGTAATTTTTTTTCTTATGCTTATTTTAGATTGTTTTGAACTATTGCCCACTATAAAACAACTCTGAGTTCCCTTTGAGGTGAGAAGGGTGGGGTATAAATACAGTAAATAAATAAAATAATAAATCATTACCACATTTGCAGGTGATACAACCATGGTGGGGCTTATCTCTGAAGGAATGATTCTGCCTATTGGCATAAGGTGGATTGGCTGTTCTCGTGGTGCAGGGACAATAATCTGATTTTTAGCATCAATAAGACCAAGGAGCTTATAGTAGACTACAGAAAGAACAGACCAGAAATCCAGGCCTTGGTCATAAATTGAGACCAAGTGGAGCAAGTGGCCAGTTTTAAGTTCCTGGGTGTCACTGTTAAGGAAGATCTGACCTGGGGCACCCAAATGGCAGTGTTGGTGAAGAGGCCCCAGCAGAGATTGTACTACCCGAAACTTCTAAGGAATTAACAACTGAATGAAAAACCACTAGTGACTTTCTACTGCTGTGATATAGAGAGTGTCCTAACCTACTGCATCTGTGCACATTGGCAGATAGGAAAGTGCTCCAAAGGGTCACCACTTCTGCATAGCAAATCACTGGTTGCCCTCTCCCTTCTTTTGAAGAATTTTATAAAACTCACAGCCTTAAGAAAGCAGGTGGTACAAGGTTACAAAGACAAAGAGAAACTGATGGAAAGATAGCTTTCATCCTAGAGCTGTGATGAACTCCATGGTGTTGCATTGATGTGACATTGGGGGCTATGTGGTGGTGGTCGGACTGTGGAGGGATGGGTGTGTTGTTTTTGTGATGTATGCTGGAAAAGGCATGTAATTTCATTGTGCAATAGTAAAACGACAATAAAACTATTCTATTCTAGCCAAACACCTTAAAAACATGTAGACGTCTTGAGTCTGTCTAACAGACACTACATTTTATTTGTTGAACATAGTGAAAAAGAAACAGCAATTATCTTATACTGTAAATGACAGGGATGGACAGGATATTTGATTTTTTTTAAGAAAAAATACAGCCAGTCCACAACTCTTGAGGGAGCAGGGTGTGCCCTCTAACCGACAAAAATACTTTTACTGGGATGGTGGCTAGGTGGAGCCATGTACGCATTCACCTGTGCACTCACGTGCTTGGGAAGGAGAGGAGAAAGGAACAGAGTGAGAGTAGGAGATTGTGTATATTCCCATGTATACTCACTTGCCTGCCTGGCTGGCCAGAGGGAAAAGGGATGGGATGGGAGAGCAGGAGGAGGGAGAGCAGGTGATGCATGGATTTCCTGAGCAGAAGGCTGGAGAGGAACAGGAAAGTGGAGGAGAAGAGGAAGTGGAAATGGAAATGGGTGGGTGGAATGTCTGTAGCAATGGGAAGGGGATGGAAAAGCTTCTCTTAGGATAGTGTTCTTTCAGTCAGCCTCGGAGATCCCAAATTCCTCCCACTCTCCTGTCCCACCCTCTTAACCTCTCCCATCTAAGAGAACGAGTGAGTATTCAAGGGCATGCAAATGTGATTGGGCCCAGCCAACACACCAGTGTATTTTCCTCCCACAAACCAATTTTTTTACCACTGACTAAACCTAACCTAAGTGGACATAGCTCAAAATGGACACTAATGTTATCCCTATTAAAATGGTGATACGGTAGCAGAACAGGAAGCAGCAAATAATCGATAAATAATCAAACCCACAAAGGTCAAGCCCGCAAATGAGGAGGGATGACTCCAGATAAAATCTCACTTTGCAAGTGTTAGGACACGTTGGTAAGAGTTTGAGACTGATAGAAATCTTTGTAGTGTGGGGCCTGCACATTTTTAATGCAAAATAACTGAATTATGCTGAAAATATATTCCCCAACATTTTGGACACAGAAAGATAATTCTGGGTGAAAGTTTCATGTGAAAATTATGTACGGAGTTTTAGCTCCTACCTGTGCCATTTTCAAAGTCCTACACTGTGTAAATGTAAAGATTCCTTCTTGCAAGAAAGTGGCTAAAAGTATTTGCCTCCATGAAAAAAAATACAGCAATGAATTACACGCAAAACAAAAAGCTTAAAAATTTAAAAACAACTAATTCTAAGTACCAATATAAGAGGAATAGCGTCTATTTTTAATGGAACAAACCAGGAAATGAATTATTCCAGGGTTAAAGGTTATTAGTTCTATCCACAGCGTAGACTATCCAGTGTTGAAGGATGGAGATGACTGACAGGTAAATTATGTACACAAGCAATGACAGGTATATAATGAAGTCTTTACAAGAAACTAAAACTCAGATCTCTCTCTAACCATTACATTCTTCAGAAATCTTACCAAGTAAGGCTTTTTTCCCTATTCAAAGTCTGTTATCTATTATTTCCACCTTACAGGGCTGCACAGCAGTAGTTAAGGTTGCATGTGTGACTAATTTTGAGAAATTGGACACATGCAGGCTGGAAGTGACAAGCTAGTTGAGTGTTTTTGATTATTTAAGAATATTTTTAAATAATGCAGTTCAGCTTAATTTTTCCAAATACTAATGTTGCTTTAACTTGCAAATTCCATTAATGATTGTAGTTGTAACATAACCAGCCTTGAGCATTTACTCCTCAAAATAAATATGACTGAGAAATTGTATTTATCCTTTAAAAATATCAAAATTTATATTATCTACAGATATACCACCCTATTATTATTATTATTATTATTATTATTATTATTATTATTATTATTATTATTATTTTCCACACCGTGTACTATGCTTTACTTGACCAAATATGGGATGTAGTTAAATAAAAACCCAAGCCTTTCAATGAAAATCTTTCAGGCAATGAAATCTTCTTCCATGTTGTTAGAGATCTAAACACCATCATCTTATTCTACTTTTGCAAACCACAGATCAAGCTAGCGCAAACTGAAAGACTTCTGCTACATGTCATTTGTGCCACTGATGGTAGCAGATTTACTTTATTATTTATTTATTTACTTTGCTTATATACCGCTGTATCTCAAGCCCGAAGGCGACTCACAGCGGTTCACAAGCGTAGAAACAGTAGAAACAGCAGTGGTTCCATACAACATATAACAATTGACTTAACACATTATCCATAAATTACCAATAAGCAATTACAATGCACAATTATTACAAAAAACAACCGTACCCAATCTTCTCATCATCCAAGCGTAGTCCAGGTTCGTCGTCCATTGTTCCATTCCTATGTTCCATTACCAGATTGCACTAAATTACTCAAACGCCTGCACAAACATCCAGGTCTTCACCTTTTTGCGGAATACCATTAGAGATGGTGCTAGTCTAATGTCCGCAGGAAGGGCGTTCCACAGCCGAGGAGCCACCACCGAGAAGGCCCTATCTCTCGTCCCCGCCAGCCGAGCTTGAGAAGCAGGCGGGATCGAGAGCAGGGTCTCCCCGGAAGATCTCAAAGTCCTGGTGGGTTCATAGGCAGAGATGCGGTCAGATAGGTAGCTTGGGCCAGGAACCGTTTAGGGCTTTAAAGGCCAACGCCAGCACTTTGAATTGAGCCCGGTAGCAAATCGGTAGCCAGTGGAGTTGGCGCAACAGGGGGGTTGTATGCTCCCTGCGTTCCGCTCCTGTTAGAATCATGGCTGCCGAGTTGGACTAGTTGGAGCTTCCGAGCTGTCTTCAAAGGCAACCCCACGTAGAGAGCGTTGCAGTAGTCTAAACGGGATGTAACCAGAGCGTGGACTACCGTGACCAAGTCAGACTTCCCAAGGTACGGGCGCAGCTGGCGCACAAGCTTTAGCTGTGCAAATGCTAAATTGATTGTTTGTGCAAATTGATTGTTTGTAATCAATTTTAGTAAAATACATTTTATGTCCAACAGTATTTCCTACAAAAACAATGTGATTATGTGAAATCCTTGCTGGATATGGAAATTCTTGTGTTCAAAACCCCACTCGGCTATGAGCCTCTCTGGAACATGTATTATTATCTCAGGGCTATTTTACAAGTTACATAGGTCAAACTGTAGGTCAGCCACCAAAGTCAGTCAAACATGGCTCCATGCTGGGAGAAAAATATACCATGAACTCTTTGGAATACAAAATCTCTTATGCACATAGCTGAAGACATGAGTGATTACAACACTCAGTTTTGACTTCTTATTTATAAAATTGAAATTATTACCTTTGTGTTAGCTTTTTTGCAAAATAGAGATAAGATTCCCATTGCTTTGTACATTAAAAGAGTTATTCAGGGGGAAAGAATGAATTAAGAGTAGAACTCAAAGATGCAGCATCAATGTGATAGCGGCCAAAGGTGCAAAATAAATTATTACAATGAACAATAATTTACTTCATGAATATATTTTTTTTAAAAAATGGCATTTCTCATATTACATTTCAAAAGACCATAGTAATAATCAATGATTGGGACACTAAGTGCTCTTTCTGTAAACTGGAGGGTGACTTCTGTTTGTGGTAGTGGGTTCAATCAAGGAGTGAATCCTGTTAGTAGAAAGATAGAGGACCCCCTGAAGCCCCCAGATTACCCCCTACATTATTCAGGAAGGCCACACAAGGATCTTGAACAGATTGTTTTGTGGTGCGAAACATGAATCTGGCTATTCCTTTCCACTAGGAAGTGCATTTTGTAAGTAGAGTAGAACTTGGACCCACTTAGATTTCCAGATAAGCAATATTTATCCTAATTATTATGTTATGCTATGTTATGTTATGATACATGGAAATAATGCCTGCACATAATAGAAAGCTAGGATTCTGCAAAGTAAAAGACAGTTGGGCACAAAATGCATTTTAGTAAAATTGATTAAAAAAACAATAACTAAATGTGTTACCATCAGTGGCACAAATGGCATGTAGCAGAAGTCTTTCAGTTTATGCTGGCTTGATCTATGATTTCTTCTGCTCTGGGTCCAACTGTTTTTATGCACATTATGAATGAAACAATTTATAGTAGGCAAATCACAATTTGTATGGAAGCAAGCAACATCTTCAACCGCCTACAGGAGATGGCTGACAAAGCTTTGCATCACATCCCACAAACACAGAATTTAATGTTTTTATTTATTTATTTAATTATTTATAATTATTTATATTCCACCCTTCTCATCCCGCAGGGGATTCAAGGCGGATTACAATGTACATATACATGGCAAACATTCAATGCCATAGACACACAACATATATAGACACAGAGGCAATTTAACATTACAACTTTTTCATGAGGGTATTCTAGCGACCGGGGGAACTGTTGCTTCACCATCCATTTGTGACACTGATGAAGTACTTCCTCATTCTTTGCAGGCTTGCTGGATATTTTTATGGCATCGTAAATTAGTTAAATTAGCCTCCCCGCATAGGCAGTACCTAAATTTCCTACTTGACAGATGCAACTGTCTTTCGGGCTCCAAAGGTCAACAGCAAGCTACACAATTTGGTCGGAAACTCACTCCGAGCAGGGCTGGCTTCAAACTCATGACCTTTAGGTCAGTAGTGATCTTTTAATCTGACATTACTCTGCCTTTAGAAATAGTTTGATTCTATTTGCTGGATTATCTATTGCTGATTTCTTTTAGCGGCATTCGGAACTTTTAAGTGAGAAAGCAGGATATAAATGCTTTTGAAAAATAAACATTGATGAGTATATTACAGGCCCCAGATGCTCCAGTGAATCTGTACATAGGAATGGAGCTCTCTGGATGGTATTTGAGTATATATACAACAAAAGAACTTGGAATCTATTAGTTTGATTAGAAGCCACTTAATTAGGAGGTCACAATATTACACTGTATTTTGCAAAGTTAAGTAATCTATCTCTCTTGACGCATACTGTACTAAATTCTCTGGTATGTAGATTTTGATCATACTGCTGCATGATCAGTATAAAGGATTAAGAAAACGGTGGTCCAAAACGTCTAGAGGGCAGTGGGCTGCCAACCAGCTCTCTATTGCAATTCATAAAAGTAACTGTCATGCTCCACTTCATTCAATTAAATAGGACTGGAGCTAATCTCATGCTGGAAGGAAGTCATGGGACCATGCATATTGCTCTTATACTACCCCCACTTCAAAGTGAATCTACTGTTATTAAGAGGTGTGTTGACACAGACATTAACCTGTTTAGGATAACTAGATTACTTCCCTAAGTAGAGGCGTTCTTTACCAGCTTCCATTCCTAGCTTCAAATTATGTGTAAGCCTAGTGAGTGCTATGATTAATATTGCCAATACCACTCCTTGGGTGCAACTGGGGTGGAAGGGAGTCTGTATCCCACAGGCCTACTCTTTAACATGTTAATTTGCATTGCTGTTGCTATGTTCATGCATGGAATAGCTAGGTACACTGAATGAGTTTCATGATACAGGATGTGTGCATTTTCTAATATATGGAGGAAATTATCCGTGCATGCATCTGATTTGTATTCGAGTTTGCAAATGTAGACTTGTAGAAAGAAGAACATATTAATGAAAACACAATTAAATTACTTCCTAATTAATTAAAAGTACGTTTTATTGATTAGCCCATTGGCCGTATCAAAAACATTTGACAAACACATACACAGACAGTATACAAAACCAGAGTACATCATAAGTTAAAATAAACAAGCTGTTTAACAAATTGCTTCCTACTTGTACAAGGTGTACTCCTAAACTCCTACCATGTGTAGAACTTTAATGGCATTAAAACAATTATCCAGAAGGATTAAATCCTCCTTAAAAAGTCTGACTTAACATGAGTAAATTTAGTCTCTTAACTAATGAACTATCTTACTGCTGTGTTGACTACACCTTTATGGATTGAAGTGATTAAAAGTGTTACATGTGTTGTCTGTTTTATGAAGAGATCAGATAAAAAGGTTAGATTTAAGAAAATAATTGAATTATTTGACTTGGCATCTGCATGACATGAGATGGAATAGGAAAGGCAGAGGCTGCAGACATCCAAGTAAACTCTAGCAGGTGACGTCATCGGTTTAGATATCATTTCGGATAATCCTCAGAAAAAACAAGAGCAAGCAAGAGAGGTACATTTTATTTTGCTTATGAAAATATAAAATCGAGCTGTGACATTTTGTAACTGATATTAAACTTTTCTTTCCATCTCAACCTTATGAAGATACTATGACAACAGTGTCAAGCTCAGTTCCTTCTACTCCTCACACTCATTGCTTGGGCTAACATTTTAGAAATCTCTACAACTTGCAATCATTTTGATTGGCTAAAGGTTAAACGTAAAGGTTTTCCCCTGACATTAAGTCCAGTCGTGTCTGACTCGGGGTGGTGGTGGTGGTGGTGGTGGTGCTTATTTCAATTTCAAGCTGAAGAGCTGGCATTGTCCATCGACACCTCCAAGGTCATGTGGCCAGCATGAATGCATGGAGCGCCATAACTTCATGGGGTTGCCATAAGTTGACAGGTGATTTGAAGGCATTCTATCTCTCACACCCACTCACTCAAGAAATAGCCTCCTAAGATCTACAGAGATACTTGCAGGAACACCTCAGCAAGCTAGAATCTAAAAGTGGCAGGTTAAAACCCGGAAACTCAATCAGTGGCTGACACCAGGTGAGAAACACCCCCTGGGCACACCGAAAGCTGGGTGACTTGGAAGGGTCTGAACAGACTGCGCTCTGCCACCATGAGATGCAGAGCTAACCTTAAGAAATGGGGCTACAAAGTGGAGTCCATGACATGAAAGTGTGGAGAAGAGCAAACCACAGGCCACCTACTACAATGCAGTCTGAGCCCTGCTATGTGCACAATGGCAGATTTTCTTACAGCAACACCAGAGGCACTCGAAATGGATAGCTTCTATCATAATGCCAAGTTTTTAACTTTGTGGTTTTTTCTATGCATTATAACAGTATTCTCAATTTGCTTCTGACATGTCATAAATAAACAACCCACTCACTCACACACACACTTTATGTTTCATATAACTTTACAGAAGGCAAGAATATTCAAATTAAAAATACCCTTTATGTAAACAAGAAATTAGTAATAAAGAACTTGGAAGATTGAGAAAGAGAAAGCTACTATAGATCCATTATGAACAGATGTTGCAATCCCATAGGAAAGTTCCTCAAAACACAATTACCATGTTAGACATCTTTGCCTCTTTTTCCAATAAAATCTTCAGTAAAGCTGATAGTCATGATTGGCAAAGTAGTGGAACTATCAGTCTGCTTATAGTTTTGAGTCTTGTTAGAAATGAATATAACAGTTCATACTGTGGTGCACCTACTTTTGAAAAGTCTATACTTGATCTTCATCTTCCTATAAAATCTGTGACAGACCTCACACGTTTACAATGATCTTAACTTTATGAAATGATAGCTCTATAGAGAGCTCTCTCCCACCCACGCTCTAAGGGGCTAAAATGAAAACAAAAACTAATAATATAAAAAAACAAGTTTGTGTTGCTATGTTCAAAGCAAACAGAAAGAGCCTGGCACAGATAAACTAATTTCCACCTGTTTCTGCTTACTGCATATACAGTAACTCAATTTAGATTGATCGGATAATATTTGCAGACTTACTACACTGGCACAAGACTACTATATCCATTCAGATTATTTCAAAAGCTCCAAGATGAAATGCTGTTTGTGCTCCTTTTAATTTAGTTGTAGCTCTTTGTTTATCTCCCTACTTCAAAGCATTTTCAGCATCTGACAACTATGTAAAATTAAAACAGAAAAAGGTGCCAGCCTCAATCTGGTTTACTTTGCAAGGCATCTGGGTCTTGATTCAGATATGATGCCTTATGAAACAACCTCTAAAAATAAGCACAGCCATGTTCCATATACAACTGGGAAAAAACTTTTTTTTGAGAGGGAAACTATCTCAAAATTTCTAGTTTTGATTGTTCTATTCAACATTTTATCAGATGTGCAAGTTACATTCCAATATTTATTACAATGTAACCTTACAAAGATGATGCTGTCAAGGTGATGCATGCCATGTGCCAGCAATATTGAAAACACAAGAATGGCCATCAGACTGGAAAAAATCAACTTGTATCCACATAGCAAAAAAAGGGCAATGCTAAAGACTGCTCAAACTTCCATACAGTGGCCCTTATTTCTCATGCTACTAAGGTAATACTCAAGATCCTGCAAAGAAGACTCCAGCAATACATGGAGAGAGAGTTGCCAGATGTACAAGCTGGGTTTAGAAAAGGCAGAGGAACGAGAGACCAAATTGCCAATATCCACTGGATAATGGAGAGAGGCAGGGTGTTTCAGAAAAACATCTATTTCTGTTTTATTGACTATTCTAAAGCCTTTGACTGTGGGGATCATAATGGATTGTGGCAAGTTCTTGGTGGTTTGGGCATACCAAATCTCTTTGTCTCTCTCCTGAGGAGTCTGTGTAGGGCCAGGTAGCAGCGGTGGGAACTGACCATGGAGCAGCAAACTGGTTCAGGATTGGGATATGGCAGGATTGTATCCTCTCACCCAACCTATTCAAATTGTATGGAGAGCACATCGTGCGATGTGCGGGACTTGATGAATGCAAGGCTGGGGTTAAAATTGCTGGAAGAAACATTAACAACCTTAGATGATGCCGCTTTGGTAGCTGAGGGCAAGGAGGAACTGAGGAGCCTTCTAATCAAGGTGAAAGAAGAAAGTGCAAGAGCTGGGTTGCAGCTAAACAACAAAAAAAACCAAGTTTCTAACAACCGGATGATAGATGGCTGGCAGGTGGAGGGAGAAGACGTGGAGGCCGTGACAGACTTTGTATTTCTAGGTGCAAAGATTACTGCAGACGCAGGCTGCAGCCAGGAAGTCAGAGGATGTTTCCTTCTTGGGAGGAGAGCAATGACCAAGCTCGATGGAATAGTGGGGAGTGGAGGCATCACACTGGCAGGGAGGATCCGCATAGTTGAAGCAGTGGTGTTCCCCATGGTCACCTGCAGATGTGAGAGCTGGACCATGGGGAAGGCTGAGTGAAGGAAGACAGATGCTTTTGAACTGTGGTGTTGGGGGAGGGTTCTGGGAGTGCCTTGGACCACGAGAAGATCCAACCAGTCCAGTCTTCAGGAGGTAAGGCCTGACTGCTCATTGGAGGGAAGGATATTAGAGGTAAAGATGTAGCATTTTGGCCACATCGTGAGAAGACAGGAAAGCTTGGAGAAGACAATTATGCTGGGGAAGGTGGAGGTAGGGGGAGGGGCCAGCCAGGGGCAGGATGGATGGATGGTACCCTTGGAGTGACTGGATTGACCTTGAAAGAGCTAGGAGTGGTGATGGCCGACAGGGAGCTCTGGCATGGGCTGGTCCATGAGGTCACAAAGAGTCGGAAGCAACTGAACGAATGAACAACAACAACATTACAAATATAGATTGAAAAGATAGTCACTCACAATCTATACTTATTGGTGTCATTAAGCTTCCACATAAAAATTAAATACATAGCAATGTTCTTTGCAGGTATGCATCTCCCTGGCCCTGTAGTAGAGAAGAGCGGAGAAATGCTGTCCATAAAGTACAACCACCCACTGGTGGAAGCCAAAGAGCTTCTTCCTAACCTTCAGATTTGGAGCTCCTCTACACTTATTAAAAAATCCCATATGGAAGGCTGGCTGTCCCCATGACACATCAATATCTGGTGAGTATAGTGTTGTTTGTTATTGTTTGCTTTAAACAGACATTAAACAGGGGGTGCACCAGAGTTTGCTAGGAGCTTTGGAATATCCCAAAGCTTTGGACAGTCTAGACAGTGAGCTCAGATTCTATGTGGCCTAATCATCTGTCCAGACTAGACACTGGTACCACCACCATTTCCGAGTTCATTGGTGCTGGTAAAAAAGGATAGATCATGTCCATGTTGTTGCCACTGCTTCTAGCTAGCCATGGAACTCTGTCTATATTTCTGGTGATTGCAGAACATCTCTGCTGATATCAGAATGGGAAGCCCATGCAACCAGGAAAATTTCCCTGCCCCTAATTTCTGCTGATCACATGGGCATCCCATTCTGGAATCAACAGAGTTGCCTGTGATAGACAGGAGCTTGGACAGTGCTCCAGGGCAAGCTAGGAACAGCATCAACAACACAGAGGAGATGAGATGCAGGCTGCCCTAGTGGAGTGACCCATCTCCTTCAGGTCATATTTAAATTGGGTTATCCTGCCTAGTGTAGATGAGCCTTTGGGGAGGTTGAACAGCTGGAAGGTTTCCATAATTAATAGCAACACTTTCTCAACCTGTCCAAACAATCAGTTTGCATCTTCTTATGATAGAGATGACCAGGTTGCTCATATGTACACCCAACATGGTTACACTCTTTCATATAAGTGATAACCACAAAATTAATTGTGAAAGTACACAGATTTGTTCTGGAGGGCCTCATAACCCTTAGAGCAGTGTTTCTCAAACTGTGCTCCTCCAGGTGTTTTGGACTTCAGCTCCCAGAAAATCCAGCCATCTTACCAGCTGTTTACCAATTCTTTGAGGCTACAGACAATGCAGTCACTGTTGCCCATTTTTGGTCAAAAGATATTTAGCCGCTTGTGCTCCTTCTATTTTCATCAGTTTTATAGTAATGTATGCAATTCTTTTGATACAAAATAAATAAAAACCAGCTGTTAGGAATTATGGGAGCTGAAGTCCAAAACATATGGAGATGCACAGTTTGAGAACCACTGCCCTAGAGAGAACATATTAATCAAATCAACAAATAATCTAATTTACAAAAGTGAAACCTTTAAACATGGAGGATTAAGTATTCAAATTGAAGAAGGAAGAGACTGAGTTCTGTATCAGTCAAAATGTCTGCAAAACTCCTAATGATTCCCTGGTACTTCTAGACTAAGGACATAAAGAAACTCTATAGTGCTCCAACTATTTTTTAACCACTGCATAAGAACTGATCATTGGCCAAAGCAGCTGTGACTTCTGGGCGCTGAACACATGGAAAACTATAGTTTGGGAATTAATAGTGTAGACAGAACTTTTAGTTTGGAACCATGTTGCTTCATATGTTAATATTTGTACTGGAGATCCAGAGATCATAATCCTGAATTTGCAAGCCTCTCAAGTTTTCCCATTTCCCCTCTATTTTTATCCTACTGAAGAAAGCTTCCTCTGGGGTGAAATAGTAGAAAAGCTACATAATGCTGCTTTAACTTGCAGTCTCTCAAGTCATTCCTGACACGACAAAAAAAACAAACAAACTGGAAAATGTAGGAACCCCTGTTTGGGAGCGCTCACATTCAACAGGACAACAGACATTCCTTAGGAACTGAGCTAGGGAACTGTAATCATATGACAACTTTAAAATTAAGAGCTGATTACAAGGCTCTCCATGTATGAAAGGGCACAGCCTTTCTCTTTTATTCTCCACCATTTTGTAAGTTGCAATATACAGCAGCCAAAAGAAAGCCCTGAAGATTAGCTATTCACAACGTGCCTCCCAGAAGCAACAGTCCATGCTTTTGTTCTTTGTTTTTGTCTAAACTGACAGCCAAAAGCACAAATAAAACGGGGAAAACATAGAATGAAACAAGTGCTACACAGATTACAGAATTAAAAGCAGGTCATGGAGAGGACATAAACTATTACAGTATACTTTGATCTCTCTCTTCTTTGACTGTGCCCTAGATCTCCCAGCCAATGAATTCAGCATGCTGAAGTCATAAATCCCATTCCACTGAAAACTCACCATTTCACTTAAACTGACAGCGTGATTTCGTGTGTTAATATTTCTACATATTTGACGTCTTACAAATAGCAGGAAACATATGCAATTGCTGAGTGTATAAAAAAGTGAGAAGAACAAGACTCGGTAGACCTCTATTTATGTGGGATGGGTGCAGGAGGGGACAAAGAGCTGCTTCTTCTCTATGAGAAGAGAAGTGCATTCTTCCCTCGGCACTGAATCCCATGGCTTGTCTCTGCAATACAGGTTTGGCTTCTGCTCTGCATCATAGCAACAGCTCCAAAACTAATTCACTCCAGATGTCCCTGTGATCATCTAATCAGACATCAAAAGCAAGTACCTTGACAAGCTCTCGCGCTGATTATATGAATTCTATATATATGTTCCCACAGCATAAATACATACAGTAGCAACTTGGGAGTTTTGTGGTGGTTTTTTTTAAAAAAAACTGACTCATCTAAATCAGGAGTCTATTTAAACAGACATGAGAAGTTAAAGAAATAAATTTTCTGTCTCTGAAATTACAGAAAATTATTTGATACATCCCAAAATACCCTGTTCTTTTGTACAATTTAACTTTCTGTGTTTAAATTATGGCAAGGGGGGAGCTGTCTAGTTCATACATGATTATATCTCAGGATTCGCAGATTTTAAAAATAGCATGTCTATTTAAAATCAGCAATTCTCACCCTTTGGCTCTCCAGGTGTTTTCAATTTCAAATTCCAGAAATGGTAAGGGCTTATGAGAGTGGAAATCAAAAATAGTTTAAACCCAAAGACTGGGAAGCTGACATTGGTTGTATGCTTACTAGATAACATTTTAGGATGGGTATATTTGTTCCAGTAACTATGCAACAGCTTTCATGCTCATTTTAATTCCATTTACACCATCTTTTCTTTCCAATGTTATTGTTTAGCTCTGCATTAATGTAACACTAGTCATGACTAGCTTCAAACCATGTTTCAATTTTTGATGTTAGAGCGAATAATAGTTCCTCAATGTAGGCTTACTCTATACCAGGGTTATGATGATCATGAGGGGGGAAAGGAGGAAAGAGAGAAAAGGCAAGCACTTAATACCTTAACTATTTTGTCAATTCTATTAAATTGAAAACTATTAGAATGTCTTCTTAGAATATATTATAGACTAGCGGTCCCCTGCCATGCATTGCTGTGGCCCAGTTTGGTGATCTGGAAAATAAAGTAATGAGAAAGTGTTGCTTTCTAATATATGTAATGTCTTTATACTTGTGGGTAAACAGTATTTCTTGCTGTTTCTTTGCCAGTGTTGATGTGGAGATTGACTGGTTTGTCTACTCTGGAACATGCAACATATCATTGTTCTTCTTTAGGGGTCTTTGTCAAATCTTTGATACTGCATCTGTCATATACATATATGTGTATGTGTGTGAATGGATGGATGGCCCTTTGTCAGGAGGGCTTTGATTATTTTTTCTTGCCCTGGTGAAGGGAGTTGGACTGGATGGCCTTAAGGCAGCATTTCTGAACCTGGAAAGTCAAGACCCGGGGCGGGGGTCACCAGGGGGGTGTCAGAAGGGTCACCCAAGACCACCAGAAAACACAGTATTTTCTGTTGATCATGGGGGTTCTGTGTGGGATGTTTGGCCCAATTCTATCGTTGGTGGGGTTCAGAATGCTCTTCTAGTTACTAGTTACAACTCCCAAATGTCAATGTCTCCCAAACTCCATCTGTGTCCATATTTGGGCTTATGGAACATCCATGCCAAGTTTGGTCCAGATTCATCATTGTTTGAGTCCACAGTGTTCTCTGGATGGAGGTGAACTACAATTCCAAAACTCAAGGTCAATACCTACCAAACCCTTTCAGTATTTTCTGTTGGTCGTGGGAGTTCTGTGTGCCAAGTTTGGTTCAATTCCATCGTTGGTGGAGTTCAGAATGCTCTTTGATTATAGGTGAACTATAAATCCCAGCAATTGCAACTCCCAAATGACAAAATCATAATTTTTGAGTGATGGTCACTACTTGTGTTGTGAGACCTTTTGTTGCCAAATTTAGTGGGATTTCGTTAATTGGTTCTTTGTTTTTAAGGTACTCATTATGCACAGAGCAGACAGACAGACAGACAGACAGACAGACAGACAGACAGACAGATAGATTAGCCACAATTATTACACATTGATACAATATAGTTCTGACTTGGTGACCATGGTTGACCCAAAAGTATTAAATGCACTACCCATCCTCTATGCATGTTTACTTAGAAGCAAGTCTCATCTGAAATCACTGAAGCATTCCCTCTATAAATCTATACAGGACAGCAGTGTGAAAAAGCTGGAGACTTATATCACAAAGGGACAAGTGGCGAAGCATGGCTATGTTGCACCAGCAGTGGTCTACAATCCCAAGACCTCCAATCACTGGAACAATTTGAACCGGTGTAATATTAGAGTTCTTTGCACCATTTTAATAAAATACCTCTCTGGCTTTGATGTGTAAGTCAAACAGAGGACAAACAGCTTCAACTCTAAATCCTTCAAGTCACTGTACCATAAAGAATGACCTCAGTTTTGCCCTCTTATCCCAATCAACTTTCTGTATGCTGTAGACATAATCCCTTCTGCACAAAGCTTCAGGTCACAGCTTCAGGAGGGAAATCTGCAAGTCCAAATAATTCCTGTTTCCACCCTCTCTGTTATGGGAAAGGGGACACTATCCTCTATCTGGAGATTTTGTGCGAAAAATCAATCCTACCTTTAGAGTGGCAACCAGGCACTAGGCATTGCACACAGCACTGCTTTTAATACGTGAGCAGCCTTGCCTTTTTCTTGCTTCTTCTCAAATGGAGACTTAATTGATCCACTTCTGTTTGGATCAGCATCTATTCCCCAGACCTGCTCTAAAGAGAGCTCAACCAGCACTGCTAAGTTTCTTTCTACCTGAAACAAAGATGTGAAGGGGTACCAAACAAAATGATCAACCAGAAATGGGGTTTAAAGTACAAAAATCATAAAAAGAATTATAACATAGCAATTTTCTATAGTGATTTTAAGTGACCGTGAAACACTTGGTACCATGAAATTATTAGTATTTTCTTGCAGAGCACTAAGCACATCCGTTTGTTTGTTTGTCAGTTTTCCCTTTGTTGACCTCATTAAATAAAATACTTAAAGTGAGAGACACTGACATGAAAACCAGTACAATTGCAATTAGTGCATGGGAGCCTTTCCAAAGCAGAAGGTGTAAGATATGGACCTGGTGAAAGAGATACACTTAGCTCTTAGAAAAAATGATTGAATCAGTATAAAAGACCAACCATGTTCTATGTACTATGTACTAGACTATCCCCCCATGTATATATGTAAGTGCCTTCAAATCATCTACCAAGCTGTGACAACCCCATGACTTTCACTGAGTTTTTCTTAGGTGAGGAATACTCAGAAATGGTTTTGTCAGTTCCTTCCTCTGAAATATAGGCTCAGCAGAATTACAACCCTTTGGCAATCTTACTCATGACAGATCTATTCACCTTAAATAACATCTTGTAATCTATTGTTCTCAATTGTTTTCTGTTTTAAACATTTCAGTTTTACTGTTACGTGGATTCTCTTAAAGAATTATTTTTATATTGTTACAAACTGTCACTGCCACTGTTATAGAAACAAAAAGATGGCAGGTAAACCTTCTTAATAAATAAAAATAAAACAGACATCTTCCCCACATAACAAAAAATCTAGCATATATAGGATTGTATTGTTTTCCTTTTAGCTGGTAACCTAGCAAGAGCCCACCCACCAAGCAGAAGTCCATCCACCACAAGCTTTTCCTATCAGGAGAGGTGAGGCAAGATTGAAGACTTGGATGTTTGGATAGGCCTTTGAGAATGTCTAGTCCCAATGGTCCACAATTAATGCTACAGCACTGCACTTTGTCCTATGACTTAGTTCATTAGCTAAAATTTGAACTATCCTATCCCCTGCTCCTTTTTGCAGTTGGCCATGTTTTATGACAGTTCTCATCATAGGTTATTAAGCGCTGTTTTGAACTTAAACTTTGTTTTATATGCTATTAGTTTTATATTGTATTATATGGTATATTTATTTTATGTGTTGTTTTAGGCACATTGTGCCACATGTAAGCTGCCCCAAGTCCCTTCGGGGACTTATAATAATAATAATAAATTGACACAAAAACACAGTATCTATGCTGGATTTTGTATCACAAAATCACAAGTCGGACACTTCCCAAGTGTCTAGGACTGTGTGATGTATTTTCAAATGATATGCGCAGATCCAAGTAAGGTGGCCTTTTGCAGTTGACAGATCATGATTTTGTGAATGTTTATTGCTTCCAAATGCTGGTTGAGATCTTTTTGCATGGCACACAGTATGCCGATGACCACTGGTTTATGCCAGAGCCTTTGTAGTTCAATTTTGAGGTTCTGATAACGGCTGAGTTTTTCCTGTTGTTTTTCCTCAATGCGGCTGTCACCTGGTGTGGCGACATCAATAATCCAAACTTTTTCCTTTTCCACAATCATGATGTCTGGTGTAATGTGTTCCAGAGTTTTGTCAGTTTCAATTCGAAAGTCACACAGTATTTTTGCATGTTCATGTTCCACTACCTTTGCAGGTTTATGATCCCACCAATTCTTTACTGCTGGCAGGTGGTACTTGTGACATAAGTTCCAGTAAATCATTTGAACCACAGAGTTGTGCCTCTGTTTGTAATCTGTGCAATTTTCTCGCAACAGTTGAGGAGATGGTCTATGGTTTCATCAGCTTCCTTGCACAGTCTGCATTTTGGATCATCAGCTGATTTTTCGATCCTGGCCTTAATGGCATTGGTTCTGATGGTTGCTCTTGGGCTGCAAGAATCAGGCCTTCTGTCTCCTTCTTCAGGGTTCCATTCGTGAGCCATAACCAGGT
This sequence comes from Anolis sagrei ordinatus, assembly GCF_025583915.1. Taxonomy (NCBI): domain Eukaryota; kingdom Metazoa; phylum Chordata; class Lepidosauria; order Squamata; family Anolidae; genus Anolis; species Anolis sagrei. The sequence goes on from NW_026844366.1 coordinate 183,419,015, forward strand.
CTTCTCCTTATCAACTTTTCCTTCATTTTTGTCAAGGAACTGCCCATGCAATGCTTTGTTGTGCCAGCTGTCAGCTCTGGTTTGGAGTGCAGTTTTCTTGTACCTATTATTTGTCTGCTGTGCTTTGAGAAGTTTCCGATTACTGACTTAAATTAAAGCAGGTTCTTGGCTTTCCTTTACATATTCTGCCAGGGTATGTTTTTCTTCTTTGACTGTTTATTTTACTTGTAAGAGTCCTCTGCCACCAAACCTTCAAGGCAGGCAGATCTTGACAAGTCTATAGTTTTCATTTTCAACAAACAGTTCAGTTTTCCAGTGCTTCACTATATTTTCAATAAAAGTGCCAATTTTTTTACAAATCCTGATGGTGTCTAGGCACTTGATAATCCAACCGTGTGGGAGTTTGTCAAAGGCGTTTTTGTAGTCAATCCATGTCATTATTATTATTACTATTAAGAGGTACACTTTTCTCAGGGCTGACATTTTAGGAGTCACATGTGTTTGGCCAGCAGTGCCCAAACACCCCTCAGCCTAGAATATCCTAGAACACAGTTTGACAATTTGTAGTCATGCAGATGTTGTCTGATTGCAACTCCCACTGGCGCTAACCATTACAACCAACTGTGGTAAATTATGTGAATTAGAATTCAGCAGCATTTAGTGAGACACCAAGTAACCACCTTTATCATTCAAAACCATCTTGGACAACATATATTTTTGGGGTATTTCACAGGGTGAGCATCTCTTATCCGGAATTCCAAAATCCAAAATAGACTTTTGCTTTCTGATAGTTCAATGTACACAAGTTTTATTTCATGTAAAAAAAATAGAATATTGTATAAAATTACTTTCAGGCTATGTGTAGAAGGCAATACAAAATCTTAAGGGATTTCATGTTTGGACTTGGGTCCCATCCCATGTTATTATGTATGCATATGCAAATACCAGAATTCCAAAATCCAATAAAAATAAAATCTCACATTCATAACACTTCCATAAGCATTTCAGATATGGAATAATCAGCCTATATATCTTTTGAGATTAATAACAGATGTTATTCTAGTCTACATCAGAAAGTTAACTGGTCATCGCAATTAGATAATGGTAAAAACCCTACCAAGCCTCCAACTTAGTTGAAAACACTATTTCTGAGAAAGTACACTGCATGCCAGGCTAATGACTTACCAAGCCAGCTTAATGGTAGCTATTAAGTCCTCCAAAGGTGGTCCCAAGGTAAATGCTGAAACCACCAAAAATAACTGTTTTCCAACACATCTGTAACCATCTCAGCATGCTTGAAAACGACCACAGGTGGGAAGCAGGGTAGTTACTAGAACCAGCACAATCTTTAATCCATCTCCTTGATTGAACACATACTAAAAATATTTATACCTGGGTGGTCCCCTGACTTTAAAATGTTCTGCAAAGGCTAGAAAAGGCTGAAAGGAACATATATCAATAGGGAGTTTATTCCAGGCAAAGGCTGCAACCAAGGGAAAAAACATATAAGTATACTACATAAGAAATAAAAATACATGGCTCAGAAAGAAAGCGAGAACCCAGGGATCAGAGAAATTGCAAAAGAGCATAAAGATATAACACATAAAGCAAGAGCCATGAAATGGATGCACTTAAATGTTGGTATCAAAATCTTGAATTGAATATAGAGTGGATAAGGTCACCAAGAAAGAGAAAATGGCATGATCAAATTTACAGACTGGAAAAAAATTAACTCAGGCAAAAGAATGACGTTGGAAAGAAGAAGCCTGAGATGAGATCAGAATAAGACATCAGGCAATTAATTATAATAATTCCACAGAGATGAAATGAAAGAACAAACTAAAGGGGAGGACGGGACCCAAAATTACTGGAATGTTATAAAATTTTAAATCAGGGTTGCGTCTACACTTTAAAATGAATGCAGTTTGACACTTTAACTCCTATGGTTTAATGCTATGGAATCATGAAGTTGTAGTTATACAAGAGCTTTCACCTTCTCTGCCCAAGAGTGCTGGTGCTTCACCAAATGGCAAATCCCATAATTCCAAAGCACTGAGCTGTGGCAATTAAAGTGGTATCAAACTGCATCAATTCTGGAGTGTATATGAACTCTTAGAGAAGTAGTCCATAAGTGTTAGCTGTGCTTAATAGATCTAGTTACCAAAAAATGATGTTGGAAACAAGATCATGTACTTTTCACAATTCAGGGACATGCTTTGCCTCTGGCATCATACAGTATTCTGGAAGCACAGTTTCAAGATCCTGCCTTATCCAGTTCAATTCAATGGGAGAAGGGTAATAGAAGTGGAAACAGTTTCAGGTGCAGATGCACCATGTGACACAAAATTCCAGGTCCCACAGACTTTACCAAAACACTTTTAATTATTCCTGATCTTGGGAGAAATGGCGGCAAAGCACAATAGTGAATCAATTCTGAATTATATCACTTCAACATCCCTGACTCAAGAGCACTGGAATTGGGAGAACTCTACTAAAAGCATTGTGTCTAAAAGAAGTTAGAAGATGCCTGTCAGAAGACTAAATCAGGATGGTTCATATTCTCTTTCAGTGTCCTTCACAACAGTCCCACTTTGATGTGAACTCCATCCTCTGAAACAGTCCAATTTGTGTCAACACAATTGAGGATTAATCTGAATCTAAAACCCATTCCTAATACAGAGATGCTACTAGCCCTTTTAAACCTTTTTACCCTAGGGAAAATGTTGATTTTCAGGTTTTCTAGAATATCTGAATAAGAATCAACAGCTTAGAAAAACAAGTCTAAGTTTTCAATCACATTCTCTCATGGAAATCCTAGCAACCTCTCAAAGAACTGTAGGGTTTCGGGAAACCTGGTTGAGAACTGCTGTGCTAATCAATACTTGATTAGATAAATAAGATGCAGAAAGAGCTGGCTTGTGTATTTTAAATTATAGCATATACTTACTTTCTTCTGGCTTCCTATTATATCCAGATTGCAGCCTGTTCTTTTCTAAAGTAAACTGTTCAGCTATTCTCAGCAAAGCAAACAAAAGAAAGACTGAGAACAAAGTCTGAAGAAATACACACAAAAACTGAGAGTAGGATAAAGAATCAATTTCATAGAAAGGACAATCAGAGATAGGAAGAGAATGAGGATATTACAGGATAATAACACTCAGCATTTGATAGATAAACAGATCTGTTTTTACAGCTTATTCTGACATTTAGCTTCATATTTCATTAAAATGAGCAAAATAGATGTGCTCTTTACTTTAGAAAGGTTGCAATCAGAATTTAACAGATAGTAAGAAGAAAGTTATAAATTAAAATACTGTGCCCCACATTTCATAATATTATCAACCTAAAACCATGGCAACAAGATTTTTCTTACATGGGCGCAAAAAAAAGAGAAGAATTGGGCACATAGGAAACATCTCCCCACATTGGCATCAGTTACTAAGGAGAGGAACTGGCAACAAAGGAGAGGAACCACAGCATGGGATTCTCTCACTAACAGCCTATTTATTGAGATTTGCAAATTCAGGACTGAAAGATCTGTTCAAAACAAAGGTCTAATGGCATTTACTGCACTCGGGCCCAACAAATCATTCACTGTCTAGTATGACAACTCTTCTACACATCCCTTTTACTCAGTGTGACTGCTCTTGTTGGGAACAGCAACTGAATTTAGGAAAGTTCTTTCCCTGTTTGCAGAAGCCATTTTCTTCATATAAGCAAGCTAACTTGAAATCAATTTAAATAATCTGCCTTTTCCAGGAAGCCCTTATCAGGGGTACCAGTATCTATTTGCCATTTCTACTTATGATGACCCAATGAATGAGGGACCTTCACTGGTATCAGGGGTACCAGTCATCTCTTTTTCCTTTTTTGTCATGTCTTGATTAAATTGCAAGTCTGAGAATAGGGAATTGTTTTGTTGTTCTTTTACCTGTAAAGTGCAGTGTATTATGATGACACTATATAAATATATAATGATAATAATAACGGCTGATTTTCCAGATTTTGAAATTTTCTTTTGATTTCTTGACTGGACTCTCCATATTGATTAATGACAGGAGAAAGCTATTGGCAATCTTTATTTCTATGTCTTTATTATTTACTTTAAAGTCAAGTAATATTACTTTGTCTTTGGTTTTAGACACAGCCAGGTTTCATATATTCAGTGCCATGCCTTTGATTCAGTCTGTCCACCTTTTATGCAGTCTCCCTCTTTTCTTTATCAAGCATCATAATAAATTGCAATGATGAACATCATCTCATGACATATACAAACTAAGCATAACAGCCTTGCCTTAATCATGTTCAATTTTTGTTAGAATTAGTTTGATTTTAGCAGTCCATGATGACCGCAGAACTATTTCAACTATTGAGTAGATCCCTCCCTTTCAGCTTTTTTCCTGTCTAACTTTCACAACTATACATAGAACTAGAAATACTATCACTTAGATAAGTCAAACTTTAAGACTAAATCTTTATAGATCAGGATCTTTTTTAAGTTTCTTCATGTCTGCAGAAGAGCAGGTCCACCATGCCTGAGCCCAGAAATAGATGAGAGGCCCTCCATCCATCCCAAGTGTCCCTGCCTTGATCAAAGAGGAAATACAAAGAGGAAATATCTGCTGGATTTAGCCTCCTCCCACACTATCATCTCCTTTTCCTTTTATGTCATGTCTTGATTAGATTGCAAACCTGAGAATGGGGAATTGTTTTGTTCTTGAATTTTAAAGTGTCACGTATAATGAAGACACTATATAAATATATAATTATAATAATAATGGCTGATTTTCCAAATTTTGAAATTTTATTTTGATTTCTTGACAGGAGTCTCCACATTGATTAAAGACAGGAGAAAGCTATTGGTAATCTTTGTTTCTATGTCTTTATTATTTACTTTAAAGTCAAGTAATTTGTCATTGGCTTTGGTTTTTGTCTCCTTAATGTTCAATTGTAACCCTGCTTTTGGACTTGCTTCCTCAACTTTCATTAGTAGTCACATCAAGTGTTTATTATTTTATTCAAGAAATAACTTGATGTCATCTGCATATTTTAAATTATTGATGTTGCTTTCCCCAATTTTCATACCTGCTTACTCTTTGTATCATCCCACCTTTCTCCCTTTAATGGGATTCAAGGCAAATAATAACCTATTTAAAATACTAAAAACTAAAAACAATGCAGGAGTATTAATAAAAGTACCAATATAAGATGTAATAAAGAATGTATAAAGTTGAAACATTAGACATTAAAAGACTATATATAAAAACCTTTAAAACAGCACATAATTTAAAGGTGTAAAAGCCTGATGGAAGAACAATGTTTTGACTTGCTGGTAACATGACAAGAACAGGTCCATCCTGGTCTAATGCTGCTTTCTTTAGACAGGGTGATAAATGCTAACGGGAAACATTTTCTCATGATCTACACAGTCAAAAGCTTTTCTATAATCTATAGGTTGAATTTCTTATGGAATTATTTGGTGCATTCCATTATCCAGCATATAATATTAGTAAAACTTTTCTGAACCCAACCTAGACATCTGCCAGTTTCTTACAAGGCTTTTTTGTATAATCTGGAGCATAATTTTGTTTGCATGGGATATCAGTACAATAGTATGCTAGTTACCACCATCCTTGGTATATCTATTTGGTGGAACTGGAATACACATTAAGGATTTTGGTCTATGGGCTTTTGTTTTGTTTTCTCAGCAAATCTGCATCATTAATCATGCCTGTGGATTTGATGAATTTGTTTTGTTTTCTTGGTAGATATGCATCACTAGATAGGGTGCTACTCATACTTCTTCTCTGCCCTTTCCCAGTGATATCTCTTGTTTCATTTTGGATTCTATCATAATTGGGTTTTCAAGGTTTTCAGAAGTGGTTTCCCAGTGCCACTTTTCATGCAGTATTAAGATCCCTTGGGGTTAGCTATGGTCCCACTATAATTATTTTGGAAATATCTTTCTTTCGTCACTGTAAACTGCCATTGTTGCTGCTGCCCAGTAACTGTTTGGCACATTTAGTCTGATTCCACAGCAAAAGCCTACCACTGACATAGCCTCTTGCTTCATTGGAATGTGTGTCACCACTGCAGAAAGACTTTGCACAAAAACTGAATACTGAAGACTGGTTTGTAATTATCCAATGTACTGGAATTCAAGCAAAGAGTTTCAGGAAAAGTCTTGTGTCTTTGTCTTTAAGCACATTGAAACTATGGCGTGCTTTAGAAAGGTGTTAACCATCCCATAGCAGTGGTTCTCAACCTGTGGGTCCCCAGATGTTTTAGCCTTCAACTTCCAGAAATCCTAACAGCTGGTAAACTTGCTGGGAATTCTGGGAGTTGTAGGACAAAACACCTGGGGACCCACAGGTTGAGAACCGCTGTCCTACAGTCAGCCAATCCCAAATGGCTTTTTAATGAGTCTGAGACACAAAGATCCAGGCTCATACGTCTTATATGTCTTAGAGTTGCAAAGAATGAAAAGAACCAGTTACTTGACAAACTGGCCAAAATTCTATCCACAGATTTGTCTTGATGATCACATCCAAGTGGGAACATATCCAAATGATTTTGTCTGCAAAGCGTCACACAACTGTTCACAATTTCTGCCTTAAGAGCGACATATGGAGTATTTTCCCCCAAGATCCTTTAATGTATTGTTTAAATTCTAATAGGAAAGCCAAACTGCTTCTCAAATGTGCAGACTTGATTTTATCTCACCAACTACAAATTAATCAATTGCATTCAGGCACCATGTCATAATATAACACAACACTACTACTAGAACCTAATGTTCCATATATATATATCTTTAAAATTTATCAGAAATATGTGGGCAAGTACACTACACTTTCCAATCTGACCAGAGTTAAAACAGTGCCAAGAAAAATACTACTGATAGAGATATCATCGTTTTGAAAACAAAGGCACATATAACATTTCTATCTCTAGTTAAGGCCTACTTGAACAGCTGGGGGTATAAATTCTATGATTATTAATTCACTGGGTCAACAATATTCTCTCCATATGTGTGATTTAATAGCTTAAAATTTAAATGGAGCTATTTCAAAGAAAATGCCCATTATGAGCTGTTATTTTTTACCAAGATGAATGATACAGCTTTATCTCTAATATAATCTTTTGAACTGCAGAACTGTTTCATCTCTAAACATACCAATCCATATGAAATTATGCACCATGTTATCAATTGGATACATGATACGTATTATGCTAATATAAAAACACTTAATCACAATAGCTAATACTTTAAAATTACAATTAGCAGCATAAGAACCAGAGGCTTGACCTTTTTTTAAGAAAAGGAAGAAGAACTTGAAATAAAAAAACACTTCTGATTAACCAATCTTTTTAAAATTACAAATCATATGTCTGCTATGCACAGACAGAAAGCAATTTTGACATGGATTTATATATAAATCCCAAGTAGGTGGAGCTATTTATAAGCTCATATTTACTGTTAAAAATTCTAATTGCATTACACAATCTGAGCCTGAAGTACCCAATATTACTGCAGACACAAATTCCCAATGTCCAAATGGTACACATATCTTCCTGCCAGTCCTGGAAGTGATGCTCTTCTCACATTTTAATTGAAGTACTCTTTTCCAAATTAGATTTTTTTAAAAAGAAAAATAATTTAGAGATAGTTGAGAGGCCATATTGCCAGAATTTCAGCACACGCAAATGCAGTACGGGCCCGGAAAGGCCATTTTCAAAACATGAGAGCCATTTCTGGTTTTAAAAAGTCTTATATCCTTCAAACAGCCCTAGAGGGCTCTCAGAACATGGAAAAATTACACTCTCAGTGGCCCTACGCCATGAAAGGAGACTTTAAAGTAAAAATAAAATTCTGGGAATGAGGAAGACTGGGGATACACTGAGGCCCAGAGAGTGTCATATGGTTTTCCGAACTGATCAATCAAACATAATGGTAAAGCTCCCTAGACAACTTATACTATATTGGACTGCTCTGTATGACTGTATTGCATTGGATCCAGAAGCATCATTACCATAAGAGCTATTTTGCATGTTGTAGAAGAAAAATGAAAATGTGAAACTAAATCACTTTATGCAAGCACACAGGTGGGCTATTTCATATACAGCGAAGAAAAAAGTAAAAATAAAACCAAAGCAAAGAACACAAGTCTAGGTGAGAAATTAAAACAGTCTTTCCCAAAATGATATTTCAGACTATACATCATAGAATCATAGAGTTGGAAGGTACCCACAAAGGCCATCTAGTTCAACTACCTGTCATTCAGGAACATGTAGCTATAGCTATAGCACTCCTGAGAGATAGCCACACAACCTCTGGGGGAAAAGGGTTTCCTTTCCCACAATTTGAATCCACTGGTTTGTGTCCTAGACTCCATATTCTACATGACATCCCCCATGTCACCCCTCAGTCAGCTGAACATACTCTGTTCCCTAAATTGTTCCTCACTGGGTTTATTTCCAAACCTTTGCCATCTTCACTCTGAAATCCCATCTTTTCCACCCACTTTTATCTTCCTTGGGACATTGGACTATATTCCAATACATCTGCAAGCTAAACAAACAATACACTGAATCATTTCCAACTCACTTCCTGAGTTGTAACAAAAATAGAGGAGAAAGCTTAGGAAGGGCTAAGGGTCTTCTGGGTTTTTAAAATGCTTCAAAATCGCTTCAAAAAGGTAACTTTAATGAAATTATTACAAGTAACGAGTAGGCTCTATCTATGCCTACTTGTGACCCACGTAAATACATAAATTAATACTCACATAGTAAAGTATTTAACCAATAGGAGGCAGAAAGTTGAGAATAATATCTTTTAAATAAATTATTCTGATCTCTCAACACTGGAAGGTGTTTTGTAAGCGAAGAAGCTAACTACATTAAAATACGTACATAATTCTGCTCATTTGACATGAACTCCATTTACCTTAACTATGCTTGCATTCGTTTGATTACACATTTTAGTTTAAATATTACATATATGAATATTTATAACCATTTGCTAACCTTGAGTTGAGCTTTAAAGTTACTGCTAAATTTAATGTAATCACTGGCATTGGTACTATATGTTAATACTATTTCACAAGTTTTCAATATTCTTTGCCAGGACAACTTTTGAAAATGTATGACACTTAATCTATGGGCATGTGGAAGATCATTGAAATAAAAGTTAATTTACATTTCAAAGCACTATTAGATTAGAAGTATATTAATTTCACGTAAATAATCTTACTAAATTTAGAAGACTAGAATTGAAACTACTTCTTGCTTGAGCACATCTTGTAACATCCTTTTGGTTATTAACTATTGTACTTTGATATGCTCACTTCCATTTAGTCAACTTCATAGATTCTACACAGTCTGAATTAAAATGTGCAATTTAGTTTTCCAATTAATTTATTTGTAATTAGAAGAGATAACAGCAATTTTACCATTGCTAGAGCTACAGATAGCAAAAGATGTTAGTTCCTATATGTTTCACTTACTATATCCACTCATGTATAACTGGACACCATGAAATTCCTCCTAAAATGATTTAACAAATAAAATGTTGTAAAGCTGTAACTCCTCCCCGATTAAGCGGTCAACAAGCCATGTAAACCATACATTTAGTTTACCTTTGTTTCACTTAAAGCTGTACTAAAATACTCCTGGATCTCTCAGTGGCTTTCAATACCATCAACCCTGGTATTCTTCTGGGCTGGCTCTCCAAGATGGGACTTACTCTGTTTTCTGTTTTATACTTATTTGTCATTTATTTTGCATATTTTTTTTGTATTTATTTATGCAGTATGCCACCCCGAGACCTTTCAGAAAAAAATTTCTTAAAAAATCAACAAAAGGTCAGACACTCACATCCCAGCATGCATTTCTCTGATTTCAGTATCAGGGAAGTACTCACTTTAACTTTGCTTTTCCACTTCAAACTAATCCTGAGCTCTCTTTGTGTCAGTTTAGAGGTGCTGTCTAGGTGATATAGCTAAAACTGTAAGACTGATTACTTGCACTTCCAACCTAACATAGTGCATAGTGTGACTATTAATGACCCGACAGTGAACTATCTGATTTTGGTGTGTTTTTTTTGTTCTGAGACATAGAGTAATCTTGCATTTTTGTTAAAGACACAAATTGGAAAAATGTAATAACTTGTGATTTGATACACACAAGTAGCAACACTAGATTGATTTTCTGTGTCTTTGCAAAAGGAAAGAGAATTATTATTTTTTTACAAAAAGAAGTATTTTCCACCAAGTTCTTTTTGCTGAATCTTCTATGAACTGCAAAAAACATGATGGTGGAAAAACATCTGGATTCTTGACAGATGTTTCTCATGACAGAAATGAAATTTCTTGAAGTTGCTGAAGAATCCTTGAGATATTGTTTCACCCTGTCAAGACAGCCACTCTTGTCTGGAAGCTCAAAACTGGCAAGTCTTCTTCATATCCCTAAGCAAAATCCCTGCCAGCTGGGAAACAATGAGCTAGACAGAAACTTTACTTTTTGCCATGTTTCTATTGCTAATAAAATTTATCACTAAAGACTGATGGCTGTATTTAGACATTTACAAAAATACTAAACAAAATTATTTTTTAAAATCCTATCATAACTGAAAGTATGCATTCAATTTTATAATTTTATTATTCCCCATTAAAACTCACACAAAATTCCACAAACTCCAAGGTTATGTCCTATGGATTATTCAAGGCATCTTGAGTAATCTATCTGTTGCTTTCCTCCTATCTCTTCTTTACGCCAAAAATCTTCCTACAAATAGCTAAGGAGTCCTCTTGTGAACAGTGAAATAGTGTTAGATGAGAACTGTAATGAAATGGCTATTAGATAGTCTATCCTATTTCCAAGAAACTACAGCATCCTACCAAAGCCTCGCATATCCCAGCTGTTACTGTTTAGAGGAGCCTCACCATACATGGACACAATCATGGAGAAGACAGGGAAGTATAGGGGCAAGGAAAGGAAGAATTGAGTTATACAATCAGTCATTTTCTCATGAAAGACCTGAGTGCAACTCTTATATCAAAGGAGCCTAATACTGATATGAAGTAGTAGAAAAACAAGATACTTACTGACACAGAAGTCTTCAAAACATGGTCACTGTCATGTGAAGCTCCTACAGGAAAGTCAGGTGGACCCAGGGTTGGATCACTGCTCCTTCTCACCAAAAGCGGTGTCCCTAAAAACAAAAACAAGAAAGCATAAAAATATTGCATCAGAAAATTTAATCAATCACCACACTTTTCATATAACAATAGAATCATAAGATTATTGAGTTGGAAGATGCAAGTAATGTCATCCAGTCCAAGCCCATATTGGAAAGTATAACCAAAGCACTCTTGATAGATGGTTGCCCAGCCTCTGTTTAGAAGCATTCAAAGAAGATGACTCCACCACACTGCAAGGCAGCAGCATATTCTACTATTGAACATCTCTCACCATCGGGAAGGTTTTCCTCATGTTTAGGTAAAATCTCTTTTCCTGATGTTTGAATGAAGAGCTTCCTGCTCAAATATTTCCTTTCAAATATTTAAACTTGGCTCTTGTGTCCCCTCTTATACTTCACCAAGTGAAATCTTTCAAGCTCCCTAAGCCACTCACCTTAAGGCTTGGCTTCCAGACCTAATATAGTTACATGGTAAGTTCACGTGTCTCCAGAAAGTCAATTTTTACAAAAAGAAAGAAAATACTTATACCCCAAATCAAAAATGATAGTTGGCAGACCAAGAAGGACCTGTCTTTTTTATCTTGTAAAACATTCAATCACTACTTAACTTTACCACTACAGAATCACAGAGTTGGAAGAGACCTCATGGGCCATCCGGTCCAACCTCCTGCCAAGAAGCAGGAAAATAGCATTCAAAGCACCCCTAACAGAGAAGAACTGTAAACTATGAAACTTCAAAATATAACAGTGGCATAACCCCTAAGTTAGAATTTTAAAATTCTAACTTAAACACTAGGTTTGTTTGATTTCCCCCCTCTTCAACTTTTCCAAAATAATGTATTCCTGGAGAAGGGCCAAGAATGCAGACTAATTAGCTTAAAGAGATTTCCTTGTTATTTGCAAAAAAAAAAAAAAATCCAAATATGGAATAATCTGGAACATTACCTAGATTACTACAAAATGCATTGTTTGAAATACAACATGCATATGACATGGTCAGTATAAGGCAAAATTCATTTAAATTGGCTCTCAAATCAACATTTGAATTTGTAAACACATGAGTTCCTGATTCCAACCTATTTTGACATTTGTCTCTATTCTTACCAGTTAGGCTAGCTTTTAATTCTGACAAAACATTTCGGTCCCTAACTTCAGCCTTTCTCTTTATTTTACAGGTACATATGGTGATTACTGACAGGTTAACAAAGCAATTACCACCCTTCCCTTTTAGGGTATAATTTGTAAGACAACTATTCAATTGGTTGGGTGAGTTAGAAAAGGAAATCAAGTACTGATGCCAAGGAGCAATTTTGTGGTTAAACCATTATTTTACACCTTCCACCTGAAATGAACAGGATTCATCCTACAAAAATATTTCCCATCTCTCTCTGTGCCTGTTTTATGTTACGTATTCTATTGAAAAACTTCAATAGGGACCAAGTAGTGTTGCAGAAAAATTGTATTTCAGCTTGCTTTACCAACAGAGAAACTGGTGGCAGCTCTAATTACCCATCCTATGTCAACATGATATACTGACAAACTTTTTTAAATTGCAGAATAAAGCCTACTTTCAATAAAGATTAAGCTGAACTTTAATTATCTGGAAGTCATTGTGTCAAACTGCATTAAGCAGCTAGTACTGATTTGCTACTTACGTCATGCACAAAGCATCACTAGACTATTTTGCTGGAAGAATTAGATCTGAGTTGGAATTGCCGTGTGTTTTTAGACCATTCAGAATAGAGTTAAAAGATGGAACAGGCTGTTCTTCCATTCCCTCCCTTTTTCAAAACAAACCCAGTATCACGGAAGAATTTCCAACTATTTCTGCTCTATTAGTTTTAGAGATGAACATCTGTCTTGAAAAATCTTGAACTAACTAGAGGGATGATTTAAATTGAGAAGGTACAGCAAGTTAGCCGCTTGAACAACATCCTCATTGTTTCTTTTTTCCGGTAGTGAAGAAAGTGTATTGTGATAGAAGCTATCTCTTAATGTATTATTCCACTTCCATTTAAAATATTTTAATGAACAATTGCATAACTCTCAACAGTGCACTACTCAACACCTCTACATGACACATTTCCGGGGAAAAAAATTGCATTTCACACATTTCCCAGCAAAGTAAACAAAACATCTAGTGACTATGACATCTATCTTGCAACATCATTCAAAGCAAACATCCCATCAGTGCTGTTAGTACCAGACATCTCTTCTCACCACCCACCACTTTCCTGTAGTGTTTACATTTGCTTCCCCACTAAAGTGCTCAAGATTGTAGTCTTCCTTCATATTTCTAAATACCTTTGACAGAACAAAAATTCCAACATAGCTGAAAACACTCAATTCCAGAAAAACACATTTTTGCTCCTGACAGCTACTTTGTTTCCTTCTTTATAACTTGGTCAAAGTTCTGTCTCTGAAGATGGAAAGGGATTGCCCACAGATTTAATTCTACAGAAAGCTATAGAATTAAACCTGCTTTGCTTGTAAGGAATCAAACGTATTCTTGTTAGGAACTATTCTGTCATATCATATACAGGTTTAAGTATCATCTGAAAAGCTTGGAACCAGAAACATTTTAGATTTTGGATTTATTATTTATGGCATTTGGAATGTTTGCCTATACATAATCAGATATCTTGAATATGGAATTCAAATCCATACATGAAGTGCATTCATGTTTCATATATACCTTACACTCATAACATGAAGGTAATTTTATACACAATATTTTAGTAATTTTGTGCTTGAAATAAAAAGTTTGTGCATAGTGAACCATGAGAAAGATACAATATGTCACTATCTCAGCCACGCATGTGGACTATTTGGATTTTGGAGCATTTTGGATTTCTAGCTAACTTTACAGCTAGTTACCACTTTTCTTTTTACCATTGATGTCCATTAAGTCCAGAACGAAACCTCTCCAGTCTCTTACAAAGCTAATCTCTCAGCTTCTCCCTTCTGTTTCATCTAAACACTAGATAGAAGTAACAAAGGATCTGATCTTTATTTTTCTCCCAATGATTCTAGATGCCAAAAAACCTAGCAAAATATCCTTCTTGGGCATCACAGAATCCATTCCAAATAAAGCTGAATAGTGGCTCTTTCAACATTATAATTCTCTCAAATCCTACCAATGTTAAGCTTTTGACCATTTTTAATCAGCTGAACAGATATTACAAAAATGATCTGTTGTTGTAACTACAAAACAAGATCAAAGCTACTCGACTTAATGTTAGATTTTATCATCACTGTACCCCCCCCCCCTTTTCACAGTGATTTTTGTTTCAAACAGACATGGTTTATTTACTTATTTAACATATTTATGCCCAGCACTTCAGCCACAAAGTCTCTTAGACTTAGAAATAATTCATTTGACAGTTTCCTGTCCTTAGATGAGACATGACTGATAAGGAAAATGGGGATGACAAAATGGGACGGAATTAGGTCCAGTTGATACAGCCTCTTCAGGAGTTGAACCTGGAGCTCTACTTTGAGGGACATCATCTCTAATTGAATGGCGAGGACTCAATGCTATGTGATACTGAGATTTGTAATTTGGTGAGGTATCAGGATTCTTTGTCAGCCCCCATAATCCCATACCATAGCCCCCATAACATTGAGCCAAGGAAGTTAAAGTGGATTCATCCCAAAACATAGATGTAACCCAATGTTTTCTTTTGCATTGCTGGAAACTTTGTTATCTGAACACTTTTGTTTTTAAAGAAGAATTCTAAGCAGGCAGCAACTGTAATGTGCACCTTTTTTTGGCCAAATTGCAAAGAGTGCACTTTTTGTCACTGCACATTACATTCACTAGAATTTGTTTTTTGGTTTCAGTGTTTTGAAAATCTAATTGCACATTAGATTTGATGGTGCATTAGACTCAAGTAAATATGGGTAATTAAATACTTAGCTATCACATGGAAATAGTGAGATGTTTGCATTCTCTTTCTCCCTCTTTTCCCCTTTCTCTCCCCTCCTCCCTATACATAAACACAAATACAAACTCCTTACACACATTTTTTAAAAAATACACATAGTAATACAATGTGCTCATAGTTTTGATTTTAATGATCTTCAGAAATACCAATTTAAAATAGGGAAGTGAAATGTATTATTCCCTTGCCAAGACATTCAAAAAGGACAGAAATGGATCCATGGCTAGAGAGGAGAGGTGATCCATGCTCCTCTTAGGTTCTTCTGGGATGGACTAAACTATGGCCTTTTGTTACAAAAGTTAAAAACAGATTAAATAGTACAGTGTGGTAAAAACAGATTAAAAAATAATAATACAGAATTCAAAAGATCTTTCATGGCTTTTCCCACATGAGATTTCTAAATATCTACATACAGGCTTGCATGTCTTTGTATAACTATAATATGTTATAAATAGGGCTACTTCCAAAAACAGTTTGAAAGCTTTAGTGCAGAATATACAGCAGCCAAATTTTCAATGGCACAGCTTTCATGGATTATATCTTAAAGGACTGATATGATTCTGAGTCCAATTCAAAAGGTTGGTGCTATAAAGCTCCAATCTACTATGAATCCACGTGCTTGAAAGACCAAAGCCATATAAATTTGATGTATTCTCATGTGAAATGGGAGAGTTGGTTTTAGCAGCAGAATTTGCTTAAAAGTACTTTCACAACTACAGAACGTCCTTTTCAGGGAATTTTGTCTGGCTGTGGGCTTTTGTGTGTGTGTGTGTGTGTGTGTGCACTAAACAACTTCCTCACCTCTTAAAATTCACTTCCATATTTTAAGCATTATACTCTTAATTGCTGATTGTTTTTAGCATACACTTTCAGTCTTTTGATAAATAATTGATATAAGAAGGTGCATCAATGTTTGAACCAGAGTGGGCAACTAAGAGTTGTCAGACTGCAATTCAGCTCAACATTATTTGGAGGGCCACATTCTGTCTATTAATTTCCTAAATAGAAAAAAAAACCACTTCTCCAAGGAGCTTGATACGAAGTATTGATAAATCCCGATAACCTCAGCAGAATAGATTAAAGCTGATTCTAGGTTTGGTGGGGTGGGGTATGACCAAAGTGCCCTTTCGTGGGCCATATCCAGCTTACCTTGTAACCATGCCAGGTAACAAGGTCTGGGAGATACTGCATAAGTTAGTTAGCACCACACACAGGTATTATGAAAACTTAAAGTGGAAACTGCCTGACCCATTATTCAAAAAAGGAAGGAATGCAGGTGTTAGGAGAGCCCCTATACAATAATAATAAACTTTATTTATACCCCATCACCATAGACATGAGTCAGAAATGAAGGAACAGGACAAGACACCCCATGTGTACCCAACTGGACGGTATTCCAAGGAATGCCATCACTTAAGTATGTCAAAACACTTCAGTGTTCGAATGCAGACACACCACTGTAAGAACAAAGTATACTAAGCAAACTGTTATCTCTTATTACAAATGGCACTGCCCAACACACACAAAAATATCTTGGGTACATGGTTTAAAAACTTTAACAGCGGCATAACAGTGACCAAGAATATGCATAGAAGTGATCAGCATGGAGATTTTTTTATTCTAATCACGCCTTCATTCCTCTGTACTTAGTCTCACATCTTTTCTAATTAAAGCCATCCTCCAACACTTTGTTTTTCAAAAATTTCCTAAGCAGGGTCAGCTCAACCATAATTTAGCAAGTCAGATTGTATTCCAGTCATGTACAAATAGGACAAGACATTTTCATTTGCATTATGGATTTAAGCTGTTATAGTAGAGGGCAGGAATGAGTTGCAGAAATGTAAACAATAGTAGAATATTTATTAACACAAAGATAGAGAAGCTACACAGAGATCAACTAGTCTCATTTTCAGACAAGACAGGTTATAATTCTGTCCCTCAAACACACAAAAATGAGTATGCAGGAAAAGCCTTTGAGGAAGCAGTCATTAAAACTATTGACTTCTTAGTTCCCAAAGTTCTCTTAGGCCTTCTCTATATGAACAAAAAATATATATGTTCACCTCAAAATGACTGCTGTTCATGATTATTCACATTTCAACCAGTTCTTTGGCCTTTAAACCATTTTTAAAGAATTGTCTTTGACCCTGCATCCTGGCCAAATAAGTCAATGAGCTCCAGAGATTTTTCATATGGCAGTCTCCAACAGGTGGCTTTGCACTGGATCTGGAGGAAGAGATGGGGCTGGTGTGAAGTAACCAGGGCCAGCAAGTTAAGCATTCACTTGAAAAAATAAGTATGTGGATAATTACAAATCAGTATATTCATATATCAGTATTCATGAAGTTCTGCACAATAGGATTGCTAAAGACACCTTAGGCAGAAACACCTATATTTGTATGGATGATGGGAAGAATAAAAAAAGTGAAATAGCCACTACCTTGTGGCAACCAATAGTAGAAATAGGAGGAGGGTTATTCCTCAAGCAAGTTAACATTGTGGTAGGTTTGCCCAGCAAACATGTGCAGATACGTAAGATGAACTCATCATGATGTGACTGCCGTGTATGGTGTCAAACGGGAACCATGAGGTCTATGTGGATCCATAAAATAAGGGTTTTCTTTCAAGTATAGACAGGTCCTTAGAATACCATAACCATGTATACCAGATATAGCTACTGTTAGCTAATAGGTCAAACAAGCTGATCCCACAGCTCTACAGAAAGTACTCTACAGAAAGTACTCTGATTCAGCCTTTCTCTTGATATAAAGATTCAAGGTGACCAACAGCAGACATGACACAATAAGATGTTTAAGAAGACAATTAGGACTATGATTTCTTATTCACATTTTAAAAGTTTATAGGGAAGTGAAAATTTGAAATAGAATGGAGTCCCATTGCCATTGTATTGTGGTGTAGAGTTTACTTTGCATTTTCAACCTATGACAAAAGGGGTTACTGAATTCTACTTTCTATTTTTCCTTTTGTCTAAGCAAGTTAGTTGCTATTGCCAATCCATTAGACAAACAATTATCATATGGCAAGAATGATAGGTCTCTTGATTATAGGTAATTTCTCCATGTCAAATCTTGCTATTCTCTGTGTTTAATAGCACCTACTTGATGGTCAATGTTGAACAGGTATTAACTAGCAGCATGTAATTGCAGAAGTCACCTCTGAATGTCAACTTTAAAAAATGATTCTGTGCTAAATGATTTGTTATATTATGGAATCCAGTAAAAGGGACAAGTACCATATTATTGTTCAAAGACCAACAGTTTTAGATTTGAGTTCTTTTCATTAAGAACTCGGGAAGTGACTACAAGTAATTATATTTGTGTTAATAAAGCCTTAAAACATTATTTCTTACCATATTTATTTTACTGCTTAGTCACTTATCCTGAAAAACCCTATTCAGGCACAAGAATCTCTTAAGACACAACTTAAGACCCATTTCTTCCAACAGGCCTACCAAGTCAATTTTTAACTTGTGAATTTTTATCTGCATCTGTAAATGTTAAGCTGCATTTTACCTGTGTGCTAGTTATATGTATTTTAATAGTGTACCCTGCCTTCAACCGCAAGGAAAGGCGAATAATAATAATAATAATAATAATAATAATATAATTACTACTACTTCTATTATTATTATTATTATTATTATTATTATTATTATTATATCTGCTGTGAACAAAGGGCACATCTACACCAACACTTTATCTGGAGACTGATCCAAAGTATACAATTCTGACCAGCCCTGGGATGGCTCTGACTGCCAGCGCTTCAGCAGTCACAGCTACTAAAAAAAATTAAAATAATAGAATCCTAAAAGTTATGGCTGATTGGTCCACAGATTCATCAAGAATACTGAAGAGTGAAGAGAGGAATAAGGAATGAGTACATAGCTACAGAACAAGAATTAAAGTGAAAATATCTTCATTGCCATTTTGATTTCTCATGTAGTTCTGACCCTTCTTGAAAAGCTCTTCCACTTATAATCTTAAGAGCCCATAAATTTATGTGGAAACTAATATTAAAAGCAAACAACAGCATGGCAACTACTGTTCATATTCAATAACCAGTATCACAAATATTTTATAGACTGGAAATGTATCCCTAACTCACACCATTTATGCTGACATACAGAAATATAACAGGGTAGGTCAAGGACAAAGCAGATATATTAATATAAACATGATAGGTAATGATAAATAGAAAGCAATGATTAATTCACAATTCAGACCTTTTAAGCATAAAGTGTCACTAAGGGGGGAATAGGATTTTTTTGTGTTAAGTGGGGAAAATATCTATCTCAAATTTCCTACAACAATAATAGTAACACTTCATTGGTCTTCACAGTTAAATCCTTATTGAAATATAGAAATAATCTTAAATTATTGTTTTCCACAACTGAATTGTTCAAATTTTTTTTAATATATAGTTTAGGAAGGAGCGGGTTTGCGTTGATTTCATAACTTAGCAGTAAAGTTTAAGTGTTGTTTTAAATAAAGATTATACACAACAACAATAAAATGTTGGTGTCTTGGTTTTTAGGCCTTTTCCTGGGGTTATTTGGGGCATTAATTCAGAAAATTTCATTGGATAGACTGCATCAGCTCTAGTTTCTTAGATATGGTTATCACAATTTTCTATGGTCTAGCAGATGAAGACTGGTATATGGCACATGTTCTGTACCTCAAAAACTTGAGCTGACAGTGGGAAACTGGTGTTATTTTTGGAATCAGTAGGTCAAATATACCCAAAAACAGAAATATACTTTTATACTTTTATCACATCAAAAAACTATGTATTCCATATAATAATAGTTAACATACTTCTAGCATCTGGGATATCCGTGCGAAGAAAGTCCTTCCCTCCTTTGAGGTTGAAAATATATTCTCTTTAGGGGGAGATGTCAACACTGAAGACAATAATCAACTCAAGAGGTTTTAGCAACTGTACATAACATACAGTCAAAACACACACATACACACAGTATATATACCTAGTTTCAGGGCAGAGGGTGTCACTTCAATCTCTCCTCCAATTGGCTGAAATGCAGCCAGCTGAGCAGCAACCTCTGTCTCAAAAGCATCTGGGCTGTTCCCATCTGTCAAGCTACCATTGATGTCATCAGCCTTGGGCAGTGAATCCTGTTCATCGTACACAGCAATCAACTGTAAAACATTAAAAGAAAGAGTGTTTGATTAAACCTGAAGGATAAGTGACTTCTATGAAAGTGCGCAAATGCCTAATGATGGCACAGAATCAAACCAATGTATGCTAAGGTTTGTGTCTACCATAAAATTCTCCTTCTACTCATTGCTTGATGCAAGTGTTCCTAAAGAAACTGTTTCTAAAGGGTTTCTCTCTCCTCCCTCTCTCTTTCTGTGAAATTGGATATGATGATATTTTATTTATTTTGAAATGTACACTTTGCTTATCTTCAACGTTCCTCTTAGCAGATGACAAACAAAATTACTGAAATAACAAGAAGGAAAACTTAATTTTTTAAAATGGCAAAATGGTGAAGAACAGAGATTATACAACATGCAGCCATATCAGCCAGAACTAGAAAAACAAACCACCACCACCACCGTGCAAGAAAGAAAGAGAGAGAGAGAGAGAGAGAGAGAGAAGGGGGCAGCCATTTAGCAGAGAATGAAACAGAATTAACTGCCTCAAAAGACTTGATTTTTTATTCTTGTTGTTTTAATGTGTCCAGCGTTAGGGACAGGTGGGTCTCTAAGAAGAAGAGTCCTAAATGGTTTGCAAGGCAACTAAGAAAACCTCATTGCTGGCACTATCTCACCCACACACAAACAATGATGTATGGGCCCTGGTGCTGACTACACTATCATACTCCAAACCTATAAAAACACTTCAAACCTATAAAAATATTAAAACTTTCAACCGAGCCAGAAAACAAAGACACAACTCTTTCAGCCCCTGTAGTGAAAAACAGAGCATTTTTAAACATTGAAAGATGTATTGTCAAAGAGATTTCGAAGATATGAAAACATATTGTCGAAGAAAGAAATCTCACCAATGAAAGATTCATACAGTATACAAACTGAAACAAATAGACAGATACCTCTGTCAATATCCTATCTAAAAATCAGACTACTGTAGCATAAACAAAGTTGTTCTCACGATTTAACAAGGCCGAAGCAGAATAAAGGCATTAAGAATGGAAAAGTATTTGAAGTTACTTCAAGTGTAAAAATAACAGCTCTTAAGCTGTTAAACTCCTCCAGTTAATCCAAGGTAAAGCCACAAGTGCCATATAATGTAGATTCAGAAATCACTTTATAATGCATATAATGCATTGAATTGCATTATATGGCAGGGTAGACTCATATAATCCAGTTCAATGCAGTCAACTGCATTCTATAATTATATTATATGGCAGTGTGGATGGGGCCTGAGAGAGAGCTTCTGGCTGGCGACACAACATTGGGTCTGTTGGACATGTGAAGAGAGGACTGCCCTGGATCCAGCCCAATGCAGCTGTCCACACCTCCAAAACTAGATTATCTCAAAGCTTCCAGGAAGGTCCAAAGTAAAACCCATTTCTCATTGTGGTAAACTAATGGCTGGATGCAGCATTTCTGCTGTGAATGGACTCCTTGCAGCAAGTGAGTCCACATTATCTGGATCACATAGACACAGAGAAAAATACTCTCACACAACCGTCGCTTGAGTTTTGCTGATGGTAAATGAAATTAGTGTAACAGTTTGCATCAGGATATTTCTGCTGATAGCAAGGGAGAAACCAACTTACAAATGAAATGCTTGTGATCAGCTTTGTGTGGAAAGTTATGTTACTCTATCTGAGTCACTGGAATTTACAACATACAGACAACTTGAAAGGTTTGATAGATGATTATATTGACATCGACTTCTTTGGGTAGCTAAATAAATAACTTACAGTTATGGAAAGACACTATGACTATCATGCAGTAATACAGACAACCTGATCGTTTAGTTTTATGTTCGAGGCAAGAAATTTCATTGCTGCACACCATTGTCCTAATCATTTGAAGTCTGACAGTGTGATGCAAGTTTTCCATTAAAAATAAATGATGTATTGTCTGTCTTGAAGACTGCAGAAATAACATAAATATTAGGAGCTGTTACATTACTAGAGACATCACAGACTTTGTGAATATTTTTCTACATCTACATGCATGTTCCTCATGCTTGCAACTATGTAACATAAAAAATACAAATTGGAACTCTAAGTATATTTTTAAAATTCCAGTGATAGCACTGGATCTTCCATATATCTCTCTCTATGTTACGCCTACCATTGTCAAAAGCTTTCCTGGATCCCACTTCTTTTACAATGTTGGGAATCCTTGCTCAAAGAGCAATGTTTGAAAAATCTCACGGCTTGGAAGCCAGTTCCGCACATCATTAGCAGCCCAGTCAGGACCTGTAATGGTAGCAAGTTATACATTGCTACCATTACACACACTAAGTGAAGCAAGAAGACTCCCCAAGATGATTTTAAGTTACGAAGAAGGTCATTTGATTTTTAAAAAATGACTAGCAAATGTATTTGGTATGTCCTCTAGTTTTAAACAAAAAATGAATATAAACTGAAGTAGAATGTAGTGAGGATGCTTTTAAAAACAGCTTCGTGAGACCTTGCTCAGTGGCAAGTGGATTAATGAGGAGTCCTAACTGTTTCCTTGGGATCATGAAAGTGTTTATTAGTCATAAAGTATAATATCACTTCCCAACTAAGCATTACACCATATATGATTCAGTAACATAACCTGACTAACCTGGAATTGCTAATTTAAAAGAATTACAACTTATAGAAACAAATTAAAGTTGGGTTCCAGATAGTGACACTTTTAACCAGCATTATTTATTCAATATGCAGCAAGAGAACATATTTAATGAGAATCTTTTGCCAGCAGTTCTTTGAAAAACAGAAACAGCCTACAAGAAGTAAAGCATGCCTAGCACAAGGTCTGTGTATTGTGCTTTGAAATTTCAAATACCTATTCCCCATGTCTTCACCATTTTCCCTTGAACTGTGCTTGAGACAGCAGGGCATGCACGAAACTGTACTAACTGATGTAGACACCTTCTGTGACCATTTCCTCTTCACCATCCTGCCAAACCTTTCTCTTGAAATGTTTTCATTGTAGCATTTATGTCAAATACTAGAGGTATGCAATCTTTTCATTAGTCCTCATAAGTTGGATCAAATTAGTGAAATTTGTACTTATAAGGTGATGTCTGACACAGGGATGCGGGCCACGCCAAAAACTGAAGAATCAAAACTTGCCCAATACTTTTTTGTTTGCATTTTGTACATCTCAGAAGCCTCTCAAAGTCAGTTTCATTTTCAACACAAGGAAGCAAAGGAAAGCCAATAAAGCTGCCCTTTCTCTTTAAATTAATGGCCTCTTGCCATTAGGAGAAGGAAGCAGCAGAGAGAAAGCAGTGTTTGCTAGGAAAGAGACCCAAAAAGCATAGAGTTCTAGAAAATGTAGTTTAGGAAGGCAAGGAGCTCCATGCCAGAGAATTCAAAAGGCCCTGCCCTGAAATACATTTCCCAGAATTCTGCTCAGCATCAGAAAGCCCCAATCAGGAGAGGGGAGGGATTTGTCGCTCCATAGTGGCTGCCAGCCAGAGATCCAATAAATGGTTGAATCTACAAAGAGGAGGACCGGCTGATGCTTCTAGTTAGAAAATCTTTGTGTTGGGCTGGGAAGAAATCCCTACATGGAAGTTCTATTGGTTAATATGTGAGACATTCAATGAGATAGCTGTGGTGGCTTTTGAAAAATAATAATGTTTTTGTCAAAACTTTCTTTTAAAATCTCTAAAATCAGTAGATGTAAAATGTTTCTGAAAGTTGGGGAAAATGATCCTGTATTATCTTGAGTCATTGTATAGAAAATTCAAGGAGATACCTCTTGTGGGTTTTTTTAATGTTGTTTATAAAAAATCCGTAAGTGAAACTTGATGGGCCAACAGTGGTAAATGTGTTCTACTATTATAGCTAGTTTCACCCCAATAGCTGTAAAAATGAGGGAGAAAGGAGCCCCTGAAGTTTCCCTACTTGCGAAATTACCGTAACAAAGAAGAAATGAAATTTTTCATTAACTATACTTTAGAAATACTTTAGAAATTAAAGGCCAGTGACCCCTAATTTTGTAATGAGTTTTGAAACATTGTTTTATAGATTTCACATGTCTACTAAATACTCATAGGATCTCTCTAGAGCTATCTCAATCTACCACAACACATTATGAAGGAATTTTTCCTCAAATCAAGACCCAAGGAGGCTTAATAGAGACTGCCCATAAGAAACGCTGCCTCCTGGAATGGCAACAATTGTCACCCAAGTTGGCTTACGACATAATATAAAAATCAATAAATGCTGGAAGTATTAAATAGTGGCAGATGGTTGCAAAATCTGCCATCCCTCTCAAGTCGCTGCCAGAGCCACACGGCTCATTATGGATCAGTATAGGATGACTTCTGATAGATCAATCTGCAATACTGATCCTCATTTATTTTATTAACTTTATTAGGTGTTTACAGAAAAAGAACTGAAAATACTGTCTCGGGAGCAGGAAGCCTATGGTTACTGTGAACCATATTTTCCAAGCAAAAAGACAGAATAACAATGAATATTTTTCTACTCCAGGAGTCTACAAAACCGTGAGAAGCTGATAGACTACCTCTTGTATGTTTCTTCATATTTGATATCTCCTACTAAGAAATGACAGATTGCATGAGTCAAATCCTACACTGACTGTTGCCAAGCCTTCAGTGGTGGCATTCCTATCACCAAACATCCAGACCCTTATACTCTATTAACAGAAGATAAGTAATACGAGTTAACATATACGAAAAGTGTCTGTTAGACTGAAGACCTCTTCACACAGCCCTTTTGGGCTGTGCTGTTGCGCCGTTAAAGGGAAGGCAAGTGAGGCAGCCCTCCCTCCTCCCCTGACCACATGGTGGGGACAGGACAGGTTGCATTGGCACCCTTTCCCTCCCCCTATCAGATGGCAGAAAATGTGTTGCCCCACCACCCTTTCTGTCAGCTCAGAGCAAAAAGGGGAGGAAACTGTGGGTCCTCATATTGATGGAGGAAACACTTTTTGATGCTTCCACCCCACTCTGGGAGGAACGTGGACAGGGTCCTGCCATATGTCATGTGATGGCTCATGGCAGGACCCATTCAAGCCGCACGGCAAAACAGGGCAAAAATGTCTCCATGTGAAGACGTCCCTACCGGTAGATCCTTATAGTATTTTAATCTAGCTCAGTCACCAAAAATCTTTCTCAAGGTGAAAAAAATGGAAGTAGTTAGCAGGCTCATTAACATTTCCTCCCCACTCTGTCTTTTCCTCCATTCATTCTCTTTCTCAGCTTTCATCACTGTATAGTATTAAATCTGCAATGACGGCAACATTACCTAGTTTGTTTGAAACTAGTGCATCTGCTTGTTTGTCGAGAAGTTCATATTGCAACCTACTGTCACCTCCTAAAAAGCAATTTCAACAGACAAACAGGAACTTTTGGATGTGGCAGAGAGTTGCTGCAATGAGACAGAATTTCCAGTGAAAGAGGGGAAACCTAGCACTTAAAACAAAAGTCTATATCCTAGGCCAACCTATTTCAGCTAAGCTAAATAGACTGCACACCAAAACTCAGATTTAACTCTCTTCTCATATATATATATATATATATATATATATATATATATATATATATGGTAGAGATGGGAAAGCAAGAGAAATAATGTTACTCGATTACATTAAAAATACTGCTGTGATATCTGATGCTTTCTGTCACTTTGAAGATTCATGTCACACTGATACACTAGAGTTAGCAAAATAATGGAAGAAAGAGACAATGATTTAAGGGAACCCATTTGCCTGAAGCAACAAGGAAGAAAAGGAAAAGACCAGAGTGGAAAAATACAGGAAGAAACAAGAGAAAAATTTAACTACTCAAAGGAAATTGACATTTTTAGGTCTTATGCTCATTTATAATTTGGTTGCAAAAAGCATGTCAGCCTCTGTTCAGAGATACATATTTCTGAAACATACATATAAATAATTATCAGGTTAGTAACAAAATGCCCTTTTACAGTAAAGAATGAATCATCCAAGGGGGTCCCTTAATCATTCAATACACTTTTTATTGGTACCAAAGATATATAAATATTGCCAATAGGCATGACAACTGCTTAGGGAAAAGCACACTGGAGTACAAAAGCCAGCCATGAAATTCTGCCTTAGTTGTCCCAAATGCTTTGTCTCCAACAGATCCAGCACCACTGGAAATAACTACTTAAAGCATTCTCAGATTTGAAGTGACAGCTGGACTCCACCTTTCAATATGGAATTCTGCTCCTTCCAGCATTTGAAAGTCAACAAACCTATGTTTCAGACCAGGAGAAGACCTGGTAGTTGGCCAAAAGGTGGCAACCGGGCATCTTCTGAAGATATGCCTCATGATGAAGACACCATAAGTGATTACTTCCATCTGTGAACATTTCCTTTGGGGAAGTGGCCAGGATGTACTTCTGACATTTCAACCTCTCTGTAATAAAAGTGGACTTTGTCAGACTTGTAGAACTTTAAACTTAATCTCCCCTCATTAATTTACGAAAATCAAACTTCCCACCAGGATACAAGCCATCATATGTATTACT
This sequence comes from Anolis sagrei ordinatus, assembly GCF_025583915.1. Classification (NCBI taxonomy): domain Eukaryota; kingdom Metazoa; phylum Chordata; class Lepidosauria; order Squamata; family Anolidae; genus Anolis; species Anolis sagrei. The sequence goes on from NW_026844366.1 coordinate 183,445,857, forward strand.
CCATATACCTGCTTTCCTCAAACTGCATTTTAAAAGCTGCTTTTAAGTAGGAACATGTTTAACCCAAATTAAATGATGCCTGTATGGGCAAATCTGTGTATTTTAGGAAGACAGCACATTTTTAAAAACATGACATAATGCACAGAGATTGATGAATACTTAAGATCAGCCTGACTACACTACAGGAGAATCCATAATATTGAACACACTTTTTTAATGCTACTAAAACCAAGCTATGAGAGGTAAAGTACTTCTCAAGGGGAGGAAGAAACTACACTGTGTCAAAAGGTGACATCTGTGAAATCTATTAGTTCAGCTTCAGTTATCAAAGACTCGTTTTTTTTTTTCAATCTTCAAGACAATAGTTGCCACATGACAATTCTAATCATGCTTATGGGAAACATATTTGCATATTTCGGGATATCCACAAATCCTCTGGATTGAATGAAGATGAATTTAATCACAGATGAATCAAATGGAGATATTAGTGTAAATTGATGAAAATAATACAGATGCCCTGGGAGATCTGTAAAACTTGTAGCATCCATGCATAGAGACACATCTGAAATAAAGTGAATGTGGAGTAGCAGTTAAAGGAATAACTACTGAAAGGAAGCATGTGTTCACTGAAATGTTGATTTTCATCTTCAGCAAATGAAAGAAAATGACTTTCTAAGCTTACCATGAACTTCCATGACCACAAGAGTGGACATAGTGGTTGTCCTTCAACCCTGGAATTTCCTTCATCTGGACATTATCCAAAACCTACTTCTAGGAATATTCCAAGACCTCATTTTTGAAAGTAGCACTGTGTGGTAAAAGTAGTATGAGATACTGCAAATACTGGTAAAGGAACATTATGAGCCATTTTATAAATTAAAACATCTAAAACTTTCTGGATAGGGCTGCCAGACTGTAATTCATTTTGAACTGGTCAGTTGAGACAACTATATAAAAAATGATTAAAATTCAATGAAAAACTGATCAGACGTCAGGATTTCATTAATTTCCTCAAGTGTGATGCAGAGCTTACAGACTAAGGTTCTGTGAACACTGCATGCAAAGCCAAAGTCAAAATAATAGGAAAAAATAAAGGTAATAAATAGTACATGCAATATGGAAAGTTTGTCAAAGCATTACAATACTACTGAACATAATTAAAACACTGAGATTTTAGCATTTAAACAAGTGGAATAAAACAAATTAGCACCTTTAAGTGGAAAAACATTTCAGTTCTATTTTAAAACCATTTGTTTAACGGCAATTCAAGGGCAATTAATTTATATCAATTGTATATTATATTAAACGTTTCATAAGAATTTGTTTTCCCTTTCTAAACCATGGAACAAGATTAGCATTTTTAATTAGGTTAGAAAGGTAAGAATCTTATTAACCTCTTCCAGAATATATTACAAATGCACACACACAACCCTACAGTGATTTCATACCGTTTGAGAGATACTTCTGTTTCTTCCACAATCCCTAAAGCTTGGGGGAATGCCACAGAAAGGGAGCTTCAGTGCAAAAATGCATACAACTGAACCTGCATGCAATTAAATTCATCAACTTTCAAGTACTGCCAGGTTAAGAATAATTTAAAGAAATAAATATTTTTACTTCTTAGCAACATATTAGATAATTAGAGGGAAGATATATATTCGATTGGAAGGGGAAGCACAAGATGAATCCTACCCATGTTTCCCTATAAAATGGTTGTCTCTAATATTCATATTCAGCCCTGGGAAGCTTAAGTGGCATTTTATTTATTTTTTAAATTATATACCAGATAAAATCAGTGATTTAAATAAACATTAAAATACTATTCTAAAAGGATTTTTTCATGCCTTCTACAGTCCTAGAATCTTGGGCTCTAGGAGACCTTTTAATTATTTTTATTTATTTGCTTTTTCAAAGAGAAAATAGAGGAAAGTGCTCCAAAGTAATATATCCTGGTGATATATTACTTGGATGATTCACTATTCAAAATAATGATGGCTACCCCAACTCCAGAACAATAAAAAGCATACAAGTTAATATAAAATACGTGAGTCATTCTAAAAAATGGTAACCTGTATACACTCACGGCTAAATTCATCTATTAATCCCAACTAAAGCATGCCCTGGTGGTTTGCATGGCTAAAAAGGGATTACACCTAACCACATAAGGCATTCCCCCCCACCCATTTTGCCACTTTGCTTCACAGCAAGGACAGGGCCTGCCATTGACCATCACATGATGCATGGCAGGCCCCGCCCACTTGCCTCCCAAAGTTGGGGGAAGGTGTCGAAAGGTGCTTTCCCCATGACTACAGGGAGGAAAGTGTATTTTGGGTAGCTTTGATGTAACTAACCTCACTTTCCCTTCCATTTCCCCATAAAATGGCAGAAACAGCGGTGGGGCAATACATGTTGCCATCCTTTCTGCCATTTGATGGGAGGATGGAAATAGTGCCAAAGTATCCTCTCCCATTCCATCTGTGTGATAAGAGAAGGAAGGAGGGCACACAGGGTGCCACAAGCTACCCCACACACCTTCCCTTTTGCCTGCATTAACGGCACGGCCCGAAAGGCCCATGTGAAGAGGTCCTTAGTCACCATTATATCATGCTAGTTTTCATTCTCTGAGGCTGCATCTACTCTGTCATAAAATCCAGATTATCAAATAAAATCCACATTATCTGCTTTGAACTAGATTATCTGAGTCTACACTGCCATATAATTCAGTTCAAAGCAGCTAATCTGCATTTTATATGGTAACATAAAAAGGAAAAAGGCTAATTTAAGAGGCTTGTTTATAAGACACATAATGACAGGGTGAAGAACTTTGAAAAAGAAAGGAATTAGCAAGATTTCAATAGGAAGATGGGAGTGTAGACAAAGTTCAGGAGTTCGTGTATAATTAATTTGTCATATCATAAATATTTACTGTTATTGTTTTCTATAACTGTAGCTAAATGTTTATCTTTAAGACTTGTTGCACTTGATCACATTGAACCCTCTAATCAACACAGCTACTTCCTCAGAATAGCAGTCAACTTGAAACCTGGGGGATGGGATCTTCAAGGTAAAATGGCAAAATAGGTGACCAAAGCCAAGGGCTGGAACTGTAGCGTCAGCCTGTACAGGGGTTCTGTCCCAATACTCTTTAATTTGAACTCCTGAATGCAGTTAAAGCAACAAATGGCCACTGACTCTTAGCTGTTCACTTACCTAAGCCTAAAAGTGGTACATTCTGTGTTCCCACTTCTCATTTAGTGCAAGTCTTCCTGAAATTCATCTGGGCAGAAAGTGTAATTCTTTTAATATTAACCAGAAATATTTTAAACAACAAAAGAACCTTTACTGAATTTGGAGTGTGTCTTCCAAAAATGGAATGATGCTTTCTGCCACAGGAAAAACTAACATCACAGATCTAATCAAGAGGATTTCTATATTATTTTGGTATAAATTTATAGACCATACAATTTGAAAGAAGAACATATCACCTTCGTTAGCCAATGGCACTTATGGAGGGAACATGCAGGTTAATGTGAACTGGAATCATTATTATTTTTTAATGTTGTCTATGAATGTATTTACATAAAATTTTCCCCTGAAGGAAAATTCAATAGGCTCTTCTGGATTTGGTGGGGACTGTGCATTTTGACAGTTCTCCCTTCCCTCCCTTCGGCCCATGTTGTTGTGGTTGACCCCAAAATCTAACCCTCCAGAGCAGTTTTTCTGGGGACACAGAGAGTTTTGGAGGATGGGCATGAATCGCCCCAAATCCCTTCCTTCTCTTGTTCCAGCTAAAGTTCCCATATCTGCCTGTGTTTCCTTCAACTTTCAATTATTTTCACTGATCAACTTGTAATTCTATGCACATGTTATTGTACACTCTTAAAATGTCTGAGATCTAACAAAAATTCAGACAACTCTCAATTGGGTACTTCCTATGTTTGCAAAATAATGTATCCCATGCCTCTTTGCACAAGCAATGCTTAACACTGCATAAAAGCCAGGCAGTCTAACAGGCTGTCTGAAAAGCTAGTCAGGAGCCTAACTACAGTTTTGTCCCCTTAGAAACTACGCTGGAATGGCCTTCTATGCATGATGGACACCTCTTCCTCCATCTTTGTCCCACTCAAGACAGACTGAGAATTTCACTTCAATGCCACTGAACTAGATCTTGGTCAATACTGACTTATTTGCCATCTTGTTTTGCTCCTAAGTTTCCAATGAATAAGTCATACACTTAAGATAAGACAGCCACAATCGTAAAGCTAGAAGAAAATAAGTCAACTCCAAATTTGTGATAACATATTAAGCATCACCTATCCAGAATTTCAAAATCCAAAACTGTCTGAAATAGTGACAACTTTGCTTTCAAATTGTTTAATGTACATAAAGCTGGTTTTATGTAAAAAAAAAAAGTATTCAAAATATTACCTTCAGGCTGTATGTACAGTATAAAAGGTATATGAAACATAAATGAACTTTATATTTAGATCTCATTGCCAAGATATTATATATATATAGATAGATAGATGATAGATAGATAAATAGATAGATAGATAGACAGACAGACAGACAGATAGATAGATAGATATAGATATACAGATACACACATACACAGATGCAATACAGGTATATCAAAATCTAGGGAAAAATCCCAAACCCAAAATGCTTTTGGTATTTTAGAAAAGGATTAGTCAATCTATGTTTGCTCCTGAATAGGAGGGCCTAAGATCATATTTCTCGTACTTGGGGAAGAAGTTGTCTATGTTTACAGTAAGCTATTTCATCAATGCTTTGTGTCTAAGCAAGCACTCCACTGCTGTCATTTAAAGTTATGGTTTTATTGTAATAGAAGCTGGGGGATAAATGAGGAAACCTTATTCAGTTTGCATGATATACATCAAAAGGATCACGTTCATCATTTTTCAACAAGTTTGTTGCTGTTGATGTTTACATGTACAACTGCATCTGAGTTAAGCGTAAGAAATATCCATCATTTTTTATTTACCCAAGCATAAACACATCAAGGAAGATTACAAAGCTCCACTGTGGTGCCATTTCTCAGTCTATAGAACCAATATATAAAAATGGAAGAAAAGATTACTTAAAAAAATAAGATAGGCTGAAAAACATGGGTATATCAATGTGCCCGGGAGCAAAGAGTAACTGTATTATCAGGAAAATATAGCGTAGTATAAGACTCCAGGCTAAACTGCTAACCTTTTAAGGTTCCCCCTCTTCAAGAGGGAAGGCAGTGACTGAACAAGTAAAACTCAGACAAGCATTTGCTACATTTCTGGAGTTTTTAGAAGAATTTCTTTGCTACTGGGAAGCTGTCCATGTAAATATAGATCTTGCTATGATCTTCTCCCTGATGCCATGGGTGTATGATACCTATCTTTAATCATATATTTAACTACCATAAACTGTAACTGCCGAATAAAGCAAAACTGATACAGTATCTATGTTCCTTTGCCAAATTAGACATTCACATCTTCCAAACTCTCTCAACACGCTAACCCATATCATGCTCAATATCCATCCACCATTGGTCATCTTTTCCATTGATGCTGGCAAACCACAAATTCCATGCTCTCCCAAATGGTGACAGTGGCATGTCATAGCAATAGCCACCTGGAGGGCAATCCGTTGGTTTTCTAAAGGATAATCTTTTTCATATACAGTACTTTTCAATGGCTCACCTCATAAGAACAGGATGTTATAATGTTCCCATAAGGACTAGTAAGTGTGAGTTCAACTCAAGTGGCTTATACATGATTTCTATGAAAGGAAAGGAACGGACACAAAAATGAACAGAAACATACACATTTCAAAATAGCCTTGGACAGCAAGTCTATGCAGAAAGAGCCCTAATACGAGCCTCGTACATCAAGATTGCTTTTAGAAGATGCACATTTTACTGAATTCCACTGTACCACTCAAGAAATAATCCTGTTAAAAGAAGGAAAAGACCAGTGCTTTCAAGAAAATGAAAACAATACAGAACCCTTTTAACAAACTAACTGAAAATAATTCATTTTTAAACCACTTCCCCTGTATCATAAAGCAAACCATGTTTCAATAATACAGACAAAATCCCAGATTGATCTCCATTTAATTCTGAAGTGAGAAATACAAAGTTAAATGTGCACAGCCATTTGGAAAGCATGCCTTAAATGAATAAGAAAGTGTCTCAAATCCTACAAAACTTTATTGGAATACTATGACAGATACAGGATATTCACGGTGATGTGTTGTACTGAAACTACAACAGGACATCAGTGTTTAGAGATCTTTTAATATTAATGTCCAACAAATCTCCTGAAATCAAAATTATTTCATGGAAGAAGCTACAAAGAAGTGTATACAATGAAAATATTCAATTTTTATTCAAATTGGTAAATTCACAAAGAACTAATTTTGAAGAAAGACTCTATTGTCCGCCCACACACAAAATATCAATATAGGCAACACAATGTTTTTAAAGCACTGTATATGCTTCGAAAACCGAGAAGAAAATTTAATTCTTTCATGTTTTGACCACAAGGAAAGCATCTATTATCAACAATGTAGTTAATGAAGCAGTACTGATTACAGTTTCCATATTTAAAGGAGGCATTCATAAAACTGATAAATAAAACGCACCAGAGCTTGGTAAAGATCACTAGTTGAACCTCACTTATCTATTGCACATCTGCCACACCACATTATCTTACTGTTTGAGCATCAATTTTGCATTTCAATGCAGCAGCTTCATCAGATTAATGCCCAAGACATTTCAGCTGTGTGGCACATAAGTAACTGGACGTAGAGGAATATTATGCATGGTCTGTATCACTGACACTAAGCAAAGGAAATGTGATTAGTACCAAATTGCATGTGACAGGGGAATCGGAAAGCTGTCAAACACAATGACATGGATTCAGTATTTAGAAGGCAGAATGGGGAAAATAAAAGGAGCTGGCCAGTCTGGCACAGAGACAGCAATAACACAGAGCAGCTATGATAAATTAATTCATTTACTTATGAAAAATTAGAGGCTTCCACACGCAGCTCTCATTTATAATCCTGTCAATCAGGCTAAGTAAATAAAAAAGTCTGTAAGATTCAACATACTGCACATGAGCAAAGGAGGGAAAAATCATTTTTACACTTAATTTCAATCTAATTTCTTGATATATTTTAGAAGCTCGTTAGAAAGGGTCCTTTATAGGAGTCACAAACACTAATATAGGAATAGTGTGACATTAAGCATTGCCATCCATATAAACAGAAGACTTATACAGCATTGTCCCCCTGGAATGTCCACCTCACTCAAAGGGGGTAGAAGTCTGGTATTTGCATGGCATGCCAGAAAAAGAGAGTATATCAATAACTTTGCATTGTTAGCAGCAGTAGGGATATCCTATCATCTCTGGCAAATGTTCTGTAGTCTACCTTTCAAACAAAGGAGAATCACATTCTTTTGTAATTTCTAAATATATATTTATCTAAAACTTAAAGTCGTATTGAAGTCATATGCCAATATTCCTTGCTAGGGTCCCTCTAGTTCTATTACTCACTAGCTCCATATCTCTGACGAAAGTATGAACTTATCTGTATTGAACAATTTGGTAAATACAAAAAGGATTTAACAGTGTTCAAGTCATGAAGACAAAGACAAACTTCACTTTCTCACTTAAGATTTCTTTATCCTTAAAGTAAGGCAGATATTATTCTTTTCTGTAGCGAAATATTTGGGAAATTACTGAAAAACAAGTCTTTAAAGCAAGGATGAAGAACTCACTTTCACCCATGGCCACATCATCCTTATAGTTGCCTTCAAAGGGCCATTTATCACTGCAAGTCTGTATAAATGTAACTATGTTGCCCTGGCATTGAAAGTCTCACAAGCCACACAAAATGATAAGGTGTGCCAGATTTGGTCATGGATTTTTCATTTGACATGTGTTTTTTTAAAGCATCAAGAAATCTAAATAAAAAGAATCCTAGATTGATGAAATTCCTGCACAGTTTTGGACTTAATCTGTTAAAGGATCCTTTTCTCTGCAGGAAACAAGAGGTTTGGTTTTTTTGCAAAGAAAATATTTTTGTGCACAAAATACTGAAATTGGGGACATTCTATCCACAATTTGTGTGTGGTTGATTTCCAATGAAAACGTTTTGTGCAGTAAACGTTTTTATATGCAAAATATAATTTCCATGCAGAAATATTATTTTTTGTTCAGTGAAGAAAAAGGAGCTCCCTGTTCAGAAAATGCTGGTTCCTGTACAAAACAGTGCCTTTTGAATTTTGTGCAAAATAAGTCTTGAATTCCAAATAAGCTTCAAAAACTGTAAATCTTTCTTGGGGTGAGAAGAAAATAGCTAAAATTGTATTGTCGAAGGCTTTCATGGCTGGAATCGTCTGCTCCAGGCACAGTCAGCCCATTGTATGCTAATCAAGGTGGTCAGTTGAAAGATCCACACCCAGCCCAACTTACAAAAGCCTTTTGTCTCACCCTGGTCATTCCACAGATATATAAACCCCCTTTTTTCCCAGCTCCAGCAGACCTCACCTCTGAGGAAGCTTGCCATAGATGCAGGCGAAACGTCAGGAGAAATGCTTCTAGAACATGGCCATATAGCCCGAAAAAACCCACAAGAACTGAGATAGCTAAAATTATTTGTAGCTTCCTTTGAGAAAAAAATGTTATTGTTTCATTTTGAATACATTGGTTAGTTGTTTTGACAACTGGTGCCTCAGCCTATTCCCGCGCCCTTTCATATGTCAAGTTCATATCAGCGAGAAATGGTAATATTAAGAAGTAGTTGAGGTTTTGGATAATGGATAATATATTGTATCTGACCAAATCTAAGGTGCACTTTTTCCAATTTAAAGGGCTTCAAAAAGGGTGTGTGTCTTAGATTGATTAGATTTACTTCTTAAACCTGGCTGATTATTTTTTTCTAATCCTGGCGTGATCGTGGTTTTAAAAAAAGACACATTAAAACCATGGCTTATCAAGAAGATGAGCCACGCACAGCTAGTGCATACATCTTACCAGGAGCAAACTTATAAGATGTCTCCTCCTATTATCTTCACTCAAACACAAGTTAGAGCATGAGCAAAAAGCCCAATATTTTATCTAAACATTATTTCAAAAATTGCAATTTCATACAGATACAAATATGGCATGAGCCACATTTGTCAACCACATAGCAAGTAGACAAATGAACAAGAAAATGATTGTAAATTTAGTCATAAACATGGTCTGTATCAAAGACTGGCTCAAGAAGGATCTGGCTGTATTCTTCAGACCACAGGCATCTGTATACTGAAATTGCTGACCATCATTTTAAAACTGTCTACACAAAACTAGAAAACAAGATTCATGGATATTAGGCTGCAACAATTTTTATCTAATGCATAACTTAGTTTTAGATACTATGAGACAGGCAATTATAAATGGCATTTTGACTCACGATGTTACAGAACACAATCAATCACAGGCTTTAAAATTAGATTTACCAGCAATCTTAATCTGTACTGCCAAATTTACAGCTGATAGCTATTTTTCCACTTATGTGACAAATATACATTTGCATATATGGATTGTTCATACGGAAAGCATTCCAGCAAAACACAAATCCAAGCAGATCTGGAATAACATATTCTTTTTGAAAAATGCACCATAAGAATTATATTATTGTGGAAAGCTTTAAAACTAAACTTAGCAAGTTATTCAAGTCTCATGAGTCTTCCTACTAAACAGCTGCTCTGGTACTTTGGGAAAATATTTTCAATTTCAAGCAGAAGTTGATATTGCAGAAAGGTGATATTGCAAACATTAATATTTTAGTTAATGTGACTCTTATGTCCCTGGTTCAAATACCAGGAGCAACAAGATAAATGTCCTGCTTTGGTGAGAACTGTTTCTGCTCTTAAGAGACAATACCGAGTGTGTGTATATGGGGGGGGGGGTGAACAAATTATGAGACAACCAAAATAAAATCACCCAAAGTGCATTAGTAATCTATATGTAGGCATAAAACTGGTATAATTTCATGCCAAATTTTTGGTTGACTTCTACAGTTACCAAGGATGGAACTCACAAATACCCACGGTTTCATATGTAACTTTTTTAGTTATGTATGTAGATATGTCCCAACTACAGTATATTCTGGCGTATAAGACTACTTTTTAACCCAAGAAAATCTTCGCAAAAGTCAGGGGTCGTCTTATACGCAGGTGTAGTCTTATGCATGGGAGTCGTCTTAACTCTATATTTTAACTGGAAAAGTTGGGGGTCGTCTTATACGCCCAGTCGTCTTATATGCTGGAATATACGGTATATATTTACGAATGCATGCATCATATAAATAAACAGATTTATCAGTGCTTTCTGTTGCTCACAGCTGGTTCTCTTTACCCATGGATTCTGCAGGGAAAAAAACCTTTGTTTTCTTTCATGGTTTCAAAATTTCCCTCTTCTGGATTTCTAGTTATAATGACAGAATGTGGTTCATACATCTTATACATATCAAATTTGGTTTGATATGCTGTTAAGTGTACTGTTGATAGTAAAATAGGGAGGAACTAAAACTGACTCAATATTTTTACTTTAGGAACATCAAATACATTCTATGCAAATTTGGCATAGAATTACTGTATATCAGTGGTTCTCAACCTGTGGGTCCCTGGGTATTTTGGCCTACAACTCCCAGAAATCCCAACCAGTTTACCAGCTGTTAGGATTTCTTTGCGTAATAGTTGCACACCTGTTTTCCAACAAAAAAGGAGATAAAACTGTGATGATTACATGATGAAATACAACAGAGCTATAAGCTCCTTCCAAACTGGAAGGAATGCCTGAACTGTAAGAAGTATTTTTACTTTTGAGACCACGACAGAAATACCAAAAAATCCAGTAAAAACAGAAGAAACATCAACAATAGTAAAAGAAAAGAAAATAATTTCTGGAGTCCTTCAAACTGCCAGGTGGACATAAAACAGTCATTTCCATAATATGAACTAAGAATGAAAAGGCAAGCTCCAGGAATAGCAATGCCCTGGTACTGTATTCTTCCGGTAATTTCATCTTTAGAGATAATTTTGGAGGACAAAATGTATTAACAACTTCTAAATTTTCATTTACCATTTTTTGGAGGGCAAAAAGGGTGTTACAAAGAGAAAATGGCTATATTGAATAACATTTGACAGTGTGGCAGAGGTACATGTGAGGATTGTCTGTGCTGATTTTTCAGCTAGAAAATATTAGTAACTGGGTTTTTTTATATAGTATTTAAGGTGGGAGAAATGACATCCACAATTTGATACTTTTTTTGTAATTTTCTCCCCCTGTGGATCTTGTGGGAAATGGACATTGTTGAACAAATTTTCAACCAATCTTGCATAATTAGAAAGCTCATTCTTTGTGTTAGGTCAAAAGGAATGCCTACCATATGCTTTGTGGCTAATACCTCTGTAGTTTTTTTTAATTAAAAATGAAAGTCAGAATCCTCTTGGCAGTGTAGTTATAGATGGAATACAGACTGGAGAGCACAAATTATAAATCTGCAGAAAAATCTAGCCTTTTTGCCCATCTGTATAAATAACAACATTTTGAGGTTGTCTTCCTTTATTACTAAACTGTCTAGTTAATGAAGAAAGCATATATAAAATTGCTAAGATGTTTGCCAGTGGTCTAATTAATGGTGTGCATTTAATTTTATGAACTTAATGACAATAGTTAAATTATTTTATGTATGTGTCAAAGTATTTAAGTAAATACATGTATTTCTGTTTATTTTTTATATAGACCCAGAAGAAGACCAATTATTTTGTATACTGCCCAAAAAGCACTGGGCCCCTTTAAATAATACATTCATTGTATCTACAAACAAATAAATACGTCACTCTTTTTAAATGTAGGGGGTCTACTTACGCCAACACACAAAGTGGCACACTGCTAGCAGAGGAGGAAAAAAAAGACATGACTGTAAGGGAAACTAAACAAGGCAGTACTCTATGACAGCCTTCCCAGAACACTTTGTCACTGAGGATGCACTCAAAACCAGAGATTCTTTCACACTGCCCTATTATTACACTACCATCCCAATTTAATTGCTACGGCTGCATTCTACGTATGAAATCTAGAGCTTGGCAGTCTGGTCAGAGGCACCAGAGAAGATCCCTGACTGGCTCTCCTATAATATGAACTAACTCTCCCTAAACTACCGACACCAGATATGATACAACCCCCTTATCCAGAGATTGGATATGTATGATTTCACTTAATCACTTATTCCAAAGGGCATCACTAGGTGCAATTCTATGCATGCTTCTGGCCCAATTATAGTCAGAATGTGGGGTTCACTTTTATCCATGGGATCAGGTGTTCCCACATGGATACAGGGATTGTATTGTAGTGTGAAATTGATGAAGGTATCAGATAAACAAGCCTAGTGACCCCCCTCCCCTTCCCAATAACAACAAGTTGGCAAAATGCACCATCAGATTTCTGGGTACAGTTTTGAGCCTATTAGCTTATGGTTGGTCATAAAATTTGCCACAGCACATGTTCATTACAAATTTTACTGCCTGGCAACAGCTTCAACCAGGGAAGCCACCTGCTTAGAATGAGGGCTGCAAGGATGGAGGAATAGAAAACATGTTAACAAGTACATCATGAAATAACCTTGAAGAAACTATCGCTGGATTTCTGATATATCTAGGAAAGAGCCCTGAGCTCTGAACAGGAACAATACTATTTTGGTTAGCTTGACCACATAAAAGAAAATGTTTTTGGAAACCCTGTTTGTTCTATATAGGACCAGGAGACTGTAGTTAAATATTTTAACATTTTAATGCTATCTGGAGGAGAAAACAGTCCTCGTGGCTTTTTGACTAATTGGTTCCAGTTCTTCATATCTGCCAAAAGACACATTCTGATAATATAAATAGGGGCAACCAAGCAGGAAGCAAAACAGAAATACCAGAACTCCATCCCAGCTTTCTAAACATGCATTAAAGTATTTGCCTCCAGTTGGTGAGAGGTCTCTATAATTTCCAACTGCCACTGCTGTAACCTATGTACTCATGTATAAGTCTAGATTTTTTTGTCAAAATCGACCCAAAAAATCTGGCTCAGTATGATTACAACACCTTAACTCTTATCAAAAATGGAGCCCTCCTCTTGTCTGAGTAAAGTGGCAAAAGATAAGGAGTCAGTTTGTCCCAGGAGAACCCAAAAGAAACTTTCTCCATCATGTGCCACTTCTGGGTTTTTTTAATGCCTGGGAGCAGAAATGGCCGTGGTGACTGGGGCCAGCTAGTGCTTTTTCTCCGATGTGGAATGACCCTCAACTTATCAGCAACCCATAGCAAAATCAATATTTTTGGTCCCAAAACCTTGCTCTTCACTTATACACGTGTCAACTTATATAAATGAGAATATAAAGTAGCTTCCCGACCTTCATTCCTTTCCCTACTACCATCCCTTTTTAGCAAAATTCCTTAACCTTTTGCCTTCCTTTCTTTTCCCCCATTTTCATTGCAAATCAGTTTAACTCATATATTGCAGGAGCTGGACTGACTGACTTACAAAGGGATTAATTTGTAAATGAAACCCAAAGCAGACATTTCAGTTGCCTACTTTTAATAATCACGAGTGACATTTCCAATAATGATTTATCTACAGATAGGACAATTGGGCATTTTAAAATCTATGCAGCATGATCCACTTTACTACTACTTTCCTATGAGTATATCTCCCTAGTTCCTAACACTCTATCCACAAGCAGTGCCTTGAACATACTCAGAAAAATCTCTACAGCAAGAATTAGATGTGATTTTTTGCAGTTTTTTTTGTTTTCCGCCCTCCCACGTCACACATATCTATAAAACACACACACTACATATGTACCTGTATAAAAACATTTTTATAGCATCAGAGACAGATGGTAGACCATCAGGATTTAAAAACAACAACAAGCCAAGCAGCCAAAATGCTCCTTCTTAATGTGCACTTACATTACAATCATGCAGGTGCTGAGTAAAATTAAAATTATTTAAATTGTTTGTAACGCATAGTGGCTGCAGGCATTCCCACTAAGATTTATTTATTTATTTAGAGTTTTTATACCCCGGTCTTCTCAACTCCGGGGAGGGACTCAGGCCAGCTAAGAACATAAAATTCAATACAATAAGAAAAACATTATAGGTCATCAATATAAAATACATTAAAATACACTTCATACAATTCATACAAATTACAGCAAAAATCAGTTCATCCAAAAGAATCACACATTCATCGCCATCCGCCAGAAAGGTCAGTAGTTATTGACTCAGTCATCATTCTGCGAATACAGTATCCCAAAGCCTTGTTTTTACCTGCTTTATAAACATCAGGAGGGAGGCAGATCTAATCTCCATCAGGAGGCAGTTCCAAAACTGAGAGGCCACCATCGAAAAGGCCCTGTCCCTCGTCCCCACCAAGCGCGATTGCGAAGGCAGTGGGACTGAGAGCAGGGCCCCTCCAGAAGATCTTAATAACCTTGATGGTTCATAGGGGAGAATCCGTTCGGACACGTAAATAGGGCCAGAGCTGTTTAGGGATTTATAAGTCAACACCAGCACTTTGAATTGTGCTCAGAAGCTGATTGGCAGCCAGTGGAGCTGGCGCAACAGAGGAGTAGTATGCTCTCTGTACCCCACTCCCGTTAGTAATCTGGCTGCCGCTCGTTGTACTAGTTGTAGCTTCTGGGCAGTCTTGAGAGGCAACCCCACGTAGAGAGCATTGCAGTGGTCTATACGGGATGTAACCAGAGCATGTACCACCGTGGCCAAGTCAGACTTCCCAAGGTACGGGCGCAGCTGGCGCACAAGTTTTAATTGTGCAAAAGCTCCCCTGGCCACCACAAAAACCTGGGGTTCCAGGCTCAGCAATGAATCCAGGATCACTCCCAAGCTGCGAACCTGCACCTTCAGAGGGAGTGTAACCCCATCAAGCACAGACTGTAACCCTATGCCCTGTTCAGCCTTTCGACTGACCAGGAGTACCTCTGTCTTGTCTGGATTTCGTTTCAATCTGTTAGCCCTCATCCAGTCCGTTACAGCGGCCAAGCACCGGTTCAGGACTTGAACAGCCTCCTTAGTAGCAGGTGGGAAGGAGTAACAGAGTTGGACATCATCTACGTACAGATGACACCGCACCCTGAAACTCCGGATGATCTCTCCCAATCATGTATATGTTGAACAACATAGGGGACAGTACTGAGCCCTGCGGGACCCCACAGTACAATGGACGAGGAGTCGAGCAGGAGCCCCCTAGTGACACCTTCTGAGAGCCACCCTCGAGGAAGGACTGAAGCCACTGCAATGCAGTACCCCCGAGACCCATTCCCGCGAGGCGTCCCAGAAGGATACCATGGTCAATGGTATCGAAAGTTTTAGGACATCTTGTGTTCTTCCCAAGCCTTTTTGAATAAAATCACTGTTCAATACTATCAGCACAAGGCGGGTAAGAAATAATAATAATAATAATAGTAATAATAATAATAATAATGTTTTCTCCAAAATAATCTCCAAGCTCACCAAAGTTTAGCATGTTATTATTTAAAAGTTAATTCATTACACACTGGCTTTTGAAAGTGAGCTGCTGCTGTTATTCATTCTTAAGAGTGAGTTGTTACACTACTCATTACTATGAATTTTAACAAGGATCCTACATCACCAGACATAACTATGATGATATAGCTCTTTCATCATAGTTACCATGTCTGATCCTCCACCCTCCATTTTTTAAGCCATTTTTTCAGCCTGGTAGAAATCCAATCAAAGTGTTTCTAATTCAGTGTAGACTGGGGCACTGGGAATGGCATATGCAGTGGTCTCCCAGTTAAGGTTTGAGAACATTGAGAATAGGCAGCTAGGAAAACCTTACAGAGTTGGTGTGTCATATTTGGCCATTAATGACTATAAACATAAATCTGTAGCAGTTACGAGATTGTAAGTCTCATTTACAGTCTAGTAACTACAGAAATTTGATCATGTTTTTAATATACTTAAAAACATAAAAACAGACAAAACACCTCTAAAGCGACCTTTGTGAACATTTTAAAAGTACCGTATTTCATTCCATTATTTTAAAAAAATATTATTTGCAATCATCCCACTTGATAAAGCAATTGCATTAAAAGTAAAACCATTATTTGTAATAACTAAATCCCAAGCCATGTCTTTCCTTGTATATTCCAAACGATACCTGAATGCAGAAAGAATCCTATTCAGCTCACAATGTAAACTAATATATTTATTTATTTATTTGCTTTATTTCTATACTGCGTTTTTCAGCCTAATTTGTCCCATTCAGTGTAAATATGGAAACTGCAAAATACTTTGATCACTAACTTTAATTTAAAAGAAACGACAGGATGTGGGGTGTGATTTTCTATAACAACTTTTTCTACTAACCCATTAAGGATAAAAAAATCAGATGCACTAAATCTGATCTCCAACACTACAACTAACAAATCTGGTCAAAATGTGTACTTTGTGTATTACTCAGACTGAGCACTAAATTAAAAAACACACACACACTCCAGAAGCAAATTCAATCTGAAATGCATTTCAATACAAAGAGCAGGCACGAAAAAAACACTACCATTAACCATCAAATAAAAGCCTTTCCGAATCCTAGGCTTTTAAGAACTATTAATGCTAGAATTTTTAAACTTAACAGTGGCTTTACTAGCCTTTCAAATGAAGCACTGCTCAATTACCTTGCTATGTTTGCATGTTTTGTCTTATTAGTTTAGACTTTTATTGTTTCATTACAGAAACATATTATTTTCTTGGCTAACGTGGATAGTACATTTATTGTGATGTTGCAGGTCAGAAAATTATGTAAATAATATTTTTGTTTGTAGTATCACAAAGCCTACTATCCAGCAAAACACATTTCATGTATTCAACATCTACTGATGTTGCAGGGTATAGATTATGCAAATAATTACAAAATACAATAATATTTGTTTTGCCAGCAGCATGAAGCCTTCTGCCCAGCAAACCACATTTAACTCTCAAAAGTTCATTAGCCACATTTCCAAAACCACTTCCAACATAAAGCTGGTAGAAGTTTAATTTTGTGTCATGCATTGTTTTTACACCCCATTTTAAATAGTGTGATTTTTTTATCTTGTTAAAAGTTACTTATTCAGTATTTTAAAAACAAAAATCATATTGTTGGAGGTAGTCATACATATAACATTAAAAGTACTGTTTGCATCAGAGGTTCTAACCATTCATTAAATAATCCATCAATGCTTGCTTCACCAATCTTTAACATCTACACAAATGATCAACCACTGCCAGATGGGACAGAGTTTTTCATCTATGCTGACAATCATGCCATCACCACTCAAGCAGGGATCTTTGAAATGGTTAAACAGAAGCTTTAGGTGCTCTTACTGTCTATTACAGGGAAAACCAGCTGATCTCCAATTCATCCAAAACACAGAAGTGTGCTTTTCATCTTACTTAAGACAAGTATCTCAAGGTCCGAGAAATACCTGGGAAGAAATCCCACTGGAGCATTGCACCCAAATACTTGGGGGTTTTCCTGATCGTGCTCTGACTTACAAGAAGCACTGCTTGACTATTAAGCAAAAAGTCGGTGCTAGAAACAATATCTTGTTCAACATATACAACCTGGGGATCACAACCAGATACAGTGAAGACATCTGTCCTTGTGCTTTGCTACTCTGCTGCCCACTATGGAATACATCTCACCACATTAAAACAGTGGATGTCGCTCTTAACGAGACATGCTGCATTATCACAGGATGTCTATGCCCAACACTGCTGGAGAAATTATACTGTTTAGCCAATATTGCACCACCTGACACCCGTCAGGAAATAGCAGCCTGTAATGAAAGGACCAAGGCATTGACATTTCCGGTCCATTGTCTGTTTGGATATCAGCCAGCAAGCCAATGCCTTAAGTCAAGAAACAGCTTCCTAAGATCTACAGAAATACTGCAGGAACACCTCCGCAAGCAAGAGTCCAAAAGTGGCAGATTAAAACCCTGAACCTGAATCAGTGGCTGATACCGGATGAGAAACTCCCTCCTGGGCACACAGAAAACTGGGCGACCTGGAAGGTGCTGAACAGGCTGCGCTCTGGCAGCACGAAATGCAGAGCCAACATTAAGAAACGGGGCAGCAAAGTGTAGTCCACAACATGCGAGTGTAGAGAAGAGCAAATCACAAATCATCTACTACAATGCAGTATGAGCCATTACTAGAACTTTTAAAAAAATATCTAGAATCTTTTCCTGTACTTATCACTGAATACTGGCAATTCCAACTAGATTGTTCAACAGTTAAAAGGTTGAACAATCTATCTACTCTATCATCAGATTCAAGTGGTTACATTATTTATCAGCTATCTTTACATATGCCTGACTGGGGCCCATCTACTTCATTGTCATATAATGCAGTTTATATTGGATCTTATGGTCAGCTTGTATAATGCAGATAAACTGCACT
Source organism: Anolis sagrei ordinatus (assembly GCF_025583915.1). NCBI lineage: Eukaryota > Metazoa > Chordata > Lepidosauria > Squamata > Anolidae > Anolis > Anolis sagrei. The sequence continues at coordinate 183,464,386 of NW_026844366.1, forward strand.
GAACTGGATTGTATGAGCATACCTATAATCGGGTTCAATGCATTTTGAAACTGGTTTATATGGCAGTGTAGATGGGCCCGATATTTATTGAAAGGGCTGTCCTCTGTGCCCCAGCAGCAGGGGAAATACATTGCAGGAGGACATCAAGCAATGGTTTTTCTGTGGTGGTACCTCAGTTGGGTAATGCCCTCCTCTTGGGGACCTGATTGGGAACAATGCTAATATCATTTTGGCACACAGACAATATTTGGCTCCCCCCCCCCCCCAGCTTTTGGCCTTCGTTGATTTTATCCAGGCTGTTCATGCGCTGTGACTGCACTCTTTTGAATATAAGGATACAGATATTTAAATCAGTTTAAATTAATCAATAAGTAGCCAACATCTCTAGCTCTCAAAACAGGATTCTGTCACAATGAGGTTATATTGATAGGAATCTACTCTAGATCCAACTGCTAATACTGAAGGTAGTTTATTGTGCAACTACCAAGAAGAAGTGCATCCAAGAGATCTCCAAATGCTTTTAGTCTTTAAAAATATATTCCAAGGGAGGGGAGAGAGTCAATATTAAGTACTTTTTCTTCTCCATCCTTATTTTTTAAAGCAGGGAAGAGAGAAAGAGGTTACTTTTTCTTTCTTTTTATGTAAGGATATAGGTTTTTGATCAATATTATAAATTGATATTATAAGCAAGTAATAGGGCATAAAGATTTTATCAAAAATGTACAATGTGTATAATGAAGCTTGTATTACACTAAAAAGCCACCCATTGTATATGATTCAAAAAAAGGACTCCCACCCCCTATAAGCTACTGGTTCCATTAAAGAACAATGGACATAGCTGCTACTCAAAGTCCATTTGCATAGCAAGGAGAACTCCCAACTATTTTTTCCTGTAGAAGGATAGCAGAATTTCAAATAACATTATAATGATTGTTCCTGATGAAAAAGACAGGCTAAGTCGTTTACCAGGAGGAGGGGTATTCCTGGAGAAAAATACCTCAAACAAGTCTCTTGCCTTTCAGTTGTTTCATCTCCTTTAAAATCCCTTCGTACCAAAGGATGCATTCAGAGAGCCACTTCAAGAGTATCTAAGGGTCTGCAGATGCTTGTTTGAGCTTTCTGGTTGTCTTTTAAAATCAGCCTCTTACAAACCACATCACAAACAGGTTTTTGAACTTCTGCTCTCCTTCATGTTTTAAAAGTTGCTACAGAGGAATTTTAGAGAATCTCAGATACAGTAATTCTCAATGTAATTTACGGTACAATAGCCTTTGGCATCTGCTGGGGTTTAATTCCAATACACACCCACACTCTCATGAATACCAAAATCTATGGATTATATACAATGGCATAGTTGAATGTGTCCCTTAATTAAAGTAGTAAAATCAAGGTGTGATCTTTGCAGGTAAAAAAGATTCAAACTACAGATGTCTGAATACGTGACTGTTGAATTCATGGATATGGAGATATAGATATATATAGATATATGGTGATGCTTCTCAAGCTATCTGATGTGAGAAACTAGCAAGTCTTTTCTCCTAGTGTGCCAGGGACCAATATGATATTTGTGTCCATTGGCTACTATAATTTTACTTTGCCTTGAAATCCTGCAAGGCCAATGCTGTTTTATGCTGTTTTAATTTGTTATTGTTTTGCTTTTAATTGTATATTGCCTTGGGCTTGGCCCCATGTAAGCCGCCCTGAGTCCCTTCAGGAAGATGGAGGCAGGGTAGAAAAAAAAGTTCTTCTTCTTCTCGGGGACTAATATTGTTCCAAGGACTATCACTTTGAGTAGCACTGCTATATGACCCCAAGATCTAAAATACTCCTCAGATCTCCCGAGGGGTGTACTATCTTGAGGCCCTTCCAGACAGACCCTATATACCAGGATCTGATCCCATGTTTTCTGCTTTAAAATGGATTATATGAGTCCCCATTGCCAGATAATCTGGGATAAACAGAAAACCTGAGATTAGATCCTGGATTAGTGGACCTGCCTGGAAGAGCCCTAGCCATGGAAAGAGCTTCCTTGAAAACTGAATAAATACATTCGGGCATCCTCTGGGCAACATTTCTTGTAAATGGCTAATCTTTCCAGCCCAAAAGCATTGCTTTACAACATTGTGGCAGATGTGTGGTGTTTTAATTCAGAATGTATACATATTTTGAAACACAATGTTTTTAAGGGTAACAAATATAATAGTTAATTATTTTTAAAACTTGTTAAAGCTAATGTAGTTCATATCATTTTAGATGTTCTATTTTATTTATATTGTGCACTGAATTCCATTTGGGAGAAAAGCAGGATGTAAATAAAGAAATACATGCTTCCTATTGCCACCCACTCTTGTAAATAAACAAATAATGGATATAAATGTGAGATTTGTATTCTATATTGTTATTAAAAATGAAAGTCTCAAGTCCTCTTGAAATTGAGACTTTCTTGCAAAGTCTAACAGATCATTGAACATTTTCAGTTTTCTTCTTATATTTTAACATCCTGAAATGTTGAGTCAGAATTATTCACTGAAGAAAGAAGAATAGGTTTTGTGCAAAAAAATGACCGTTTTATACAAAAAAATACTTTTTTGTGCACAAGGTTTTTTGAGAAGAAAAAAAACGCTTGCATTTTTCTGTGAAGAAGATTCCTCCAGAGCACTGTATATTGTTCTGATACAGGGGTGATACTACAGAAAAATATACATTTTCACTTGGAATGGGGAGAAAATCACTACAATCCATCCCACATAAAAGGACAAAACTGTGAAGGACTTACAAGGCTGTTTGTAAAGCCCATCACTCCCCTAAATTCAATTGATTAGTGAACTACCTCTACTGGAAACCTCTAGGAAAGCCATTTCAACTCTTAAAGAGGCTGAAAAACTATTTAATATATTTTTTAAAACAGATGTTGACTTCCAGCACCTTGCAAACTGTTTTTGATCATTTAATGCAGCCCATTGGAGAATCCCAGGGGTAAAATATTGGCTCCAGATTAATATAGTTGCTCATAAAGGAAGTCACTGGATCTAGCATGGAAAAACAAGCAGGGAACTCTTCTTCCGTAAGAATCCTTCCAAGGTCATTTCTCATAATCACATCTTCTAGTCTGTATCTTGCAACACAGGTTTTGTTGTTCATCACAATTAATTCGATACTTCATTGCTTCTCTATTTACTCTTTATTTGTTTCTTTTATTTTTAGGCTACATTAGTCCAAGGAACTCAGGGCAATATACATGGTTACCCATCAACCCAATTTATACAACAACTATATCAAGTAAGCCTGACAGCTCAAGGCTATATGGCTTTGAGAAATCTGAGCAATGCCCCTAGTCCAACATATGTACTACCTCATACTGATTCTTATGTAGGTTTGGCCAATGACTGGATTTAAAGAACAAGTTTCACATATGCTGGAAAATGAGAAGGAGACATAAATCAGTATAACATGCAAGTGAATGAGCACTAGGAGCACTGTATGCTGGAGAATCACTCCACCTGAAGTTGTAGCTTTTATGTTATACTTGCTATTTAAAGGAAATTTATTCTTCAAAATTTAAAAAAATATACAGACAGACTTTATCAGTGCTTCTGGAGCGACCTCATATGTATGTTTAACACAAAGGAAACAAAAATTAACTCCAGGTAGTTTGGGCTTTCTAAACCTGGCTTAGAGATTTCTTAACCCAATATCTACAATGAGACCGCTGCTATGTTTGATTACACCACCCACCAAGCAATTGAAAACAATGTAAATTCTTAAACAGCTATTCTAGGTACATTGTGGTTTAAGGTCAATATTTTCAAATGTGTGTGATGCCTCTTTGGATATGGACAGGAAGCACACCGAGACAAATCTGTATTTATAAACCTCTTTATAAACCCGGCTGTGGAACACTCTCCCTACAGACATCAGGCAGGCACCCTCCCTTATGTCCTTCCGAAAAAGCCTTAAGACATGGCTATTCGAGAGGGCATTTAATTAAGTGCTATAATAATGTGGTAAAGATGACTGGAATGGAACAAGGAATACGAGATTGGTTACGATTCTACTACGAGACGAAGCGGATTAGTTAGTGTAATTTTATGATTGTTGTATTGTTGTATTGCTGATGAGTTGTTGTAATTGCCTTTTTGTAAACTGCCTTTTATACTGTACACCGCCATGAGTTGCCCTGGAGGGCTGAGAATGGCGGTTAATAAATGCATCAAATAAATAATAAATAAATTTCTTCAACATTACAATAGCAACAAAATGTGTGCAGATTTAGAGAGTCTGAGGACTGTGGGTGGTCAGTGTTTTTGAAAAGAGAAAAAAAATAAGCAACTATAATTTTAGTGCCTGCATAGGTATTCAACTGTCCACAGCAGCAACAAGACTGGAGTAATTCAAAGCCTCTACAAACCCCAAATCATTTCCTTTTGTTAACACTTATTTCAGGAAACTAGGACATGTATGTTTTGTTTGCATTTTAATGCAATCTTATATAATGGTATACATTCAAAACAATGAAAACGCTGTCATTTATCAAAATTTACGTTTCTCCAAAATTTGTAATGTAATTTTGTGACTTAAACATAGATATATTGTGGTTATGAAGAATGCAAATAAAAACACACTGTTGCAAAAATAACATTAAAAAACTGAGCTTTAAGGGCTTCTTAGCAGAAAGGCACAGCATGTATACAGCTATATAGCTAGATCTGGAAATTGTCCAAAAAATGGAAACATGTATAGAAATTATTTTTGAATATTTTAAAGGACCCAAAAATGTAAGATTATACTTTATGAGATAATGTTAGAAATACAAAAATCTGAGGAGAATTAAAACTAACAGAGAGTTGTATCACATAACAAGTCAGAAACTGTGAAAGACATAGCATTGTTTGTGTTTGTGTCCATGACAGATAATGCCCAAATATTCTGGAATGGAATGATGACAGAGGAGTGCCATTCATGTTTTTGTTCTTTTTTTATTTTTGTAAGGTTAATTAATTTTAAATTAAAATCTATCTGTACTACCATCTTTAATCACTAGGTGGTAGATTATCCAAAATCTTCTTAACCACCAAGAACATAACTACAGGTCTGAGATATCATTTCTCCAGAGGGCTTCTAAACAAATATACTGATTCTTCTCTTTGGAAAGATAGAGAGAGTAAATGAATAAAAGATAAAGAAAAGGGGATGTCTGGGAGAAAAATGCAAAGAAAGAAAGGCTTACTGAACACTGGGTTATGAGCACAAAAGACCAGTGAAAAGAAAAACTCCACATTATTGTTACACTTGCATTGCTAGTACAACATACAGAATGACATCTGTAAAAGCAAGCAATTGCACATATATCAATAAGTGTGTGCATTTAAATAGCAATACATTAAAATACACATTTGAGGAGCTATACAGGCATACAAACATGCATGGAGATATCTTCCCAAGTTAAAAAAGGAGAAATTAATAAAATCATTTTCCCAAAATGCATTATATAAAATACATTTAACATTGTAACAAATTGCGTTTCCAAGTATTCCTTTGTTGTGGCTATATTGTTGCTTTATATCTCTGTTTTTGGAACAGTGGTGGATGGGTAAATTCACAGTACAAAATTTGGAAGGTGTCATGCATGCATTTGAATTGGTCTTCACTATTTATGATAGATCTTACAGCTCCATCTAGCTCTGCAGAATGGAATTCTGCCTTAATAAAAACCTGAAAATGCATTACAGGAAGATGCCCTGTTAGCAACTTTGTAATTAACACCGTACAGCTCCAGGCTGTAAGACTTATGGTTTCATATCATTTTCCAATATCAAATGAAAAGGTGAGCAACCTGTCCTTCCTTCCATTCACATCTCACTACAATCTCATCCCATTTAAAAGAGGAGTCGTTGACTGTAATTATGAATTCTCCACTATGAGCAAAAATGACAGAAGGACAATGATTGCTTTTATAACTCAGAATTTAGTGGGTATTACTCTCAGGGAAAAAGATGCAGTGGACTACAGCTGCATCAAGAACACAAACTTTGCCTTAGCTGAGAGAGTTATACTATATCCACCATCACCACAAATTAAGTTTTTTCAGAAATAAACAAATATTACGGATTAATACTGGGGATAATCATGCACATTAACTTCTAATGTGCTTAAGACACTTCCTCACCCAAACTGAAGAAATGACAGTAAGAGTCAAATATGCCTTCCAGCATTTTTATGTTTCCTAATGCAGATAAATATTCATCTAAAATTGATGGTTTTTTCTTTGTGTCATCCAGGGTGAAATAATTGGTGAGATGAATTTACGAATTGAATTTTCAAGAAACAAGCATAATTTATTTGTACAACTATACTATCAAAGCACATGAAGGCATTTTAGCAGGATGAACCCAATACGATATCTTGACCAGGACCAGGAAACTCTCTAGGGCTACACTAAGGACCTACTAAAGTCTACTATAGTCAGCAATGAGGAATTATGGGGAATTATAGTCTAACATCTGAGAACCTCACTTTGCCCTCATCCGTTATATGCTTTAAGTCACTAGTGGTCCAAATAAGGACTCTAGATGGCATGTGTTTCCCAGGACATAATTTTAAAAACTCCCTCATGCCTCTAGGAGACAGGGAGACATTTTTGCACATGCTTGTCTCCACCCAAGGCTAATGTTGGACCAGGATAGCTCTCTGTTGAAACAGGGACTGAGCAGGAAGTAATTCTACTCACTTTCTGTTGTTAGAAAAAAACAATCTTTTCTGGACCTAAAATAGCCCAGGGAGCCTTTTAAAAATGGAAGAAATGTCCTTGTGATTTCTAGAGATTGTTTGGGACATTTGGTGACATTTTTCTTGGGGGGGGGCACATTGGAGGTAGAGCTCATCAATGCCTCCTGAGGAGGCTCCTGGTTTACCACAGTTGCCCACCATTGCTAAAAGGAGCCCCCGGTGACGCAGTGGGTTAAACCCCTGTGCCGGCAGGGCTGAAGGTTCGAATCCGGGGAGAGGCGGATGAGCTCCCTCTATCAGCTCCAGCTCCTCATGCGGGGACATGAGAGATGCCTCCCATAAGGATGATAAAAACATCAAAATCATCTGGACGTCCCCTGGGCAATGTCCTTGCCAATTCTCTCACACCAGAAGCAACTTGCAGTTTCTCAAGTCACTCCTGACATGACAAAAAAAAAAACCATTGCTAAAAAATCTTCATGATTCCATTCTAAACTGCTTCGAACAAATCCAATATTTATTTCCATGTTTCTACAGAGTTTTGAACTTTCCATCTCTTGCTGAGGGGTCCCTTGGGAAATTTACCTTTGGATGTCTGCTCTTTCCTTTGCAGATACTGTCTTCAGTTGATCTGACTACTCTTGTTGGCTCCACCACTGACCTTCTTCCTTTCTGTCTTCCTGATTTTTTTACTTGAGTTGTTCATGTATAAAAACTACTTGATCATCACCACAAATTCAGCATACCCACAATAAAATTTGTCACTGCCCAAAATAATTCCTCTGTTACCCTTATACTTTTTTAAATTTATGGACAATTAATTGATAGCATCCACCTTGCTGAAGACAATCTTTTGACATGTCCCTTCCCTTTACACTCAATATCCCATTGCATCGACCAAATCAGCTTGTTTCTCCTTTTCTAACTGTTCCCTTGGCCAAAAATCTGAATCACATCCTGGTCATCTCTAAACTTGAGATCATCTTATCTCTGCCTTGTCATCATCTAGCTTTGATAAAGGCCTTGCTAGGCTAGTGAGAGTACTGGTGAAACATTGGCCAAAGCTCTTTAGAACCCATCTACTAATTGCCAATTTAAAAATTGAGGGTATTGTGCCATTATGGATCAGTAGGTATTAATACTGTTTTGAAACTGATGAACTAAAATGTTTCTGATTGCTTCTGAATTTCGAAGGCTGTGCAGAACTTGAAAGAAAGCCAAGAGGGAATATATGGTACATATGGGAAGGATCTGAAGGGCAAGATGGGGAATGCTAACTCTAAATGATTTGGGATCCAGTAAAATGGTAACTAGGGTTGATAGTATGGATTTGATTCCATACTGTAGGCAGGCTGTCATACAAACACACAAAAACAAATACTGGTATGCACATATCAAGTATGCACATATTAGTTATTTTTTACACCATGTAATAAATAATGCAGTTAACTAAAATGTAAAACAAAGTTAGCAGGGGATAATTAATTGCTTTAGTCTGAAGGAGCTAATCGAGATCTGTTTAACACAGCTAGCTCTGGTATTGACTGAAAACAAGGTGACATTCAAACTCTCAAAAGGGTCTCCTTCCTGGATTGATCTTCCTTCAGTAAAACCTTGTCTTGGACCAATCATTGGGCCTGATAACAGGTGATGGTCCTGGCCAGCCCTTCTGTCAATTAGATTGCCAACAGCCATTGTCTTATCGTATGTATCCTCTTTTGCAGTAAGAATCTAGACAGCAGATTTATTGCAGCCCTTTCCCAGAAAGTGGGAACTGTGATATGGGATTGTACAGATAGTTTTGAGTTGTATCTTTTCCTTTTGTTGTGGTCTGGTTTGCAGTTCCCAATTACAGTTTGACTAACCCTTTAACCTCAACTGCATCAGTGTTGATGTCATTAATTTGTTTTTAATGATATCTGTTAGCTGCCTTGGGTGTTGTTTTTGTGTTTTTAGTGGAAAGCAAAGCGCAAAATGTAGTAAACAAAACTAAGGATATCGATCTCATCTGTTGTGTGGAGTGATGAGAAGATGTGAGAGTCACTAAGCTCAACGGTACCAAAGCCTTCTGTTTCCTCAAAAGATTCTGCACATTTTCTCCCTCATTGCCCCAACTGCTTGAAACTAGTCAGAACATTAGTATGATGTCACATCTTTTAAATCCCTTAAACATTCCTGCAGAACTGGGTTTAACTACATGTTCATGGATTTAACCTTGCACATCTTCCACTAAGCCCTGTCAACCAACAGTTGTAGAAATATGATTCCACTTTAACTGCCATCCTAAGGAATCCTGGGATTTGTAATTGGGGAGAATACTTAGAATTCTTAACCAGTGAGCTTCTCACGTGTCTCTTGCCAAACTACAAACCCCAGGATTTCACTCAATGTAGTCATGGTAATTAAAGTGGGATCATTGCACCATAACTATATTATATGAAAGTGCTACTGGTCTAACTAAACATGACTAAATGAAACTACTATATATTTCATTTCTTTTGAGTTTTTCTGTCTTCAGAGCCTCCCTGTGGGCTGAATGTTATATTTTAAGCTTCTCAATGCACAGTCATGTTCTCCTATGCTCAGTACTGTGCCATATACATTAGTGGCCCTGTATAAAATAAACTATATCTAAGATAGAAAGAAAAATGGAATGTGTTCTCTGTGCTCCCCTGCCCACCACAAAGAGAAACAATAAAAGAATGAAAGAGTAAGGCAAAGACCACACATCGATATAATAGAAAATAAGAACAGAAATAGAAGCGCCGGTAGTGCAGTGGGTTCAACCGCTGAGCTGCTGATCAAAAGGTTGCAGGTTCAAATCTAGGGAGTGGCTCCCGCTGTTAGCCCCAGCTCCTGCCAACCTAGCAGTTCAAAAACATGCAAATGTGAGTAGATCAATAGGTACCACTCTGGCACTCTGGTGGCAAAGTAACGACACTTCATGCCGTCATGCAGTCCACATGACCTTGAAGATTAGCACCAACCCCCAGAGTCGGACACGACTGGACTTAATGTCAGGAGAACTGTCCAGCAAACTGGACAGTTCTCACAATTCACAGCTGCACAGTGAATTTAACAGATAGAAATGGTCCAATGATCTCCAGAGTTCATCAGCAGAGAAAGATAGAAGTAATCAAAGTCATGCTCCCAGAAAGGGAGCAATCATTAGCTCTTACCATCTCTTCACGAGGGGCATTTTTACCTCGTTTTTCCACTTTGTTTTGCTGCAAGGACAGGGTCTGCCATGCACCATCACATTACGCATGGCACAACCCACCCACATTCCTTCCAAAGTGGGGTGGAAGCACCAAAAGGTGTTTCCTGTACCGCTATGGGGAGGAATGTGTCATTTGGGTAGCTCCAACAGAGCTAACCCCATTTTCCTCTCTTTTTCAACATATGATGATGGAAAGGGTGGCAGGGCAATGTGTGTTGCTGCGTATTGTCACTTTTTCTCCCATCCGATGGGGACAGGGTGCCAACGCATCCTGTCCCATCCCCACCATGTGATGGGGGAAGGGGGGAGGGCACATGTGGTGCCACGGGCTGCCCTGAGAATCTTTCCTATTGTCAGCGCAACAGCACAGCCTGAAAGGGCCATGTGAAAGGTCCTTAAACATTTTTAGGAACATTTGTATAGCACATATGACACATAGGTAGGCCTTTTGAAAAAAATAGGGAAGGGGGGAAAAGGTACTGTTGTAAGCAGTGGAGGACTAGGTCTAAAAATATTGGTTGTCAGAAGACAAAGGCCCTACCCCCAAAGGATCCAAACAATATAATGTATGCATTGGCTTCACATACCTCAAATCAGAATTATTTTTTCAGAATTATTATATTTTTTAATATACTTGGAAATGATTTTAAAATTAAAACAGTTAATAATAACTATTTTAATGACAGAAAACAAATAAAAACCTTTATCTGGAAGGAAGCCTTTTGGGAATACAATTGATGGACTGTGACTTTGGCAATGAGTTGGAGCTGATTTTAAATATTGTGGATTTTTAATACTGCTTTCTTATGTATTTGTGTTTTTAATTTGTGCATATATTATGTTTTTGTATTTTTAAGTTCACTATTTGAAAAGCATTGAATTGTTGCCAGTAGTTAGCTTCTCTGAGTTCCTCTATGAAGGAGAGAGGGCAGAATATAAAACAAAGGAAATGATAAATAAAATAATACAATGTAAATTTTGGTTTCATATATCATATCAGGCAAACTGACACCCTGGCCACTCCACCACTGGTTACAGGCTCACATGACAAGATCCTATAAGACTAACTCCACTGGCCCATGGAACAAATTTCCATTTAAAAGACAGGTGCCAATACTCTTGGGATAACCACACATATGATAAACTTGACTTGTTCCCTGAACTTTGAAATTTCACTGAATGTGGAGGAGGAAGAAGAAAGTCCACCTCCTTCACTTACTGAATTGTAGAAAATAAGAGATGAAAATTTCCCCCTGTTAAGTAATAAATATACAACCAACTTCCAGTTTCCTACCAATGACAACAACAGCACAAAGATACCTGGCCAAAAGGAGAAAAGTGTTCCTGAATTAAACATTCTTCTGTAGCATTTCTTTCATATTCCTCTGCTACATACGTTGACCAGAAATGAAGAAAAGACTTCTGCATTTCACCCCCCTCCCCTTGTCAATTACAGAAGCCAAGTGGCCATGACTGCACTATTTTTCTGGCAGCATTGATGTTCCAAACTGGCAAGCAAGGAAGGATGCACAGATTATCTTGGCTTCACAACAAGCTGGTGGGTGTAACTGACATGGCTCTATTGCAACATTGTTCATTACTTTAGTTGTTAAAGATGTGGAAATGCTGGATTATTTCTGTTTGGGATTGCTATTGTTTCATATTAATTATAAACACCTACCTCTAATGTCTATAGGTATATCCAATACAAAGCCAATGGCAAATCTTAGGTTGCCACAAGTACCATAACACATTGCTAATGTCTTTTTAAAAGGAAAATATTTAAAGAGGATTAAAATCTACAGAACTGGAGTACAGATTGCTATGAATATTTATTTATTAAATTTCCTAAGATGGCTTTTTCTAAAGAGCAGTCAAAGGCCATTTATATCAATTTAACTTAAACTTAAACAGAATTAGAATGGTATAAAATATATACTTGTCTTGAAGCATTGCAAATCTGCAAGGTAACAAATTAACCTAATGCCAATATTTAAGAATCAACCAATGAACCAATTAATAGTGCTCATGGGTTACCAGTAACAAATACATTTTGTGTGCCTTAGGTAGGAATATAAAATTTGTAATTATTTATCCCCATAGAGAAAAACAAATAGTTTAATCGATTTCCCCCCCACTGCTGGATTTTTTTAAAAAACTGTACCGTATGTAAGAACTCTCTGAGCCCAATGAATACATTTTTTCCTCTTTCCCTGAAACCATATGATATCTGAAGACTATTGCTTTGGTGACCCTAGCTTAGCTTCTTCCAGGGGTTTACCTTAACCCATAGTTGCCTAAATGTTTGTAAGACTGGTTGTGTATCCCTTATCCAAAATGCTTGGGTGTTTCAGATTTTTTCCTAGATTTTGGAATAGTTTTATTTGAATATACATATATAATAAGATATCGTGCACCTTATATATATATGTAGCCTGAAGTTAAGTCTATACACTATTTTTAATAATTTTGTGCATGAAGCAAATTCTGTATGCATTGAACCATCAGAGTCACCATCTCAGGAGTCACCATCTCAGCCACCAATAAGGACATTTTTGGATTTAGTAGTATTTTGGATTTAAGTATTATGCATAAGAGATGCTCAACCAGTAGTGTGAGTATATGTGTTTGTGTATGTATGTATGTGTGTGTGTATATGTGTGTGTGTTTTTTTCTGTGTGTGTACGTATATGTGTGTATATATACCATAAATAGTGCTATAAATAGACTGACAAAACAATGTATGTGTTCATGGGGAGGGGGGTTGCATCCAGTTGAAAAAATATCCCTTTGTTTTCCATGTACTTTAAATGACATGCTGGAGCCTTGCAATCTGAGCTTTTCCAAATTTAAAATATTGTTTCCGTATTCAGGTGCTTCAAGTGGCTCAACTGTAATTAGCAACACACCTGAACAGGAACGGTTCTCTTGCTATATTGAGAAGCCCGAATATAGCATGTACAACAGGCATTTAGCTCTGTTTTGGATTAACAAAAGAGAAAGACATGATGCTGAGATGCTTAGAGAATGCTGATGTACTTGGACAGCACAGCATCACACATTTGACTCAAGTCATAACATACACATGAAAGGCTGGGATCTACTGTTTTAGGGGAAAATAGAAGATTTATGGAAGAGTTAGACCAGGAGTCAATGCCCATGGTCCTCCAGATATTTCAGGATCACACTTCCAATATGGTTTTACCATTAGCATAACTGAGAATGATATAAGAACCTCAGTTGTCCACCCTGATTTAGACCCACCTCCTTCTTTAGACTTTCTAATTCACAACATGGTGAATTTGTGACTGGTCTACATTTCTCAAGATTGCCAATCAGAATTTAAATAATAAATAAATAAATAACTTTATTTATATTCTGCCCTCTCTCCCGGGGGGGGGGGGGGGACTCAAGGCAGATTCCAACAACAGAAGGCAAACATTCAATGCCTATACAATAAGAAGAGCAAATACATTTGAATTTATTTGTGTATTAATATTTATTTATTCAATTACTTACTAATATTCTTTTTCCCTAAATAGGATCCAAGATGACTCATAAACATTTAAAAATGAGTTGTTTTTTTTAAAAAAACTCAATTAAGTAGTATGTTTAGCAACAAAAAAACTAGGCAATTACATGATTAAAACACAGTGAAATGATAAAAATGCAACTGTTCTTCCATTCCAAATATAAAGACAAGATTATCCTTGAAACTAGACATCAGGGAGAAAAGTTCTCACATAGCATTTTCCTGTAGTTATACACAGAGGGCTTCTGTTGTTATTTTTTCTGTGGAGGCGCATTGAATCACACAACTGATTACCTACACTTTGAAGTAGTTCAGTTACTTTTACCCCATCATAAACTTCAATAAGAGTAAAACCTTAGAGAGAAGGCAAGCTTGTAAGTTTACAGTCCTGTTTGACCAGACAATAATTGGTCATGGATCATTTGAAGCTAACTCTACCTTCAGCTTGCTGAAGGTAAAGAAAGATAAAGAACTTCTGCTTTGTTGCTCACACGACTGCACAGAAATAGGCTGAAGTCAGTTAGCAATCCTACAGTCAGTAACTAACCACTGCAATTATGTGGATCGCACAGAAAGTCAAAATGATTGATCTATTGAATCAATATTCCCAATGTGTTGGATTGCAACTCTATGCTTCTCAAACAGTACAGTATAGTATAGTATTTGGATGAAACAGATTAAGAAAATATAATCAGTTGGTTAGTGATGTCCCACAGAAACACAATGGTGTTGATAGGAAAATGAACCCACTTTGTTATGACTCACTGTTAACACCACCACGAGAAAAGGGATGTAAGAGGAAAACCCTTAGTTGTCCGTGAAGAGCTGACTACTTCCCTCAATTCCACTTGCTCAAGATCCACTTATGCCAGTTATGACTTTCAGCTCCCATAATCCCTGACCATTGATGGTCTGGGAGCTTGAAATCTAGAACAACTGAGGGATAGCCAATTATTTCTGCTAACAAAATAACCCCAGAGGACAACAGTAACTCACCAACACTGATTTAACACTGATTTTTTAATTTGCTAATTGCAACCAAAGCTCCCAGAATAGCTATGTTTTACAATAAAGTGATGAAACCTGGACTGTAAACATGCAAACAAAGTATGACACAATACAACTGTGTTTCTCAATCTTGGGGTCGGGACCTCTGGGAGGGGGAGGTCATGAGGGGGTGTCAAAGGGGTCGCCAAAGACCATCAGAAAACACAGTATTTCCTGTTGGTCATGGGGGTTCTGTGTAGGAAGTTCAGCCCACTTCTATCGTTGGTGGAATTCAGAATGCTCTTTGACTGTAGGTGAACTATAAATCTCAGCAAGTACAACCCAAATGTCAAGGTCTATTTTCCCCAAACTCCACCAGTGTTCACATTTGGGCATATTGAGTATTCGTGCTAAGCTTGGTCCAGATCCATCATTTTTTGAGTCCACAGTGCTCTCTGGATGTAGGTGAACTGCAACTCCAGAACTCAAAGTCAATGCCCACCAAACCCTTCCAGTGTTTTCTGTTGGTCATGGAAGTCCTGTGTGCCAAGTTTAGTTCAATTCCATCATTGCTGGAGTTCAGAATGCTCTTTGATTGTAGGTTAACCATATATATCAGCAACTACAACCCACAAAAGACAAAATCAACCCCCTCAACCCCACCAGTATTCAAAGTTTCTGAAGCATAAAGAAAAATGGGAAGGTATGTAACATACTCCATTATCGTCTGGGGTGGGGGAAGCTGATGTGATTGACAACAGGAGTTGCATGCTGTTTTTTTTCCTTGTCAGCCAATTACATGGCTTTCTGCAAAGCTAGTCTCTCCCCCCCCCCCCCAAAAAAAGTCTGTGTTTCTTTGTAAAGTTAGTGTGTGTGTGTGTGTGTGCATGCGTGTATATATTCCTAAAAATCGGTGGATGGTCTGAAACTTGGCAGGGTTAAAGTCATAAACATTTCCTATATGTGTGCCAAGTTTCATCTTGACTGTCATAAACATGACAGAGAAAAAACCCTTAAAATTTTCCCCATTGTCGCTAATGGAATGAATATTAACAAAACAATTATGAAGCTTCAGAGATTCTCATTATGAAAGAAAATGGGACCCCTCTGAATCTTTACAAAATGAAGTAGGGGCCATTCGAATCTTCGAAATTAATTACTAATCAGATTTCAGCCACTTCACACATCCTCTATCAGGCACACCTCATGCCATATACCCCGCAAAATACATAACTAAAAGCCAAGTATAACATTGACTATGTAAGTGTTTGTATTCTAATTTGATGGAGGGTGGGAGTTATATTTGTAAGCTAAGAGGTTTTGGCAGGGAGTTTTATTAATGTTTTGGGCTACTTTGCAGGCTCTAATAGAAAAGGAGGATTCAAACCTCAAAATAAATTTAAAAACAGTCATTAATGAACGTAAATGGTAAAGTGATCAGCAACCAGATACGGGATACTAATCACAGCTTCTGGAAATAAAAATGACAGGGAAAGAAAGGATTGGCTCTCAGCTTATTTTATAGGATACAGCTGGCTACAGTTGTGTGTAGGTTCAGGAAGATGTTAGGAGTCATCCATGGTGAGTTTAACAACATTTGTTAATTGACTTCTTTCATTCTTTTCTTCAGCAGTAACTAAACCAAGTCTTAAGACAGTGAAAGAGCTATGCATTTGTGCAAAAAATGTCTTTACAAAGACTAAAAAATGAGATAACTAAACAGGATTTTTTCATCTGCCTATGTATTTTAAATTCATGTGTCAAAGCTTTTGCCTCCCTCATCACCACTTCAACTTGTAATCATAAAGAATGTTCATATTCTAATTAAACTATATGAAGAATTTAAATAAGTCAGCACTTAAAAATAGAATAATTAGAACTCCAAGACACTCTAGGGCAGTGTATTTCAGTAAAATTATTACTTGTCTCTGGAACATTAAAGCAGAAACCAAAGACAAATTGACTTAGGCTCGTGGGAAATGCAACAGCCCCAGAAATTCTCTATTTAAGACTCATCTCTTCCTGGTATTGTCCCTCTTTCTCTCTTATGCTCAAAGGTCACAGTAGATGGACTCAGTGTAATTTTTTTAAAGAACACTTGGCATTATTAAATGCTTTCTTTATTAAAAAGATAACTGCTACAATTAGATGAGATGCTATAGACAGTTTCAGGACATCAGCAATTTTTATTTTTAGGTGCATGCTAGGTGGTATTTGCTATCAACTATATAATTTCCACAGTAAACTTTTTTCCAATCCATAAAAAATGCACTCTAAATTTAATCATCCTATTTTAGTGCAACATAAAAAGAGAACTGTGAACACAGCTCAATTTAAAACTAATAGCCAACTTTTTATGAACCAAATGCAGCATATAAGCCCGAAAAGTTTTAAGAATAGGTTAATTTTATTTTTGTAATAGTATGCTGCAATTTCATTTTGTGATATGTTTTTGTATACCTCCAGGTTGTTTCCAACCCTAAGGCAAATCTATCACAGAGTTTTCTTGGCAAAATTTGTTCAGAGGCCTTTGTCTTTCTGTGAGGCTGAAAATGTGACTTGCCCAAAGTCATCAAGCAAGTTTCCACTACTGAGTGGGGATTTGAACCCTGTTCTTTCAAAGTCATAGCGCCAAATACAGTTCTGGTTCTTTAGTGGTATAGGTCTGTTAACTTCACAAACAGAATGTCTTGTGCTACTGAAATCATGCTTCAGAAAACAAATCTTTCCATATGCCATCAAAACTTTGAAATTTGAGACAAACAATGGGGAGGAGGTGTGCATGCACAATGCCATTCTCAATGGTCACCGAATTTTCACGACAATGCTTCACACACTTTCCTGGCAGTAAAAAAGCATTCAATCTAGTGAGATTTACCTCTGAAGAATGATGCTTAGAATTGCAAAACATATAAAGCATATCCCTTGTCCAAAATGTCTAGGACCAGAGGTACTCCATATTTTCATTTTTTTTGGAGATTTTGGGCTATCTGTATTTTCATATACATACATAATGAAATATCTTGGAAATGAGACCCAAGTCTAAACATGAACTTCATTTGGGTTTTGGAATACTGGATAAAGGATGTCTATACTGAATAAACTGTTGGAACTGGGACCAATACTAATGATTTTCTCAACACGGAAAAGGACAACATGGTATGGTTCTGTGGCAAAAATTAAGCAAAGCTAGACTCTTCAGCTGAAATTAAGCTAAAATCAATCTTTTTCTGGATGCAACTGCTCTCTCTGGCATTTCTGCTACAGGATTAGCAGCTGTGCTATCTAGGCTTGCTTCCCATACGCTCTGCTTCTACATTTGTAAATAAAACCAATATTATTACACACTCCAGTGCATCCCCTTCTAAATGAAACTAAACCCTGTAGCACTATCCCGGGACTTACTACAGCTCAGGAAAGTTATACTGCTATTATCTTTCGAGCAGTCCAATCACATTAATTCTGTAGGAAAGGAATACTAAATAGATACTGTTGGGCATACAGAAGCCTATCCATCTCTGTACAAAGATATTGTCTTCTGTCGTAAAAAAAGAGCAAGCTGTGCTCTGCCAGAACACACACTGTCAGACAGAGATAACATATCTGTGCTTTTGGGTTTGAGGAGGAGGAGCTGACATTGTTTCAACAACCAGCATTTACAATGGATATCAGCCAAAAATATAGAATTCAAGATCAGAAGACAAAAGAAAACGAAACATTACTGATTACATGTTTTTGTTCCATGGGTAGTGTTGAAGTTATTTATTTCTCAGCAACAGGCAACATCATCCTATCCAGAGCCTCAGTTCCTGTGGTGCCGAAAGATGAAATCCCTTTCAAAGAATGGCACACAAAGCATCACTGCGTACATAAAAACAACTGATTCTAAAGTACATATCAGCAACAACCAACCATCTTACCAACTTGCTGACACAAATATGCACAGGTATCTGGGGTGAAGCTTTACAAAGTGTGGTCATTTGTTTATCTTATTCCACCACAACCCCACTATTCAAAGGTCCCCTGCCTATGTCCATGTGCCCTATATGGATTTTGCTCCCATAAAACTACTGGGAGATCACATTGCAAAACATGAGCCAGGCTGCAATAGAGCAAAAAGTGTCCAATTCAATAGCAGAAGCCCACTGAAATAAACATGGTCTATAAGAACATGGAGTAGCATTAATATTTCATTATGTTTTCAAGTTACTCCAAAGAAATTAGAGCTTCTACACTCTACCAAAATAACCCAGCTGTGATTCACACTATTCAGCCTCCAGAGCTTCTCCGATTTACCCCTTTAGTACTAGGCTTGAGTGCTGATCCATTTTTAGCCATTTACTTTGGTTTCTTCATAGCCCAGCCATTACCAATCCCCGTCCATAACGGGACAAAGCATGAGCGAATCACGGCTCCTACTCCGCTTTTCGAGAGCGTGTGGTGCACAAAAAAAGCTGCTGTATGCTCTTTGCACAGGGTTTCCCTCAGAGACCTGCTTCTTGGGCCAATCAGAGAAGAACACCGAGATGTGCCTTATGCTAGCTGAATCTATGTAATTGGGCAACCACCTTGATTGCTCAGTTGCGTTCTCATGCTTCAGTCCAATTGCCATGTCTTCGCACTAATACCGATATATAAGTATATGATACACATTTATTTTTTCATGACCATCAATAAGCCTACTCCATGGGAGAATTATCCTATCACCTGCTAGACCTTGTCACCTCTCACCAACCAGTTCAGGTCACTTCCTCCCCAGTTCCAATGCAAAGCTGCCTGTTTGGGATGACTACATTAAAAACATGTAACATATTAGGATCATCAGCCAGAATGTGGGGTAAAATATATTTTTAAAGCAGTTTAAGAGCCAAAAGACTGTTTGGGATGCTAATTGTCACTAACATTGAGGGTCAGTGTTGCACCCCAGGCCACAGTACTTAACCACCACACTTCAGTGCAAGTTAAATCAGCAAAGGAATTTAATAAAGATAAAATAAAAAGCACTGTAGCAAAAATAGTAAAAACTTCAGTCTATACATAAAAAATAGTCCACAGAGTTCAAGATACGAGAGTATAGTCCAAAATCCCAAAGCAACATGACATCCAGCATAGGAATACAAGAAAACCAGGAAGTACAAGGCAGTTTAGAATCCAACACAAAAATCCAGGAACAATCCTTCAAACTTGGAAGAATGAAACAGGAGCAAAGACATGGAACTAGAATTCCCTCAGAAAGCTTGACTAGGATTTGTCAAGCGCTGTTGTCTCAATTACTGGCTGGAAAACATCCCAGACTCTTTAATATATACATGAAATCATGCCTTCTCCCATGACTTCCTGATATGGGTTCCTTCTCTAACAACTGCTGTGACCTTTGGAGATTCTGCTGTGCAGCACAAAATTTACGAAAGCGGAGTCTCCTCTCAACCAGCACATTATCTTGCAACTTAATATTCTCTCCATCTGGGATTTCAGCCTCTGAACTCATTTCCCTAGAGAACGACTCTTCTGTACCATCTCGGCACCTGCCTGGAATGTGACCTTCACTAACTGCTGCGGACACCGACTGGTCATTTTCAGGACTTAAAATCTCAGCTCACAGTCCCAGAGTTCCCATGATCCACTTCCCCATCTATATTGGTATCAGCAACAACCATGGGCTGAACTACAACAGTCAGGATAGCAGCAATTATGAAGTGTGTAAAATTCTTTTTGGTCTATATAGACAGGGCCCACATTTACCACCAGGAATTGCATATCTGTCTTTCCTGAGGACATTTGTAAAGAATGCAAAGAGCAAATGGAGGTATGTGGGGGTGAGTCTAAGGACTAATGAACTAACCATCTCTTCTGGGGCACAGAGGTAGGATCCAAGCAAAGGGAGTAGGGTGCCTGTGACTAAACAGGAGATCATAGTTGGATATTTTTTGGCAAGTTTGCACATAATGTTGCAATTTGTTTTCCCGAGCTTGGTGGGACATTACTGTTAAAGGTTAATTCACTTGTTTAGTAATATCTCTTTTACTGTATGTTTTGATTTATATAGTATACATTAACACTGAGTTTCTTAAAATGAATTGCTAGATGAATTGTTTATTGGCAATGTAACTGTTGATTTTACTCTATTATATACTGTTAATTGATCTGTTGACATATTTGACATATTTTTAAAATAACTGTTATTTTAAAAATTCAACTGTTAAAATTTAACAGCTGACATTGTTAAGTATTTTTATATATAGTAAAAATGTTATGGTTAGTGATATGTGCAGTTATTGTACTGAGACTGTCATTATTTTCTTTTTTTGTCAAGCGCTGAGTGTAATAGCAGAAAGTGCAAGACATAAACATACCATCAGTAATTAATATCCCAGACCAGCACACTATGTGGCTTACACATGGATTAATGTTGGACTAAGCCTTACTAATGCATAAACCTGGATAAGATTGCACACTCTTTTAAAGTGGCAAAAAGAAAGCAGTTTGACTTCTCGCCTTGGGGGAGCTGTGGACCGAAAGAAGGCAAAAATGTCTTAAATGAACATTTCTTTATTAAGCATCTAAATGCAACTACAAGAAAGGAAAACTGAATCTCTTTATCGTACAAGCATCATTTTCTGAACTATATCATTCCTTTTTAAAAGGCAGTCACTCAAATTAGTATTGGCAGAGCTCTTTTTTAAAAAAAATATATCTTTTTTATGTTATTGGTATTTGGGCTTTCTACAATTATTTCCTAATTGAATGCTTGAAATAGCAGTGTTATCAAGGTGCGCTTCTGAAATGCTTTTCTTGGCAAGGAAAGATTAAACTGGACTAGAATGAAGGCTGCCTGAAAAATCAACAGCTGCTTTTGAAATTGAGACCACTATCTGTTATTGTATAGCTTAAAACCTATTCACATTCAGCACAGTAAAGGAATGAGCAAGGTGAGCGCGCCTGGAGGCAGATAACATACAAAAGAAAATATTTTCAAAGCGGGTGATACAAACAAAGGAGTTTTTAAAAAATGGCTTGACATATTAATTCTTCAATGAACAGTAGGCTTCCTTCATCCACAAAAGACAAGCTATCTCTAGGATCAATCTTAATAGCTGTGTGTTGTAATAAGGAATCCAAGCTAGTGAAAAGCCAAGGTTCCATAGACTTAAATATAGATTGGCAGAATCCTTTAAAGTTCCTCTCTCAAGGCAAATCCAAGTCTAATTTAACAGAAACAAATCCCTAAAGAGAGACAGAACTTCAAATGTAACTCATCTCAACTGCCAATAATGTGGGTTTCAGCACAAGTTACAGTTTATAACAAGCCAGGTCTTATGATGTGTGCTTTAGGACTATGCTATATGAGCACACGGGAGCATTTTAAATAATAATAAATGCAATGACTGGGATCTAAACAATGGTGAAACTAATTCTGCAAACTGGAGAGTCAGGGTTATTGTTCACCTATGTTTCTTCAGTCCTTGCAGGAAAGAAAAAACACGATATGCAGTAAAAATGGTTTCTTGTTCTTAAAGATTGTGAGTTAATTTTCAAAAGCAGTCTGCAATCTTGTTCAAGTAAAACCTTCTGCTAAAAATTTCTGCGCCCTTGAAAACCCTGAAGGAAGATTTCTTGAGTCTGTTCTGTAGATGAATGCCTTGGAAGAAAGGCATGTGTTATATCTTCTGTTCCAATTTTGGTTTACCTGCTTCAAGTTGGGATGTCAAAAAGTAAGAGTTTTGTTATTGTTTAAAATCAGGACTGCAATATTTTTAAAGCCCTAAAAGAAGCCTCCTACATAGGAACACACTTCTTACATTTTTTTGAGATTATGACTAGCAAAGACACCCTAGAAAAGACACCTAAGGAGAGTTCCTGTTAGGATACTCCAGAGGTTACATTACACATATTCCACAGAATGGTGTTATAACTCCTTTTATTCAGTGAAGAAACAACAGTCTTCCATACCCACTGGTTCTGCATACGTGGGTTTCAACCAACTGTGGATCATAAATAATTGGCCAATACACATTTTTGTGCCTCAAATGTTAGCCCTCTTTCTGGGTATATTTGATGTGCTGATTTCAACTGGCATCAATTTTCCCGTCAGCTCTAATTTTTGAGATACAAAGCATATGCCAGTCGCCATCTCTTTGCCAATAGAAAATCATATCTAAAAACTAGAGCTGATGAGGTCTATCCTATGCAGTTTTCTAAATCAGTGCCCCCAATAACCCCAGAAACAGGCTGAAAAACCAAGACACCAAGAAAAACGGGTTTTTGTTGGGCTGTGTAAATGTTGTTGGTTTTTATTTCCAGGCACCACGCACTGTACTGAATTTACTGCACATATTGTAATCCCATCCTGCTCAAACCTGGTGGTGGTTGGGTGTTTTGCTGAAGATGTTTGTGAGCATTACTGGCCAAAAAGGGCTCCATGTCAAAGTTACCCAAACCTAATTTGATGACACAAAGCTTCAGTAGGGTGGCCTTGCTGTGTCAAGAAGAAACTCCCAGTGTTTCAGGAGGAGTGCACATGCAATTTAAAAGGCTACAGGGTTGTAGGTGAGCAAGAGGTCAGCTGAAACCTGACTTGGTAGTGCTTCTTGCCAAAGTACTAGTCTATTGTTAACATTATCATCATCATTCCATGTATTTTTAGGAAGTTATAAAAGATGAAGTTACAGAGGAACTGAATAAAGACAGGATCTCTATACAGTAATATGCCATTTCGACTAGCGCATTCATGGATTCTGGTATCCACGGGAAGTCCTGAAACTGATCCTCCTGTGAATATTATCTCTGCAGAGTGATAATACTATCACTGCTTTTACAAATCAACTTGTGCCTGAATACTTGTAAATACTTGAATGCTATGGTAGATTTGTTCTGACAGCTATGCTCCTATTTTCTTGTCAAATAATATTTTACTTAGGTTGTGATTTTGCAAATATTTACCCCACTAAACACAAGGCTTTTGATAATACAAGCGCAGAATTGCATTGTTAATTCAGACAAACAATATTTCTTAAAGATGCAACTTTAATTTTCTGCCACTCTCAAAGTAAAGGAAGTAGAAGTTAACAATACTGCACAATTAGGTAAACTGTTAAAAGACTGCATACATTGTAGTTGACATTATATTTGCAAAATATTTCTGCTCACTATACATGACTAGGATCTATTTTGTTATAAATTTAAGTATTATTGCTTCACAAAGTTCTGATAAGGAAAAAGTTAACATATTCACTTCTTATTTTCCAATGAGATTACTGCTGTAGTAATGTAGACATCAACCTTAATTGTAGGGTAAAAAGAAATAGGAAACACATTGGGAAGTTCATAAAAGTTGTTGTTTTATGAACTTCCCAATCATCTGATCTATCTCTTGTAAGAAGGGGGGGGGGTTTCTCTGGGTGGCAGGTAGAAATGTGCATGGTCAATATTTCTGCCACACTGACATTACTCCCCATATAATAACACAAAAAAAGTTATAGCTTCCAATATGGTGTCATTGTATTTCCCAAGTTTTAACTAAATATAATAGGGGCATTTGGGAAAGCGGGACATGTTCCAAGCGTAGATGGTACAGTTCCTTGCGAAAGCTAGGCAAGAATATAAAAGTAAGCCAGTACTGGATGAAAGATTCCCTCAGGGTCTTAAGTAAGGCTCCCAAACCTTGACTTCCACAATGGAAAAAAGCAGAACATAATTAAATAATGTTGTAAGCAACTGACAGTGGTTCCAGATAGGGTTGTACATGGATCTGTTTTTCAAAATGGGCTCTGGCTGTACCAGCACAGGCTCCACCACCATTTTTTTTCCGGTTGCACCAGACTACATGGTTGCCAAAAATGACTGCGTTCTATTTCTTTTGGCTACACAGAGAGGTAGCTGTGCACCCACATGAGGTTTCCCTATAAATCCTGCCTGTTGAGCCAATCAGAATAGAAGAAAATAATAATGTGTCTTTTAGCCAAGCTGGGCTTCCATTTTTCTGTTGCAAGCAGGTATCTGAAAGAGACAGATCAGTGATCTAAATTCTCCGTGTTGCTAGCAGCTTTGTATGGCTTGGCTTGTTTTTTGACTCAAATAGCAATAAATAAGAAGTTTACTTTCTACAGAGTTAAAAAACTGCCACCGATGGTGCCCTTCACACAGGGCAAGCTTCAAATGTGGGGT
The DNA here is from genome assembly GCF_025583915.1 of Anolis sagrei ordinatus. Taxonomy (NCBI): domain Eukaryota; kingdom Metazoa; phylum Chordata; class Lepidosauria; order Squamata; family Anolidae; genus Anolis; species Anolis sagrei. The sequence goes on from NW_026844366.1 coordinate 183,489,015, forward strand.
AGAGGACGCATCTTTCCATTTCTAAAGCTGCCATAAAGTGAGGCAGTAATTTATATCATTTTTAAAAGAATGGCTAACGCTCCTTCAGGTGGTGTGGCTCCCACTGAAATAAAGAATGGATGAGTTGGAGCCAGAGTAAACTGTATCCATTTCCTTTTTTTCTTTTCCTTTTAAATCAGAATTGAGTGACAGATTTGTGCTTACAACAGTATACATAGCTATACACACTGAAATAATCTTAGCCCAAATCTCATCCTTTAGATGTCTGTGTTTAAATTCTAAATTTCTTTAGTGAGATCAAGCTTTTTAAAAAAAAAACACAAAGGAATGGGTTCTATTATTCAAAACAGCTGGTCAGTAGAAGAGATTCTTCCTTGAGTGGGTGCCTACCAGAAACACAGAGAGGAAAGAGAATGAAACAAACACTTGTACCATAAAATTAAAACACCAATAAAAGTAACCACTCATTCAATGTATAACTTCTGCCTTTCTTTGGATTTCCTGCTCCTGGTTAATTCTAAGTGCCATAATGAATACTCTTCATTTTCTTAATACAATGGGCCTTTGATATCTGCTAGCATTTGGTTCTAGGACTCCTGCTCCCAGATGGACACCAAAATCTGAGAATGCTCAAGTCCCATTATACACAATGGCATAGTAACATGGCACCCCTTATATAAAATGGCAAACAACACAAATTAGTGCCAGAGAGGGCCTGAAGATTTGTGCAATGACAGAAGTCTATAGCAGGGTATGCCTACACATCGGTTTAATGCTTGGCATGTGGCAAAATTAAGGTTTTCTTTTGGTATTTTTCCCCTAGATATTTCAGTTTGTTGATTCCATGGACACAGAATCCATTGACATTGAGAGCCGCACTATTTAATTTAGCAACTCAAATGCCCCTCTCTCTATCATACAGATAATAATATTCCAAGTAAGGATAAAGATCATTGTTGTTGTTCTGTGCCCTCAAGTAATTTCTAACTTATGGTGCCTCTAAGGCAAACCTATCCAGGGGTTTTCTTGGCAAGATTTATTTAGAAGTGGCTTGCCCTTGCCTTCTTCTGATGCTGAGATAATGTGAGTTGCCCAAGGTCACCAAATGGGTTTCCATGACTGAATGGGAACCTGTTCTCTGGACACTCCAACACTCCAACCACTGTAGAAATACAGTCTACATTCTACATGGTGGAATACAGTGTGAGGAGTTTTATACAGAACTCTCTTACAACTTCCCTGCAACCATCTCCAGGATATACCATGTCACTGCAACAGCTACACACCTCATAGCTATGGTATTCCATTGCAAATGAAGAATGTGTGGGACCAAATTATGATCCACTGGGATCATCTGGAATTCTCTAAGTAGAACATTAGTGTTCTATATCCAGTTACAGGAATATATATATTATTTTAGTCATTGCAAAGATTGGTATTCTCTCTCTTCTCCCACAATATCCAAGGCAACCCCCCAAATGTTGTGTGGTAATGCTCCTCTCCCGACAGCCATTTTGCTATTGGTGGGGACAGAGGGGATTAGAGAAGCATCTGACTATGGGAAAATAGTTGTGAGTGGGACACTACAACACAGCATTGAGGTGGGAGAGAGGTTGGATGTTATGGAGGGGAAATGAATAATTATCTCCACAATGACCAAAAAATGCATAAACAAGCATGAGGTAGACTTACAATCATAACAGAATGCTAGATCCAAATTTACTCAGACCTGGATTTAAATTATTTAATAACTTGCTTATTATTCCTACTATTTAAAGGCTATTGATCTGAAATGTGCTTATAATGATCAGTATGTTCATTTTCCCACTTGGTAAAATTTTAAGAATCTGTGGTTATACACAATGAAATTCATTGCCTGGATGACTGGCGATTGCTTTAATGAAATGCTCCTTCTTCCACCATGTATAAGAAACTATTAAAATATTTGCCATTTGTGAATTTAAATAGAGTTTCAAAGCATTATCATCCCCAATTTAAAAAAACCACAAATTTGCTGGTAGAACTCTTATTAAAATTGGAGCATGAATGTAATTTTCCACTATACCTTCTGAGTACAAGAGTCTCTTTGAGGTTCTTCTTTAAATTATGTAAAATGAATACCATTAGCTAAAATTTTCAGTATCTTTCACTACTATATGTTAATTATAAATGCAGCTCGTTTTGGGTGGATCCATGCTGAATAAGAAAAGCTAGGAGGTTAGTATGGACTTGAAAAGCACAGAGCTGTTAATAGAGTAAATGTTGCACACTACAACACTAACTTTGGTTTTTGTACTCGCTTCCTTGAAAAATCTTTGGATATAGCAGGATATTATGACTGCTATTTTATTATTCTTCCTCTTTAAATAGTTTTAGACTACAATTCTCTGAGCCAAGGTGAGTGGAGTAGATAGAAGCTGCATGCTAAAATATGAGGACAACAGATTGAGGAAGGGTGAGTTGAAGTGTCAGACCTTAGTCTTGACTGCTGAAAACAAATCCCAATTCTACCATTTATTTTCTGGAACTGGAACTCACATGGTGCAAATTTCTTATTTGCAAGCTAGCAATAGAAATGCCCTGCCTCAAGGAGGACAGTTGTGATGGCAGCTGCGATAAAGTAATAGTGTTACCCATGCTGAGTCTTCAAAATATAAGGGAATCAACGTAGGTTTTTTTTTTTTTTGTCATGTCAGGAGCGACCTGAGAAACTGCAAGTTACTCCTGTTGTGAGAGAATTGACCATCTGCAAGGACGTTGCCCAGGGGATGCCTGGATGATTTGATGTTTTATCATCCTTGTGGGAGGCTTCTCTCATGTCCCCGCATGAGGAGCTGGAGCTAACAGAGGGAGCTCATCTGCCTCTCCCCGGATTCGAACCTGCGACCTGTCGGTCTTCAGTCCTGCCAGCACAGGGGTTTAACCCACTGCACCACTGGGGGCTCCTATATAACACAGCTATATAGCAGCAAATAAATAAAAATGTAAGAATTGGAAATGAGGCAGTTTTGATGGGAAAATCTGAACAGCCAGCTCTTGATTGTTCCAACTGTCATTTCTCAACCCACACTGCATAATAATTGGTAATACTTTATGCATATCAATAATAATAAAGCAGGTTTGTTCTTCAGATATTTAGGGTTTGTAATTTCTTATCAAGTCCACTGATCTTTGCTAAATTGATCTCAAAGATAGAAACTGTGAAAAAATATAATGGCATTGTGTGCTAGGATAAAACTCTTGTAGAACAAATTTCACATTAGAATTTAATTTTTAATCTCTAGAACAGCGGTTTTCAACCTTCCTAATGCCGAGACCCCTTAATACGGTTCATGTTGTGGTGACCCCCAAACATAAAATTATTTTTGTTGCTACTTCATAACTGTAATTTTGCTACTCTTATGAATTGTAATGTAAATATCTGATATGCAGGGTGTAACCAAATTCACTGAACCAAATTCTCCACTAAAACTTTATCACCAATCCTTCTTTTCACAACAAGCACTTTTTTCAAAATCTAACTATAACATGGACAGAAAGTGAGATGAAATCTTCTGAACAGAGACACAGATAAGTAAGACAAGCACCACACTTCTCAATGCTATCCAAAGCTTATATGGCTGCAGTCACTTACAGCTTAAGTTACACTTTAAAATGTATCTGATCTGACTTACATACAAATTCAGCTTAAGAGCAAACCTACAGAACCTGTCTTGTTTATAACTTGGGGGATTGCCTGTATATGCTTTGTAGAAAATCTGGATTTCTCATTAATCAGAATACATCATATGATCATACTCAGTTTCCAAACTACTGGGTTTCTTTTAAAAATGCTTTTTGACAAGTGACTATATAACAGGTAATTTTTAAGAGGTCATGATTTTATTATTTATCCGTCATAGTTTTATCCTACTTCTCAGCTAAAAAGATTCATAAGAAAACTTAAAAGGATGCTGTGGTGCCATCTTTTAAAGAAACCTTCCCAAGTTCCCACTGTACTTGACAAAAACAGGGAAGTCTCCAATCTCCAATCAAGGTAATGGGGGATGTGGTGATTTCCCAACTCCAAGGGTTCCTAGATGAAGTGGATTATCTGGATCCATTTCAGACTAGTTTCAGATCTGGTTATAAGACAGAGACAACTTTGTTTGCCTTGGTGCATGACCAATGCAGAGAACTGGACAGGGAGTGTGTGTCCCTGTTGGTTCTGTTGGACATTTCAGCAGCTTTTGATACCATCAACCATGGTATCCTTCTGAGTTGCATTTCTGAGATAGGACTTGGAAATACTGTTCTTCAATGCGCCGTTCCTTCCTGGAGGAACATTCTCAGAAGGTGATGCTGGGGCCTTCTTGGCCACTGGCCTGTAGGGTCCCTTAGGGCTCTGTGCTGTCCCCCATGCTGTTCAACATATACATGAAACCCCTGGGAGAGGTCATCCAGAGTTTTGGAGTGCAATGCCATCTATATACAGATGATACCCAACCCTATTACTCCTTTCCACCTAATTCCAAGGAAATGGTGGGAGCTGTAATGGACTGGATTAGGGCAAACAAATTAAAGCTTAATCCAGAGAAGACAGAGGCACTCCAAGTCAGTCATAAAACCGATCTGGGAAAAGGGAGTCAGCCTGTATTAGATGGGGTTACACTCCTGCTTAAACCACAAGTTTGGAAGTACTCCTGGATGCGGCTCTGAACCTGGAGGCTCAAGTATCAGCAGTGACCAGGAGTGCTTTTGCTTCTGTGCCTGAAGCTTTTTAGGACTCCTAAGGTTAAATCTAGGCTATAACATGTGCTCTGATACAAACTGGCAGTCAGTGCAGATTTGCAAAAACTGGTAAAATGTGTTCCTTACTGTCATGGAGCACAACCACAATTTTCAGCATCACCATCTGAAATGATCTACTCCAGATCAACCTTCTATGAAATTTACCATTGCTTATGTTACTAATATTCAAGAGTTGCTTTCTCAGCAAAATTAACCATAAGGTTGGATCAAGCAAAGCTATTTTCACTCCAAATTCAGAACAGAGATTAAAATTTGTCTAGATAATCAGATTCATCTGGGAACATCTGGAATGGGTTTCAATCATACATGCAAAATGAGAAGCCTAAATCCAATTGAACTCATTCCAAAAGAGTACACTCACTGAATCAAATGCTAAACAGTAACCGATTCTTATTCCCCATTTATTTGTTTACATTTTAGGTGGGACTGGATTCACCAGAATATTTTTCTTTAGACATTAATGTAATCAAAATGGTTTCATTAAATCTTTTTCTACCAAATATGGTCTCATAATCAGCAATTCCTTCACCCATGCAAAAGGAGGCATTCACTATCTCTGAGACTGAGGTGGCCATCCGCACCCAGAAAAAAAGTATGATTTACAGAACAAGACATCGGAATGGTTGACTTGCTTTAAATCAAATTGATTTAAATCATAATTTAAAGCACTTTTCTGGTGGACTCTTTTAATTATGTGAATCACAGTTTAAATCACCAGTGAAAATGAGTTCATTTTGTCATAATTTTTTTCTGCAGAAGCATATTATTATTTAGTATAAAGAGATCAAGAGAAGGTGGCGAGACTATACAGAAGATCTGTATAGGAAGGATAATAATATTGAGGATAGTTTTGACGGTGTGGTGAATGAATTAGAACCAGACATCCTGAGGAGTGAGGTTGAATGGGCCTTAAGAAGCATTGCTAACAACAAGGCAGCAGGAGATGACGGGATCCCAGCTGAACTGTTTAAAATCTTGAAAGATGATGCTGTCAAGGTGATGCATGCCATATGCCAGCAAATATGGAAAACACAAGAATGGCCATCAGACTGGAAAAAATCAACTTATATCCCCATACCAAAAAAGGGAAATGCGAAAGACTGCTCAAACTTCCGTACAGTGGCCCTTATTTCTCATGCCAGTAAGGTAATGCTCAAGATCCTGCAAGAAAGACTCCAGCAATACATGGAGCGAGAGTTGCCAGATGTTCAAGCTGGGTTTAGAAAAGGCAGAGGAACGAGAGACCAAATTGCCAATATCCGCTGGATAATGGAGAAAGGCAGGGAGTTTCAGAAAAACATCTACTTCTGCTTCATTGACTATTCTAAAGCCTTTGACTGTGTGGATCATAATAAATTGTGGCAAGTGCTTAGTGGGATGGGCATCCCAAGCCACCTTGTCTCTCTCCTGAGGAATCTGTACAAGGACCAAGTAGCAACAGTAAGAACTGACCACGGAACAACAGACTGGTTCAAGATTGGGAAAGGCGTACGGCAAGGCTGCATACTCTCACCCAACCTTTTTAACTTGTATGCAGAACACATCATGCGATGTGCGGGGCTTGAGGAATGCAAAGCTGGGGTGAAAATTGCTGGAAGAAACATTAACAACCTCAGATATGCAGATGACACCACTCTGATGGCCGAACGCGAGGAGGAGCTGAGGAGCCTTCTAATCAAGGTGAAAGAAGAAAGCGCAAAAGCCGGGTTGCAGCTAAACGTCAAAAAAACCAAGATTATGGCAACAAGAATGATTGACAACTGGAAAATAGAGGGAGAAACCGTGGAGGCCGTGACAGACTTTGTATTTCTAGGTGCAAAGATTACTGCAGATGCAGACTGTGGCCAGGAAATCAGAAGACGCTTACTTCTTGGGAGGAGAGCAATGTCCAATCTCGATAAAATAGTAAAGAGTAGGGACATCAGACTGGCAACAAAGATCCGCCTAGTCAAAGCCATGGTATTCCCTGTAGTAACCTACGGATGTGAGAGCTGGACCTTAGGGAAGGCTGAGCGAAGGAAGATCGATGCTTTTGAACTGTGGTGTTGAGAGTGCCTTGGACTGCGAGTTCTGAGAGTCCTTCCAGGAAATAAAGCCCGACTGCTCACTGGAGGGAAGGATATAGAGACAAAGTTGAAGTACTTTGGCCACATCATGAGGAGACAGGAAAGCCTACAGAAGACAATTATGCTGGGGAAAGTGGAAGGAAAAGGAAGAGGGGCCGACCAAGGGCAAGATGGATGGATGGCATCCTTGAAGTGACTGGACTGACCTTGAGGGAGCTGGGGGTGGTAACGGCCGACAGGGAGCTCTGGCGTGGGCTGGTCCATGAGGTCACGAAGAGTCGGAGACGACTGAACGAATGAACAACAACATATTAATACTTATTAAGACATGAATATTTCATTGGGTGATAAGTTTATGAGCAATTATCTTGAATTGTTTTCAGATTAATTTTCAGTTCATTAAAAATGAGTCAACAATTTGGTCATTTTAGTACTAAAGTAGAATGAACATCTGAAGTCATTAAGGAGATGAATCAGCTCCACCTTTCAGTTAATCATGACATTTTTGTCGTAATATGCAAGATATGCCACCAGACAGAACTTTAATAGTAATTTTAAAGGTTTGTCTAAACCAGTGGTCCTCAGCCTGTGGGTCTCCAGGTGTTTTGGCCAGCAACTCCCAGAAATCTCAACCAGTTTACCAGCTGTTAGGATTTCTGGGAGTTGAAAGCCAAAACATCTGGTGACCCACAGGTTGAGAACGACTGGTCCAAACCATCAAAATAATCCCAGCTGTAATTCAGATTTTTCAGCACAAGAAGTGTCCTTTATTTACTAGGCTTGGGCGATCAAGAAAAAAATGGTTCTAAACTCTTTGTATATAGCGATTCAATTTTAAAATGATTTCTGAAATTTTCTTGAAAAAAGATTGGAAATAGCAGGAAATCCGAATCGCTTCATTTGCTTCGTTAATGGAAGGTGCCCCTCCTTCCCTCTAGAACCATTAAGGAACTTTGACAAAGTCAGCCTAAACAAACAGTTTTAAAATCTCGCAGTTTCCCTTCCCTGTTAGTTTTAAAATCTCATGGTTTCCCTTTCCTTGGCTGGTGGTGAATGGCAATGAAGAGGGACGAGGTGAGTGTGGCTAAGCACAGCTCTCTTTGAAGCCCACACCCCCAGCAGAGCCCCATTTTGGAAGCCACTTGCTTGGACATCAGAATGAGGAACCCGCAATGTGATCAATGAGGAGGAGGAGGCCCAATTGGCACTGGGTACTTCATTCTGAGCAAGTACCATTCCCAGTGAAACTCTTCTAGAATGCTGTTTGGCTAGTAACACCAGTCCCAAGGAGAAAGGGAGAGGTTTCTGCCACTTCCCAGTGCAAAAATTATGGGATCTGTCATGATGATAAAGCATACCCAGTAACTAGTCTCACTCTGTTTCCTGAAGCTACACCGATCTAGATTGTGCACACAGAGAAACACAGAGCAACTGTCAGATTTTCCTGGTAACTGTGGAGCAGGAAGTGAGTTTTGGCATATCACATTAAACCTTAAAAAAAGCGCTTTCACTGCTAAAGGGGTAGCATGTCATGCATGAGGATCAAGACAGATAACAACAGAGTACAATTTTTGATCCATGTTAGACAAGCCCTAATATGTTTATTTTGCTAATGGTGTTTGTTTATAACCAGGGGAATAAACAAACAACATTAGCAAAGCAAACATATGAATTTTTAAATGGTTACTTATTTCAGTGTTCTATTTATATCTTCTAGATCCATAAAAAAGTGAAAATGTGGATGTATGTGTGTGGCTGGAGTGCCCACTTCCACAGGTTCCCACTTCCACAAACAGCTTTAACCCACAGTGCTGATGAGCCACCAAAAGCCCGCCCTCCAATAACATGTAGCCCAACCCATGCCAACGTCTCCCCAAAAACCATACTGCCCTCTCCCAAGGAACGCTTTCATTCGGGGACAATTTCATCCTAGATTTTATGTGTTTTCTTCACCACAGACATCCTAGTGCTTCTTACTCTCTTCACTGATATGGAATTTGTATGGTCTTGCCTACTGCCTCTCCCTTAACCGTTTTCTACTCTTTTCAACTCTGTCTGCATAACAAACAGAGTAGAACTAATCAGAGCTAAACATACTGGAGGAGTTTGGGGGATTGACTCCACATGATGGAAATTGTAGTTTACCCTGCATCAAGTCAGAGCACTTTGACCCCCACTGACAATGGAGTTGGACCACATTTGGCACTTAGAACCCCCATGACCAAATACTGGAGAGGTCTGGGGGGAATTCATTTTGATGTATAGCCGTTGTAGATACTAGGATTTATAGTTCACCTGCAATCAAAGAGCACTCTGGACCCCACCAATTATGGCCTTGGAACAAACTTTGCACACAGAACTTCCATGACTAACAAAAATTACAGGAGGGCTTTGGGGAAAATTCACCTTGATTTATAGGAATTATATAGTTCACTTGCATCCAGAAAGCACTGTGAACGCAAACAACGATGGATCTGCACCAAATTTGGCTCACATACCCAATATGCTAAAATTTGAATATGGTGAGTTTGGGGGGGGGGGGGAATTGGCATTGACATTTGTTAGTTGTATGTACTGGGATGTATAGTTCACCTGAAATCAAAGAGCACTCTGCATCCCACCGATGATGGACCTGGACCTAACTTGGCACACAGAACCCCAGTGACCAACTGAATGTACAGGAGGGATTTGATGGGATTGTCCCACCATGGTGAGAGTTGTAATTCATCCTACAGCCAGAGAGCACACAGAACCCCACCAATGAAGTATCTAGAGCAAACTTGCCCAACATTACACAATTTAAGTATTGATGGAGTTTCAGGGGGTTAACCTGGCATGATGTGAGTTGTAGTACACCCACAACCTTATGCAATTTGTAAAATTTAAAAACAATGACTTCTTCTAATAACCCGGGCAACGCTGGGTGCCCAAGCTAGTTTTAAATCAGAGTTAGTTGAATGTAGCATCCAATATTTTAAGTTTCTCAAGCTGACTTTCTTAAAAAAATGAAAGAAAAATAAATTCTAACTGGCGTCTCTTTCATAGCTTCCTACTGGTAGGCTATGTTTTGACTTTTTGTTACTGCTTTCATTTATATCTAGAATTCTCCTCTTTGTTTAAATATACTCTAGCATTAAACTTTTGTCATTGTATTTAAGAGAGAGGCAATATAGAAGGGAACGAAGGGAGGATGTACTGCATGTATACCACTGGCAAAACAAAACTCTTCATGTTACGTCCCATCCACATTACCTACTGTAAACATAGCAAAGTAATATAAGTAACAGGCTGCATTTTTTAATTTAATTTTAGTTGTTAAGTTATAGTTCGTGTTTATATGTTGGACTGTAAAAATTTTGTTACTATGGATGTATTGTTGTTGTATTCGGGCACTGTATGTTTTGACTCTTATGTTTGGAATCCGCCCTGAGTTCCTTCGGGGAAATAGAACAGAATATAAATAACAATTATTATTATTATTATTATTATTACTAATAATAATTAGTATTCATAATATCTTATTTTTGGCCTAAGCTCTTTCTTTTGTTATTTCTTTTTTTTTAAATAACCTGAAAGTTGATTTAAATTATAAGAAATTTGATTTAAGTTAGAAAAAAAGTTTTTATTTGTAAATAATGTCTTTTTATCAGTCCTGGGCTGATGCATTTTAAATATCATATCTAGATTTTTAAGATATTACAACTAAAAAAAAAACCTGTCCAAGCAATAGTAACAAGGTATCGATTCAAGTAAACATTATTAAGGCTTTTTGTAGCTTACCCTTAGAAATACCCCCTTAAAGCTATCTAATGACCATCTTTACATCCTTTGGCAGTAAATTCCATTACAAACAGAGTATTAAATGGAAAAGATGGTCACATCCTAGAATTGCTTAGAATCAGCAAACGAGTTCACTCAACCTGCTTACTCATCTGGTCAGACTACAAATTCTTTTAATATTCTAAAATTCACCAGGTAAATGCTATACATTACTTCCACTCCACAAATGCTATCTATCTATCTATCTTCCTTACATTTGTTCTACAAATACTGTTGCAAAGAATTCGCCATAATTTACTGTTCTTTTTACATAATATGTATTTCCATTTGATGTGCAGCACAATCATAGCCCCTTTTTTTTTTTTACTTACTTGAAATGAAAATATTACATGACAGTTACTGGAAACAATTCCGGTCTACAAACCACATTTTTGTGCCAACTATGAACAGCTGAAAAAAAGCCAAATCAAATCTAAGTTTTTGAGGTTTGTCATTTAATTCTCATGTATTTGGAGAAACTATATTATGCCAAGAAGGTCTGCTATCAATGCCAACAGTTTCTAAAATCTTAAAATTTACACAAGCATGTATGCTATGTATGAGACTCAGATTTCTTTTTTACATCTTTACATTTCACAAGGGAAGCTGAATGGCTTATCTAGCTGACTGCCTAACATTCCAAGTAAAATAAATTAGAATGTTAAGAAATCTTTCATCAAACCGATTCTTCTCTTTGCTGTAAATCTGCCAGTGAGCTTAGTAAAATGTCACAAAAATTCATAGTTAGGCTATGTCACCTCTACTGAAGACAAAAAAATCCTATGTCAAGGCAACTCATATTCTGTGTCCTGCATGAATCACAAAGAGTTCGAAAATGTATGCAAATAGGTTTAAATTTGTATAATTTATTCTATTTCTTCCAGACATGAGGAATGAGGCAGTAAACCACACAGGATATTCAATACCTGCAAGCCACAATAAACTTTGCTTCTGCTTCACCCTTGTGGGATTCAGCAAAAGTTTAGGGAAGACAAAGCAGAACATTTTGATGGCATACTATAGGGAATGAATTGTTGATTGGTTCATTGGTTACCATGCTACTACCATGGGCAAGGAAGCCTCATGGTTTTACGTGTCATATAGTCCTGTTGGTTATCATCCTTGAATCATGGAGCCCCCAGTGGCATAGTGGGTTAAACCCCTGTGCTGGCAGGATTGAAGACCAACAGGTCGCAGGTTCGAATCTGGGGAGAGCACAGATGAGCTCCGTCTATCAGCTCCAGCTCCTTATGCAAGGACATGAGAGAAGCCTCTCACAAGGATGATAAAAACATCAAAAAACATCTGGGTGTTCCCTGGGCAATGTCCTTGCAGACAGCCAATTCTCTCACACCAGGAGCGACTTGCAGTTTCTCAAGTCGCTCCTGACGCGACCAAAAAAAATCCCTGAATCCACATTAGATGTGAGATCTGCACTAGTATTTCCTACATAAAATGGCAAGCATACTTTGACAGATGTAGAGGAATGCAATTTGCCTCTCATACTATACCACAACCAATACTAATATTTAGAATGGTGCTTATCCTGAAATGAATTGACTTGAAGAAAATTCCAATTAGTTCCTCGTCATAAATATTAATAATTAATGCTGTTCTGTGTACATCTCATTTCTGTTTCTCAGAAACACTGATTTGGGCAATGTTTAACATCGTTTCTTTAATAAATAAATAACAGAACAAGTTTGCAGAAGTATTGTAGGTTTATTTATTTTAGGTCTGCACCCTGTCTCACATAAAGTTGTATTCATTCTCACCCCATATACTATTAGTAATTTTAAAAAACATTGCTCTCCTCCTTTCTCCTCCTTTTGTTCTTCTTTGAAAAGGAAAAAACTTACAAGTTAACTTGCACTGAACAGCTTGGAAATCCACATTATGTAATTAAAGGTACAAGCAAATGCCATTTATCATGTGTAAAGTCTCAAGTGTTCTGTCAGTTTTCTGGAAGTGTTTACAAGCCACCCAAATGCATGGTGACATCTGAGAAAGAATCTCTCTACTCAAATACTCAGAAGCTTAATTAATAAAGCTGAATGTTGAAACTAGAATGTATGAAAGACTGTAACACAGTTTCATTATTTTATCTTGTCAGAGATGCTAGGACATCCTGACCTCTCTTCACAAGGCTAGAAGACATTCCAACAAAGCACTGATTCAATAGTACACCCTAAAGAGACTCTATGCAATGACTTTTAGCCAGGTAAAACAATCTTCTTAAGTAGCTTTCAAGAAAATCTCAATGGCTCCAGAAACAATCAGTCCCATGGCATCCTTGTGTCATTTGTGACATTTAACTGGCTCTGTCAGATCCCATCCTCCACCTGCCTCTCAAAGTCTTGTTTGGATATGTGAATCCATAATACAAAATTGGTTCAACACTTCTGAACTAGACCAGTACAAAAATGCTGAAGCACCATCTGAAATGTAGCATTCTTAGCCCAGAAAATGATTCCTTTGTTGTCAAAAAAGAAGGCGGAGTTAAGTTGATGGCAGCCTATACTGGCAGTCCCCCAGGTACAAACATCTGACACCTAGTTACAAACAGAGGTGAGACAACAGGAAGTGAAAAGAAATCTACTCCTAGAAAGGAAAATTCACTCCTGAGAGAGTTATCAGAGGGAAATGGGGTCTCCACTGAAGCTTTATCACCAATCCTTGTTTCCACAAGCCAAAAATCCAATTGTCACAGAGATGGAAAGTGAGGTGAAATCTTCTGAACAGTAGCACAGACAGCAAAACTGATGTTTCAGAGGTGTTAACCCTTCCCTATGCTATCCAAAGCTTTAAAACAAAGCTTTGGAATTACATTTTAAAAATGTACCTGTTCCAACTTACATACAAATTGGGTGATTTTAATAATTGGTTTTCAATGTTTGGATGTTTTAAACTTTATGACTTTTAGTGCATTTGTTTATTTTGTTTATATATATAGTTTATGAGGCATTGAATTTTTGCCTACTTTAAGCCACTCTGAAATCCCTTTGGGGTGAGAAAAGTGGGGTATAAATATATTAAATAAATAAAATAAATAAATTCAACTTAAGAACAAAGCTACAAAACCAATCTTGTTTATAACCCAGAGACAGCCTGTATCTAAGTGCACTGTGGCAATTCTCCATCGCTTCTCATTATATGTATTGCTTCTAATAACTAAGCTCCTTTCTCATTCCAAATAGGAATCTTTGTGGAAGAAAGGAAATGTGCGTCTGAATATTGTGAGCTCAGAAATATCACTGATGCTGCCACTCCTGTCCTATTTGTGGACTTTGCAAAGCACCTGGCCAGTTAGACGGTGAACAGAACTTCTGGATTAGATGAGTATTTGGTTGCTGTGAGTTTTTCAAGCTGTATGGCCATGTTCTAGTGAGCATGGCCATACAGCCCGAAAAACTCACAACAACCCAGTGATTTTGGTCATGAAAGCCTTCGACAACACATTAGATGGGTATTGTTCTGATCTAACTCTTCTTATGATAATCAAGTCCAAATTGCTATGGTTAGACTGTTCCCAGAAATTTTATAGCAAGCATATTGAAACAGCTTCACTGACTACCAGTTTGTTTCCAGACAAAATTCAGTGCTGCTTATGACCTACAAAGCCTTCTATGGTCCAGGACAATCTAATAGCCCTGATCTCCCCACGTTAGGCCACTTGAGTATTGCGGCCATTGCTGGGGGGGGGGGTTCCTCTTTAGGTTCATTTGGCAAGGACATGGAAGAGAGCCTTCTCAGTGGCTGCTCTTACGTGACTGAACTATCACTCAAAAGAGGGTTGATTGGCCTTATCTCTGCTTTCTTTTTGCCAGCACACAAAGAGCTCAGTATCTGAAAGTGTGCTCAGCCTAAACTGACTAGGGCAGAAGGGCAAGCTATATGTGTTTTTTAAATCTCTATCTATCATACTTTTAATTTGATTTTTCCCCATTTATGTCTTAAAGGTAGTGTTTTAATTATAATGTTTCTAAATTTTTACTGAATATTGTATTAGCCACAGTAATCACTCATATTAGCAAGGGTTTGGTTTCAGGACTCCTTGTGCATCAGAATCCACACATGCTCAAATCCCATTACATACAATGCCATGCTAAAATGGCATCTCTTATATACCAGCAAAGTGGGGGGAAAAAAATCAAGATTTGCTTTTGTTTTGTTTTTTAATATTTCCAAACCATGGTTGGCTGAATCTGTGGATGCAAAATTTATCAATATGTAAAGCAACTATATTTTATTTTGATTTATATTGTAAGCTGCTTTTAAGCCCCATGGAGAGAATGATAGGCTATAAATCAAATAGAGAAGTAAATTGATGTTCTTAAATTATGTACTCTTACTTTTCCAATGCTCCATATATAGCAATCTCTTAGATTGGGGGGGGGGGGGGGGGGGGAGCATAAAAGAGAAAGAAACAGAGAAGAATCTGCCTAATGCTGAATTAAACTACTGGTCCATTTAGCCAAGCAATCTCTACTCTGATTAGCTGCAGTTTTCCAAAGCCTCAAGCAGGAAGGATGCTTGTACATATGGCAGACTCTGTCAATGACCTGTGTCCTTGTCCTCTAATCCCATTATGGGTGAGACAATTCCATTTTATAGATATTGACATTAAACTCAAAACTGACCTAACATCTGGCAGCTCAAGGTCAGAAAAAATAGGATTTGACTTAGACCATGCTACAAGGGCGAGCATCTGGAGCAAAGCACCTGTCAAGTCCCATAACTTGACAGGATCCTGCTGCCATCTTCTGACATTGCTTCTGCTCTTATACCTTTTTGGTGCCATTCTCTATTCATCTCTTACACTGCTTAAGCAAGCAACTGGTTAACAAGGACAAGAAGGAACAGTAACTTTTGCTGGCCTTGACATCTCCCTGTAGCTTAATTAGATCTAAAATGAGTAAATAAATGAATGTGCAGTATAATGGCCCACTCAAGGAAGCAGACTCCTTTGGGTTCATCTTGGAATAGAACCCTCTCAATATCTTAGATGCCAAAATTACATGGTGCACCCATATGGATTATCTTCACTAATATCTAACTACTTTCCATGTCCAGGATGAACTCCAAATTCTGATAAATCATCCAGGGATGCAGAATCAGTATGTCAATCCTTTAGCTCCTCTCTTTTTTCTATTGTTCTCCACATAAATGCTCATGAAAATAGATATACAACAAACCAGACATTTAGTATTGTAAACTTCTATTTAGAACTTGGAGTCAGAGGTGTACCTTTCTACCAATGGCAACTACACCCAAAGCTGCTCCTGACTTCAGTCACCCTGAAAGGTCACTGCCCTGATTCCATACATTATAACACTGAAGCATATATGGAATCAGTGCATTTTTGTTACCCCTCAAAACAAACTTTGCCCATTTGGCCTTCACTTATGACTACAACATACCTTCCTGACTATCTGCCCATGGAAGACATCATTTATACAGTGTACACTGTATTCATTCCACAGTTCATTTGGAAACTGATGAAACTATGTGGAGCAGAGCTCTCTTTTCTTCAGTATACAAGTCTCAACATCTCTCCAAAAACAGAAATAGCAGCTGCTCATAGCAGAGTTTTTTTGGTGGCCAGGTAGGGCCAAGGTCAGGGCAGATGATCCCATTTCTTTAGTTAACAAGGCATGGATAATTGCCTATTCAGCACTACTGGCACACCACATTAAATTTATGAAAGAAGCTAACACGGTGGCATGGTTCAGATTTGATTAATTATGTCCACAAACAAGCTTACTCATCCATCACATTGCACGGTCTTCATCCAGTTGGAGGAAAATCAGCTTCCTGTTCTGAGTTTTAGCTTGGTTATGGTACAGAAGTTCCATTTGAAATTATTTGCTAAATTATCTTTCTCTATAGCAGATGTGTCTCCAGATGTTTGAGCCTCCAACTCCCAGAAGCCCTAGGCAGCTTGTTGTATAACCAGGAAGGTTCAAAACACCTAGAGGGCCACAAGTTTGACACCACTGCTAGAGGCTCAAGCAGTTTACAACTAAAGTTGCAAAATCTATCAGTGAGTGACAACCGTACGATTTTATTTTTTGTACTACCTCAAATAATTGTCAAGCATTATGGGAACAAGCATAGTTCCCATAACTCAAACACTTAGGTTGAGTGTTGGACTATGACTATGGAGACCAGGGTTAAAACCCTCCTTTAGCCATGGAAATCCTTGGGCAAGCCTCATGGGAAGGCAAAGGTAAAAAGGCCTTCTGAGCATATCTTCCCATGAAAAACCCATGATTGGGTATCATATGTTGAGAAAGACTCAAAAGAACACATCTGCAATAATAGCAACCATCATGAGGAATAAACACAGAGCGTCTAACTGGACTTTTCGCTAGTAACGTTAGATTTCTTTCCTCAGCTATTAATATGGATTGCCACAAAGCTGAATGAACTGCCCGAACATAAGGGGCAGTTATGGTCAGGAGGGAATATATTTATATATGATAGATGAGGTCACTATGACTCTTCTTAATCAGATAAAAAACCCAGAGTGCCTTGGGAGATGGTCTGTTAGCAGAGAAGCCAGTTGGAGCACCCTTTCCCATCTGCACTTATTTATTTAAAATATTTATATTTCGCCCTTCTCACTCCAAAGGGAACTCTAGGCAGATCACAAAACATACATATGCAGAAAGTATTCAATGCCGTTTTATAATACAAACAAGACAGACAATTATACAAAGGTGTGTGTGTGTGTGTGTGTGTGTGTGTGTGTATCGGCTTTCCCCATCTTCGGCATCTTGGAGGCATTGTGCTTGGTTCCGGCCATGGGGGGTGGGGGGGAGGTTGTCTTTCAATCTCCCGGCCAAAGAGCTTTGTTCATAACTTCCTCCTTTTGATCAAATTGTCAGCATTCCTTATGTGTGCCTCAGAATACCTCCCAACCTTTTAAGCAGTACCTATTTCATTGCTGTAATGAGTTCTCCATGGAGTTTGAAAGTAACTTGGAGATGTCTCACAATTCAGAACACAACTGCACATCTCCCTCAAGATGTTGTGACATATTCAAATACCAGTCCATTTGAATCAAGCTCAACATAAATTGCCAACATACTTCTGGACCCAATCCCAATATGTTGAGTTTGGCTTTACATTTTTGCTTTACTTTAAGAGTTGCTTCTAACACCTGCTAAAGTTTTGGCAACAGGTAGTCATCCCATCTATACAGCAGGACAAAATTTCAGTGACTAAACACAATACCTCTACAGTCATGGTTTTAAATCAACTTTTAACCCACACACCTCCCAGTCTACTTCAATGCCCATTAGCCATCGCAAGCATAGTCAATGGTAAAGAATGATGGGATCTGCAATCCAACAGCATCAGGATGGCCATAAATTGACAAACCTGATTCTTTACTCTAAACCAGTGGTAACTCCTTTCTGAAACAGAATCTGCCTCTTAAATAAGTTTCCAAATACACGGCAAGATCTCTCCTCTTCAACATTTTCAGAGTGCTTCAGTTGATGCTTGCTGTTTCACCCCTAGGACTATACTTGATTTGATGTTTGTCTTCATCTTTCATAAATTACCATTTTAAATTTTTTTGCTTTATAATTTCTGGTCTCAGTCAAAAGCATGCTAATTATATGAATAGACCCAATGTAACACATACACCCAAAAAAGCCATTGAAACATTCTGAGCAGGTCAGATATTCTCTTGCTCATACTTAATCAATAAAATTTAGACAGACATCAAGAAGTCAGCTGCAAACCCTTTCAACACAAACATTAGAGTAACCACAAGCTTCTTCTAAAAATCAATTGGCAATACCAATGGCAGAAAATAAATCTTTTTACATGGCGCAACTTCTATCCACTCAATGTGACTTTGAACAAGCAGGAGAGCTAAACCATGGCTATAATATTCAACCTTCACTTGAAATTTATCTCCAGGGCAGAAAATAATTGGATGTCGCACCTATTAACTCAGCTTCATTCTACTAATTATCCTTTAGTAATAATCTTGGGTTTTTTTCTCACCACTGTATTTTGAGCAGGATTAATATATGCACTGATGAAATTATTTTGAAGGCTATCAAATAATGCACTAAATCAAACTTCTGCGACCACAGCTATTTCAGTGAGAACCAAGGACGACTTCTTGTTTGGAATGCTTAATACTGAATACTAAAATAACCCAGGAGCTGCATTCTTTCTCAATTGAGACTCAAATTGGCTCTTTTTTCACTGTTACATTCCACGTTTTTTGTTGTTGTTTTAATAAATAATAAATATTAGTTGACTGTCATAAGATTGGATGAGACACTGAAGGTTAAACACAGTTCAACTTTTCTGTCTTAAAGGTGTTTTCTTAATAGTCTACAACAATGTTACTTTGAAAGCTAGTTTAAAGCATTCTATATCAAAATGACCTCTACCTCAATGTTCAAACTCTGGAAAAGTTTCTGCATGGACATGGAACCACACACTCACATATGTATACTGTATTATGTAATTCATCATTCTGAAGTTAACACAGCCTTTATGGAAATGTCATTTAAATAAAAATTGTGTGGCATCAGAATAAACCATTTAAATATATTAAAGCCAGGAACACCAAGGCATACCAAAATGAGAAAATAATATTGGGAAATAATAATGATTAGAAAGAAAAGAAGCAGTAGAAAATTACAGTAGTTGATCCAAGACACACAAAGAAAATTAAGAGCAAACAACTAAACTAAACATTCAAATAACGTATTAGAAATGTAAGAATGTATTCACATAAATAAATAATAAATACAGATTGAAAGAAAGACCACAAGAATTAATTAATTTTCTTGAATTAGCAGATACAAATGATAGTCACACCTTCATCTGACCAATCTCACTGAATTATATAGAAAGACTTATATAGGTCTGGATTTCCAAAATCCCAAACACTCCAAAATTGTTGACATGAGTGGCTCAGATACTAAAAAAAATTGTTTTCTCATGATTCAATGTACACAAATGTTGTCTCGTGCATACAATTATTCAATATATAATTATTTTCAGAATATATGTATAAAGTGCCTATGACTTTTTTGTTTAGTCTTGGGTCCTATCTCCAAGATAATAATATTAATAAAGTTATCTCACAATGTACATATATGCAAATACAAGTATTCCGAAATCAGAAAAAATCCAAAATACATAATATTATGTCAATTTCACTATTGAAATGGTTGCATCATAGGGTTTTTGTTTTGTTTTGTTTTTTGGAAATGTTGGGATTCAGAACTTAGGATGCTATCTTGCCTTTAATCATAAACATGTTTATATCTGGTTATGGCACACCATAGCACATAATCTAGATCAGTGGTTTTCAACCTGTGGGACACCAGGGTTTTTGGCCTACTATTCCCAGAAATCCCAGCCAGTTTACCAGCTGTTAATGTTCCTGGGAGTTAAAGGCCAAAACATCTGGGGACCCACAGGTTGAGAACCACTGATATAGTATTGTGTTTTTCTACACACAAGCTGTTGACAATCATTCCAATTACTCATAATTCAATTTCAAAGAGGAAGGGGAAAGCCATCAGATTGTAATAAAATGACATACGAAAAGCAACAGAAGAAAATGAAAGGACAGGGTAGTTCCTGGGAGAAGAACATTATGATCCTTTCAGCCTGAGGACATTGGTCATGAAAGTGACCCATCAGACACTGGGTCCCTTCTGCCCAAAAAACTACCAAAATGGCAAACATCCAGGCTGGCTAAAACCTCTGTTCTCTGCAAGGTCTAGACTGAGGAGCACAAATCAAATAATGGATACATGGGAGATACAGAATAGCTTACGCAGAACAACTTTTTCATAAGTTTTGGTCAGATTTGGCTTTCCTGTAGCCAGTCACAAAAATAGACAATTCAAAGGAAACATGAATCAAGAATAAAAAGCAGCCTCTAACATGCAAGTGGCATTATGACTGAGCAATAAGGCCACTAATATTGTAGTGATTTGCAGTTTTGATCACCAGTAACTCTAAAGCCAAATAAGTATGTTTCAAATAAAAAAAACAAAAAAACAAACAATCTTTTTATATAAATATGTTTTTATCTTTTTCACGTAATAGTTTGGATGATGCAGTGTTCTTTTGTGTTTTAGCAAGTTTCATGTTTTCTTAATTTAAGTTAGTTGCTAGCCATTTAGATTATATAGCATTTAACTTTGCAAAATTACAGTGAGTAGAAGTTTCTTGTCTGCTTTATGGGGAAAGACAGAAGATGAAAGATACATCTCATGAACTCTAAGCAAGTAATGCTTAAGCATCCAGTCACCTAAGCCTTTTTGTTCCAGTTCTGAGCTCTGAGAAGTCTATAGTACTAATACTGAACAGCATAAACGGTGCTATTGGTCTCTATCTGATAGCTGGCGCCATAGAATATAATCTTTCTAAGAAGGAAAAAAAGAAGAGCCAGTGGTCAAGTTCCAGATGACCAGGTGCATGAGATGGCTGGCTCTACTGGAAAAAATAGGAATAGCATACAAATAACAAATATAACTTCAATGTAACCAAGCTACATTACAGTAAATGATACTGATCTTCAATATGATTGTTATGCAGCTTTATTATATAGATGTCTGCTCAATTACCATATATAATAGTCACACTTTTTCTCCAGGGTGGAAGGGAAGGGAGTATGACTATTATCCAGTGATTGGGTTTTTTTACAGCTACAGGACTTCCTTCAACAGCCAGCTGAGGGGAAACCCTATAGCTCCAAAAACGTGTATCTGCTGGTGAGAGCTATGAGGCCTCCCTCAGCTGGCAAGAGCACAGGTGGGTTAAGGCTTACCTGCCCATGTACCTCTCCCCTTTGAGCTCTAGATGGTTGTCTTGCCAAGGCTGCCCTTTGCATCTTGGTGAAGAGATGTGCATGGGCAAGGCAACCCTCTGGAACTTGGGAAGGGCATGCAAGGGAGTGAAGGTTTAACTTCACTTCCCCACATGCCTCTCTTCCTGGAAAAGAGAGATGCATGTGGGGGGGGGGGTGAACTCCATGGGAGGCATGGGTTGCAAGTGAGCCTTCACCCATCCACATGCCTGCCACTGAGAGCTGAAAGGCTTGCCTCAGCTGCCGCCAGCTGATTGAGACCTCTCACCACAGACATCTGTAGGGAGAGCAGTTCTTGTGACTTCACCTGCATGTGTGCCTGCCCCTCAATGAATACTTGAAAGACCAAAACTGGGACCTCAAAAGGGGGGGATGCATGTATTATGTGATGAAATGTGGTATTTACCCCCTTCTTCTTGACATCTCTAGTTTAAAGAAGGTTTTTTTTGGTCAACATCAAAATACAGTGTCATATTCATGTGCCCACATCACTGTCTTTTCCTAATGTGAGGCATGATGATCCATGGTTACTGGAAATTGAAAATCTGGATCTCATGGATCTAAAGGCCCACTGGAACACACTCTCCAGTGAAATCCGGGTGACTTCCTCTCTCCTCTCTTTCAGAAAAAAAGCTTCAATCTTGGCTTTGAGACCAAGCATTTGGGAGCTGACCGAGCAGCAACTGTAATGACTCATGAGAATTGTCAATAAATAGATCTTGGATTGGAACTCTGGACAATAATTTGGATTTGCAGGCTTAGGCTTGGTTGCATTTTAATATTTTAATGGACAATATTTTAATTTATTTTATAATCTTGTTCTCTTATTTAATGTTAATAGTTTGTATTGCGATTGTTTGTTGGCATCTAATGATTGCCAGTTGTATGCTGCTCTGAGTCCCCCATCGGAGGTTGAGAAGGATGGGATACAAATGTTCAAAATAAATACATAAATAATATAACCTATAAAACAATAAATTATGCTCACTCAATAATTTTAAAGTAGTCTTGTTTCAGCCAAACTGGAAAGCCAATAACTGACCAAGAGGTTCTGACACCTAGTCTGCAATAAGCAAGAGCTGGTTATCGTAACTTAGAAAGTAAAACCCCTTTGTTAATAGATGCACAAGGACAACCTAGGTTGCCCATGCATTAATGAGTTATTATTGGTATTCAAAACAGGTCTGAATGCTGGACTTTGAGTTATCTCCACCTAAGAGTAAAACTCTCACTTCACCAGTGTAAGCGTTGATAAATGACTCACCAGTGTGGAACAAACAGTCCCACAGGCCTTGTCTAACAAAATGAAAAAGGGTAGGCTTTTAGAACCAAAGCAATACCAAACAGAACAATCTCAATTTAGCACCTTAAAGTACAAACACTAAATGAGCCAGAAATTAAATTTTTATAATAGCTTTTCATTATTTTAAGACGGCTTCAAATGACTATAGAATGAGTCTTTTATCCTGAATTTATTATAAGTTACATAGAATTAAGCAAGGATGTTTATTAGCTTACATTCCTATAGTTATTCATGAAGGGCTAATTACAGTTTGAAAAGTATACAGTCTATGTCATAATTAACCACATTGTGATAGTCTAATTAATCATTGTAGTCTGAGACCTCATTTTTAATGCAGGAAATTAAGTAAGCGATTCTGCAGCATAGAGAACGGCTTTGTTGCTACAGGAAGTATTGTGAGGCCCAAATTTGGAGGAACACATTTCAAGAAATCCAATACAACATGGAGTACCATATTATTGCCTGCAACCATGCCACTTTCCCAACAACATCTGAGACGTATGCAATTTGAAGTAAGGCAATTTCTACCCCCAATGACATCTACAGTTTATCCTATAAATTAGAATGGGGAAGATTCTGTAGGGACCAGGCATTTTCCAAAAAAAGACTGAATAATGTCTTCCTACATGTTCAGGACACATAAACCCCATTATCAACCCAACATCTGAATCACAATGGGAGATACTTCAGCCAGGGAGGATGTGTGCTGTGTCTAAGCTCTCCTCAACTGTAAAAGTGGGGCTTATGCAGTGCCCCCGGTGGCGCAGTGGGTTGAAGCGCTGAGCTGCTGAGCTTGTTGACCGAAAGGTCACAGGTTCGATTCGAGGGAGCGGCGTGAGCTTCCGCCATCAGCCCTAGATTCTGCCAACCCAGCAGTTCGAAAACATGCAAATGTGAGTAGATCAATAGGTACCGCTCCGACGGGAAGGTAACGGCACTCCTGCCCATGTATCTATCCCCTTTGCAGTCATGCCGGCCACATGACCTTGGAGGTGTCTACGGAAAACGCCGGCTCTTCAGCTTAGAAATGGAGATGAGCACCACATCCCAGAGTCAGACTTGACTGTACTTAATGTCAGGGGACAGCCTTTACCTTTACCTTTTTATGCAGTGCAAAGTGAGATGGTCTATTCAATGTAAGGCAGTTTCATATTACATTGTTTTTATAACCTGTCATTAGTTCTTGATAGTGTTACAGGCAGTCCCCAAGTTATGAACAAGGTAGGTTCTGTAGGTTTGTTCTTAAGCTGAATTTGTATGTAAGTCAGAATGCGTACATTTTCTAAGTGTAACTCCAGAGATAGATAGATAGGTAGATATGCTTTGAATAGCATAGGGAAGGATGAACACCTCTGTGGTGTTTGCTTTTATGTCTCTGTGATCATTGACTTTTGAAAAAAATGGCTTGTTGTGTGAAAACAAGAATTGGTGATCAAGTTTCAGTGGAAACACCTTTTCTCCATGATAACTCTTCCAGGAGTCAATTTCCCTTCTGATGGGTAGATTTCTGTTGTCTCACCCCCATTCTTAACAATGAGACATTTATTAAGTGGGATGTTTGTAACTCGGGGACTGCCTATATTTGAAAGTATCAGTCAAATATACTGCCCTCAAATGACACAAAATGTTGGAACATACAGTAAAACTCTTTGCCCTGCTACAGCTGCTAGTCTGCCATTGTGTGATTTCAATGAATTTGGGTATTCTATAATATTTGAGATCTCAGAGGAATCAGGAACCCTTCATAAGATGTCTTTATTTCTTTAGAATTAACACAAGTCTTATGCAGGCTTGCCTCACATGTCCTGACCAGTCTTGTCTGTCTCTCACTGCTGTTTTGAAAACTTGAAAAAAACAATGATTTGATTTAAAGGCTAGAGTGCAACAACAAACCCAGATTCAGGATAAGATGAGGGAGAGAATATAAAACATAAAGAGCGGTTTTTGAGTGAAATCCAAAATATTTTATGTTGTAAATACCTTAGCTGAAAAAAATGCTTAAGGCAATGTGTCCAAATGTTGCTACCTCGCCTTTAATCCCCATAATAATTTCTAAGAATAGTTAGGCATTTTGATGTGTGTGTGTGTAAGAGAGAAAAAAATGTGTGTGTGTGTGTGTGTGTATACATTCTCCTTTTTAAAAAAAAAGATGCCATCAAAAATAAAATACAACAGTGAAAATGATGTATATATATATCAATAAATGATGACTAAACACTAATAATAAGCTAACATTCCAGTGCCAAACCCTGAAATGTTGATAGAATTGTGGTGTCTCCAATCCACTGAAAAAGACAAAGTGCTCATTTAAGTTTCCAATCATGTAAAATAAACCTTTTTTTATCAAGAAAAGAGCCCAGAGAATCAGTTTCCACAGACCAGGTAAGTAAGTTTATATGCACATTTAGATCTGCGATTGCAAAGGATGTTCTGGATCCTTAGAAGGGCAGGAATTCTGAGAAGGGCAGGAATTTTCAAATGTTGCAGAATACAGATCACCTTCAGGTATTTTGTCAATAAATGCAGCCTGGGAGATTGCCAAGCCTGCTCGAGTGCAAGAAGACCTCTTGCATAACTTTTCCACAGCACAGTCTCTGTGTCTTACTACATCTTCTGCAACATGTGAAAGAAACTAGTCTATGTTGGGAAACTCCCTCAGGAAATCACAAAATAAACGTATGTATAAAAGAATAAAGTAGCTCGTATTGAAAAAAATGGCACTGCTGTATAGTTCAATGGAAAAATTTCACGTAGACAATCTATTCCTCAGCTTTCGAACAGATCACATCTCCTCTAATTGCCTCCATTCATATCTATTTCAAGCACTAGTTGACCAGTATACCATCGTACAACCATGTTCATCTCTCACATCATATACCATATGGAATGAATCAGACCATCAGGTGGGAAGATGACCAAGGGGTCTCATCCATCCTTGCAGGTACTATGTTGCCATGGCATTGCGCCAGTGCTCATCTATTCTGCACATCACGTGGCCTACAAAGCAATGTTTGAGTTGAGCAATGTGGCATAGAGGATCTTTCACTTTAAATATTTTTTGAACATCTTCATTGTGTAGTTCGTGTTCTCTCTGCACTCGGAAAGACATCCCAATGATCTGTCTTTCAAGGGAGGCATGTGTGACCGGTAGTTGTTCTGAGAGAGGCTTAGTCATTGTCCATATCTCTGCACCATAGCACAAGGCAAGTAGCACAGTCAAGTCAAACAACTGAGATGTACTTCCGGTTGAGTCCACAGTGGCTTTAATAGAATTGTAAGCGGCCCATCCTGCTTTCCTGCATCGGTTCAACTCAGGCATCAGTTCATTCCATGATGTTCACAGCCTTCCAAGGTAGACATATTATTCTACATTTTTGAGGTTGATGCCATCTACTGTCATTATAGTACTATCTGTGAAGTTGTTTCGGAGTACCTTCGTCTTTCGCATGTTCATCTTTCATTCAATTGACCGACTTCTGCTACAAAGCTCTCTAAGCATGCTCAAGGCTTCTGTACCCGTATGCATGATTAAAACTACGTTGTCAGTGAAGCATGGCAAATTTCCACAATTATTTTATTGTATTTTAAGCCCACTTTTCCCCAGGACTGGGAGCCAAAGCAGTTTGCAATCTTTACAACTGTGCACTTGTAGTGATTTTTCTACAGAGGCGAGCATCCAAAACTCCTAAGGAACAGACTAACAAATGAATGCCCAGCTATGCTCGTCATTACTGACAAAGTCTCTTGACTCTGTCAGTACAAGTAGGCAAAATACGATAAAAGTTTCCAGTGCCCACATATTCACATTAATCCTGCAGTAAAATAATATATTCAACTGAATCAGTTTTTTCTCAACTTGAAATAAAACTATTTAGTGAAAGAGTAAAGCTGAACACATTAGAGCTTTTCAACCATTTCATGTTAGGGCACACTTTTTAGATATGCATCATTTTTCAACATAGTATTTCAGTTTTACTAGCAAACCAGAGGTGATACAGACACATACTTAATAACAAAATGCATGGGGACATAAACATATCTCATGAAACCTTTCATTTATATTTTTATATATATGATTTGTAAAATAATAACATGTATTTCCAAGATTTTGTAATTTCTCCTTATATTCATGCAACACACCTACACACTTAAGCTGACACACTAACAAATCACGACAGAGTTTGGAAAGCTCTGCACTACAATTTAACTTTCCTACAAAAGAGAGCTGTACAAGAGGTACAGCTCTCTTTTGCCAAACTAAACAAAATGGTTTATGGCATTGAATGTTTGCCTTTTTG
This sequence comes from Anolis sagrei ordinatus, assembly GCF_025583915.1. NCBI lineage: Eukaryota > Metazoa > Chordata > Lepidosauria > Squamata > Anolidae > Anolis > Anolis sagrei. Next base: position 183,516,153 of record NW_026844366.1, read on the forward strand.
TATGTAAACAGCTCTGATCTGACTCCCCTCAGGGAGAGAGGATGGTCTATAAATAAAGTAGTAGTAGTAGTAGTAGTAGTAGTAGTAGTAGTAGTTATCATTATTATTATTGTTTGTTCAAGTGTAGCCATTTTTGTTAATATAAGTGAAGTCTCTGCTATTCTCTTTACATTACAAATATTCCAATAAACCAATGTCTTCACACATGTCTCTTTGTGTTTGAATATAAACCAAATAAGCTAAATTAGATAACATTATTTATTGCATTTGGACATTTTCCAGAAAATATTAGCTTTCTCCAGAAAGCCCACATCACAGTTGTGACAATAGGCAAATCTTCAGTGTTTAGACATTCATGAAAATGATAAAAATCAAGCAAAAGCAGGAAGTCCTGATGGTGGCAGCCAGAAAATCAGATGGATTAGACAACATCTTGCAGAACGACATGATTTCACCAGTGAATCTTGGATTCTTCTTCCCTCTCCGCTTGCTCTTTTTTATAATGACTGCTTGCTATGTCTGCTTGGTAATGGAGAGACCAAGTTCTAAATGTATATTAGCCTTCTTCTTTTGATTATAACAGGTGTGGTTTCTTTGGGTTTTTTTTATTCTAACCTGCTTCTCAACAAGTGTAAAAATTGAAGAATTGTGATATTTCCTACAGTTCATCAACTTGTAACTAAGTTTATAAGACTTTGATTTGAAGATATTTTTGTGGAGAAAACAAAAATGTTGTACAAAAAGCACCCACGGCTGTTTGGGAATAATGGGGGGCTTTGAGAAAAATCCTACAACTCCAATAAACAAAAACCCACAATTTTCTGATACAATTTTGGATATGTTAATGTCAGGCCAAAACTGTGCAATGTTTTTAAAAAATGAACAGATGACTTTGGGTGCATCTACATGGTAGAATTAATGCAGTTAGACACCATTTTAACTGTCTTGGCTCAATGGAATCATGGGAGCTGTAGTTTTATGAAATCTAGCCTTCTGTGCCAAAGAGTGCTGGAGTCTCACCATGATTCCATAGCACTGAACCCCACATAGCTTTTTGCCACATACTGCCCACTTCAACTTCATGTATAAATCAAGGACAACTTTTGGAGCCAATATTATGTATTTTGACATGCTCCACTGATGAGATAAGGGTCATTCAATGGAGAGGGAAAAGCACAAGTGCTGCCTTAAGAGGCCGGGTATGCCTGGCCACCATCATTTTCCAGCCAAGATATTAAAAAAGGCCAGAAGTAGCACTAAACTGGGGGCTGCTTCTTTTCAATTCTCCTAGGACTATGTTTCTCGCCTTTTACTGCTCTTACTTAAAGAAGTGGATGACTACTTTTTCATATGAGTAAAGGTTCAATACTTACATTGATCAATATAAGGTACAATACTTACACTGATCCAATTTTCAGGGGTTAATTTTTTGATGAAAAATTCTAAACTTACAAATGTGGATATACACTAAATACATGCCTGTGCATGTGTGAGACAGAGCTAAAGAGAGAGATCAAACTTAGTAAAAATAAAAAACAGAAAGTTGCTCAGAGAGAGAAGCCTTAAGAAATCATGACAAACACAAAATAAAAATTATCAGTGATTTAACAATTTAAGAAATTGTATTAAATCAGTTTAAAAAAACATGTATACTTTGTTGATCTTTAGAAAGACCTTTGGCAATTATCTATATTTATACCTTGCATTAGCATTTGGTTGAACAAAGGCAATTTATTTAAGCATTTCTTACATTTGTTTCCTTCTCACAATCAGAGATTTTTTAAGCCTTAACAAATGCCCCATGCTGTTTAAGAGAATTGTAATTTAGATGCACTTTTTAAAATGGTGAATAGTATATGTTTTTCTACATTAGTTTCTAACAATTTGCTGCAGAGATGATAACACTACAAAAATCAATAGGTTGTAAAGATTTGTTCCAGCTGCTGGGAAGAAGGGGAAACGTCCAACAGGTGGTACCATTAATGATGAAGGGAGCACAGTGAGAGGGAAAAGCTATAACAGAATGGAGAAGGAGGTGTTGCCATGGCTGTGGTTATACTGGAGAGAGCGTTTTATAGCACCATCTCATTATCCTTCTCCCAATTCTAACTTTCTTTGCTTCAGCTGTGAACTTGCCCAGCAATCCCTAACTGAACTTACAAGGGCAGAGTCATCACACAGATTCTTTCTGATACCAAGAAATTACCATCTTGACTGAAGGGATGTGAAAATTCCCCACAGCATCCCTTGAACCTGTAACTGAAGTCTTGTTACACAGAGTGCAAATGACACATCCACCCTCTGCTACCAATTCCTAAGTTACTTCTATAACGAAGAGAAACAGTACATAATAGATACAGTTGTCCCACCATGTTTGTGGGTTTAACTTTTGTGGATTTGATTATTCAGATTTGTTCTTTCTACAACTCTCTAGGTGGTCTTCAAACTAAGGCCCGGGGGCCGGCTATGGCCCTCCAAGGTCATTTACCCGGCCCTCACTCAGGGTCAACCTAAGTCTGAAATAACTTGAAAGTACACAACAACAACAACAACAATTCTATCTCATCAGCCAAAAGCAGGCCCACACTTACCATTGAAATACTAATAAGTTTATATTTATTAAAATTGTTCTTCATTTTAATTATAGTATTGTTTTAAAATGTTTTTGCACTACAAATAAGGTATGTGCAGTGTGCATAGAAATTCATTCATGTTTTTTTCAAATTATAATCCGGCCCTCCAACAGTTTGAGGGACTGTGACCTGGCCCTCTGTTCAAAAAGTTTGAGAACCCCCTGCTCTAGGTCCTCCAGCTGGCTAGCATCCAGCTGAAGATGAGCATAAAGTTATGCTGGAAAATCTAGAGATTCCTAAATAAGTGTTCTCTCAAAAAAATAAGTTTGTGTTTAATATGTGGACTTTCCACTTTCATACCCTTAACTACCATGAAAGTAGAGAGCCTATTGCACATACAGTTACTAATGACATACAAACAATAAAGAGTCAAGTTGAATGACCTGTTTTATTGTGTATATACATAAATATAATTTATTTGATTTATCTATTAGATTTATATACTGCCTTTCTCCTAAAATGAGGCTCAAAGCATCTTCCACTACTAGTTAAAACAAAATAGTTCATATAAAACATAGCTAAAGTTAACAACAACAACACCACCACCAACAACAACAACAACAACTTTATTCTTCTATCCCACACCCATCTCCTTGAAGGGACTCGGGGTGGCTTACATGGGGACCAAGCCCAACAAAAACAGAAGAAATTAGACAATTAAAATACATTGCATTTCAATAATTAGAACAGTAACACCGAGCAACCGACGTCATAAAAACATACCAATAAGCATCAACCAGTTAATAGAACATTCAACAATTCTCATTAAAAATACTTTAAAATGTTGATTTTTAAAATAATTATAGAAAGCACATGGTGCACGTTTAAAATGGTATACCTACTGTGTGTTCCTATACACAAATAGTAAAAACTGAAGAAAATTATTTGACTGTGGTGAAATAGAGTGGAGGAGGGACAAACTTTGCCTCGCAACTGACCAGGAGGACCTCTGTCATGTCTGGATTAAGTCTCAGTTTGTTGGCCCTCATCCAGTCCATTACAGTTGCCAGATATTGGTCCAGGATCCAGGGAGCTTCCTTGGATTGAAGTGTGAAAAGTGTAGCAGAGTTGTGTGTCATCTGCATAGAGATGACACTCAACTCCAAAACTCCGGATGACCTTACTCCAGAGTTTTATGTAGATATTGCAAAGCATGGGGAAAAGACTGGAACCTTGCGGGACCCCCCTACAGACCAGAGATCTGAGCAGGTGTCCCCCAGAATCACCATCTGTGTTCGATCTTCCAGGAAGCAGCAGAGCTTCTGCAACGTGGTACCACTACACCCATTCTGCAGAAGGTTACCATGAAGGATACCAACCAAGAAGGATACCATGGTTGATGGTATCGAAACCCACTAAGATGTCCAGGAGAAATAGCAGCGACACACTCCCCATCTAGTTCTCTGAGGAGGTCATCCACCAAGGCGACCAAAGCTGTCTCAATTTCGTGACCAGGCCTAAAACCAGACTGCAATGGGTCAAGATAATCATTTTCATCCAAGAATCCCTGGAGTTGAGAGGTTGATTGACCATGAAGCAATGGTCAATCAACTGATTCTATAGGTATACATCTAGTTCAAACTAGCAGATTTAGGCTATGATTATTTCCATAAGGAAAAAATAATTTAAAATATAATCAGACTTCCATGAGTTCTTCATCCATGATTTCAGTCAACTCTCATACAAACACACACCCCAACACACAGAGCCCTACTATGATTTTACTGCATGCTAAGCACTACACCGATATGTAGATGTACACAGTTGTAGCCTCCAGCCATTTCAAAATCCGGAGGTTCTCTCTGTCACTTGTTTGGGTTGTTTGCCATTTTATAAAAGAAATGTCATTTTATTTATTTATTATTTATTTCCGTCACTTTTATCCCGCCCTTCTCACCCCCTAGGGTGCCATAGAAAATAATGGAACTTGAGCATCCATAGATTGTGGTATGCATGGGGGTTCCAGGAAACCAAACACACACTTCATGTAAAAAGACCACCATTAAACTGAAGTGGTTTAGCCTTGCTGTTTAGCGTGTACTTTCAAAATCAATCCACAGAGATTACATGATTAAAAAGCATGTAACAGCTTCTGGACCTTGGCAAGCCATTAGAATCAACAACTTACCTCTTCTTCTTTTTTTCTTGTCGCTAAACCAAACACAAAAACCAAATGGGAAACAAAGAAGCTCAGAAACCAAAAGAAAGATATGATATATGTGCTGTCCAATTACAATACTGTAATCTTAGTGGCAGCCTATCTGTAATTTTGCACTGTTCCCTTTTGCAGATAAGCCCCAAAACACTTGTCCACAGCAATAAAGAAAAGATTAGATATAAATGTCACACATTATTTCTGCACTATTTGTGTGGGTGATGGGGAGAATAAACACCTACAGATACTACCTAGAGAGCTGTGGAAATAAAGTGCCGAACTCTTGCAAAAGCAGCCTCCTTCATCTCTCCATGCATTTCCACTTGATCTGTTAAAAAAAGTTATTGCCAGTGCTTCTGCACAGAGATATTGACATTATCTTCACATCCACAGTTCCCGATATATTTCCCAAAGCAATGCTTCAAATAAATTACAAACAGAAGACCACTCTGGACCCCGATGTAGTGCAAAATGAGTGCCCTTCATGCATCCTTTATAGCCCTAAATAGCTGCATGACTGTAGCACTGTTCTACATCATTGGTAAACCGTGTCACCCCATGTCACAGGTCTTACACAGTGAGCACCACTCAGGTTTTTCTCCAACCTTCTAAAAAACAAAATTCCAACCCCGTTTTATGGCTCCCAGAGACGTGTTTATCATAGCAGTTGACAAGGCAACCCAGGTGTTTTATCGGCACTAAACTGCATCTCCTAAGATTCGTTTGCTGCCTGAGGACAATTGCCAACAATGTTCCTTCCACCACCCACTGCTTCTTAGAAAAAGTGAATACGGCACAGGTGCTTTCCACAGGGTTGCTCCTTTTACTTTCAGCAGCAACAGTAGGAGGTAAAATTGAAAAGAACAGCTCAGAGGAAATGAAGGCAATTCTGTCATCTGGAAATTACCACTGTTTTGCAGCCCACTACCTCAAGGGGCGAGAACAACAAAGATTACACAGATCTTTGCCTCTTTACCTCTCATTTTTATAAAGTAGTTTTATTATTAAGGTGCAAGATGAAATATCAGATCTCTTCCCCTTTGCATGCTACACTTTGAAACTCACAAAAATTTGTTACAAGAACAGGTGTTTCTCAGCAATTGCAACTAGCTGGAGTGAATTTGGAAAACTAGATTTGGAGCAATCAATATAGCCAAGCTGGTGTGCATGTATGAGATATATACACCCTTCAAACCCATCAGTGAATTCTTTTGGGTGTTGGAACAGATCTGACAAATTACAGCAGCAAAAAAAATTGCAAGTGACAATATTTAAAGTAAAAAAAAATTAAAAGTCAGACATGGCCAAAATTCAGTCTGCTTATACAAACTGATCAAGCAAACGGCAGTCTTATTAACACATTGATATGCTCATATGATAAGGCTAATGTGGGGACAGGGGCACAGATGCACACAAAAGCCCCAATCGTAAATATCCCCACAGATCTTCATGCATGAGGGATTCCGATTGATGTTTGAAAATGAGAAACAGGATCTTAGTAGGATCTCATCCCCTGATCCCGGGTTCATGCACTGCTCTAAGACCACAAAAAACTTCAGAATCTTTCACTGTACATTCTTCCCATTATTAGTAGTGCTAAATAACATTCTTCAAGATAAAAAAAACACTTTTGGGAAGCTGTCATCACACAATACTTGCAACCCTTCACCAGTTTCTCCTGGCAATATGTAGAAGGGGAACCAGACTAACAACCTGGAGAAAAATCCTATGGGACTTCTGTTCTTGTGTCTCAAAATATAATAGACTAAAAACAATAAATAGAGCCACAGGCAAAAGAAAGAATAGAATATCCCACTATGTTTATAGAACATCAAGTATTGCCTTCTTCATGAAGCCAATGAAGTACCTTCACTCAAACACACACATAAGCATTCAACACCCAAAGGTTATTAATATGTAAATGTTATATTTAACTCATATGAATCACAGACAAAAGCTGATGCCGATTATTAGTGCAGGAATCTTTCTCCTCCTCTCACCCTTCTGGACCAAAACATTCCTGTAACACATAATGGTTGACTGCAGCTAAGCTTCTGTTTGAAAAATTGCTCCCTATCAAATCTCTCTCCTTTTCGCACATTTCAACCCAATTAGAGACAAGACAGATTAGTGTGAAAAAGGCAGTTAATTTTAGAAAATGTATGCATGAAATCAAATGTGTTAAATTATTTCAATATTTCTAGCATGTGACAGATTTATTTTAAAAAGGCAATAAAATCATGTTTTGTAAAATGAAACGAGAACAGCAGATTAACTAATATAGGTCTACTGGATTTGAAGTGCAGAATGTTTTGTTTGTCATTTCATTCAAGTTCTGATTATACTTTATTAATAATACACCAGCATAATGGCTAATTTTCAATCACCCAGTTTTTTCGCAAAGGACAAAAAATTGCTTCCAATTATTTTATACAACTTTGACCATCAAATCAAGTTGTCCCCAAATTCCCTGTGAACTTGGTAGAAAAAATATCAAAATACATTTAAGGGTGCTTCTTCAAATTCAGAGACATATATAAAAATTACCAGTATATTCTTATCTTAACATAAGAAACCAAATATAAAACTCTCACACCTAACCAGCTATATGCAAACCTCCAAAATGTTTGCTATTTATTTCCAACATCCCATGCCACTTTTCATTTTAGAAAATACCAGCATGGCTCACAAAAAGCAAATAAAATAGCAAAGGATAGAAGGAGCGAACTTGTTTTCTGCTTCCCTGGAGACTAGGACACAGAGCAATGGCTTCAAACTACAAGAGAGGAGATTGCATCTGAACATGAGGAAGAACTTCCTGACTGTGAGAGCCGTTCAGCAGTGGAACTCTCTGCCCCGGAGTGTGGTAGAGGCTCCTTCTTTGGAAGCTTTTAAACAGAGGCTGGATGGCCATCTGTCAGGGGTGCTTTGAATGCAATTTTCCTGCTTCTTGGCAGGGGGTTGAATTGGATGGCCCATGAGGTCTCTTCCAACTCTATGATTCTATGATAAAACACAATGATCCATAAAACCATTCAATGTTTGTGTGCACATGTCTGTTGACTTATGATGACCTCAATAATTTCATACTGTTTTCTTAGGCAAGGAATACTCAGAGATAATTATTTCAGTTCTTTAACACACAAATATTAACAATGATAACAATGAACAGGAAAGGGACAGAGAAAACACACAGGTCTTCAATTAATGGAGGAAACGCCAAACACTACAAACTACCAATTTTCAATGGAATCACCATTCCACATGGAGCCACAACATAGAAGCTTTCACTCAACAACTCAAAGCCTCATGGGACTTAAATACAATGAGGACATCTCTCTCCACAGAGAGTAAAGAGTAGGATGGACGGTAGAGGAGAACATGGGATCTCTGATAACATGGAAATAAATTGTATTGGTCCTTATAAGCCAAACATGGTACACTGTGTAGATAAAACTGGCAACCTGTGCTGATTTTTTGAAGAGTGAGTTATGTATCCTTGACAAGCTGGTGGAAGCCTTCTGCAATGATTGGTCAATCCCAAGGTTAGTATAAGGAGTTGGCATCTTTCATTAAGGGTAATGGCTGGGATTTGGGGGCAGGTATTCATGGTACCTGTCACACAGATCACATAAGACAAAAGGGGGTATCTGTAACTGAGAAGAAAGCATAACAAATCTCTGGGTCAAAGGTGTGATTTTTCAGAATCAGTCTAACAGTTGCTTCTATAAAGGCAACTGGAACCCGCCCCTCACAAAGAGATGCATTAACCAGTCCTAGGGCCTGCACATTGAACTTTCTTTCACACAAGCTTCAATAAGACAAGATGAATTAGAATCAAGGCTAGGAACAATTTTAATGTAATGTCATGCTTTCAATTGATCTGTTCATCCCATTATATTCTTCATATGGCTACCTGTCCTTTGTCTGAGGGGAGGATAAAACACAAGGATTAAAACCATATTTGCCTCAATGTTTCCATGTTTTCTCAAATTTAAAAATTGACTATGGCAAAGTCAAGGGGCTGGGGGAAGATATTTAAGACTCAAAATATTGCCTACAGTTTGTATGTTAGCTCCTAGCATCATTTTTGTGACAGAAGCCCCCTCCCCACAATCTCTAGAGGGTATGGATGCCATTTCCATCATGTCTGGGGCCACACTGAACACGATCTGAGTTCAAAACAAATTTTGCAAAACAAAACCCCTCAAAACAGTGGAGATACAAAAGCATGCATAAATATGCCTCCTAAGGGCCCAGGAAGGCTCCAAAACACACCCTCATGTTCCCTGCAAGGCTTTTGGGTGCAAAAAGAGTTTATTGGGATGAACAGGATCTCCTGAAGCATTAATGCAACCTCCTAGTCTTTCAGAACAACGCACTCCTTTTCTATATAGTGCTTCACATATGTTGACAGCTGCACAACATTCCTCCAAGAGAGTTTCAGTTTTTCCACACATTAAGGATCAGGACACAATATTTAGCAAAGCTTGTTTGCCTAACACTGCCAATGAAGTTGCTGTAACTGTAGGGTGATCTGGTTAAGCAAGCCATTAATAGCATAATGCACCAATAAACTTCCAGGTCCTTAATAGTGCACTGATTCAGCCAGGGACTTCCAAACCTAAGCCTAGATGTTTGGAAGTCCCCTTCAGGGTGAGAAGAGTGAGGTATCAATATAGGAAATAAATAAATATAAATAAATAAATAAAGCAGCACTTCAATTATGAGTGACCTACGTGACTTTATGAAACGTTTTGGGGGATCATAGTGCTGTTTACTAAGATTATTCATATAATAAAAGCCAACAGCTTCAAATGAGAGAGAAGTATGGAAGTAGGAGCTTCAAAAGAATGCGTCAACATTGAACTAGCATAGAAAAAGGCACTTTCCTTTGCCTGTGATCCAAAAATTCTAGATTAGAAGTTGACAACTTTGGAAGGTTTCCAGGACTTACTGTGAGGAATGTCAGCTTGAAAATTCCACATTTTTAATAAACAAAACAAAACCAAAAGGTGCTTCCAGTGCTCTTCAAGGTCATTTTTTTAAGTTTAAAAAATCAATCTCTCAAGGCAAAGCCTGAAGGACTTCTGAGATATCTTTGGGCTATAAAAACCACCTTAGAGGTCATGTGCAGCCCATGACCCATCCATTGTACACAGACAGAAGAACAGTGAAAGAAATAGAAGGGAACAATGAGGATACAAAAGTTAAGGTACTTTTAACTAGCAGCACATAAAGGACGGCAATCCAATCTATGGCATTTTTTTTTGTTAACACTGTAAAAAGGTTAAAAAATGAGAATGTTCAATAAGGCAAAGTTCTTTTAATTATACATAAGAAAAATGTGATCTATACAGCAGACAGATTTAGTTGCAGAAATATTTGGTTAATACAACCTAGAACAACAGACATATAAGAGAGAAGCTACGGAAATTCAAGTACCCACACGATTAATCTTCTTTCTAATGAAACATCTTTCCTATTCTCCTAAAAGAAGTGGGCTACATGAATAGTTGGTTTCTCAAAAGGACAGAAAACTTAAAGTGTTTCATTATGCACAAGACTTTGTTGTTTTGCTCATCACCTCCAAAGCCCTCCACATTCCTGTTACCTCCACCAGCTGTTAGCCAGCCCTCCTCTAAAATCTCAACAGTTAATTAGCAACAAGGCACAGTAAACATGTACAGCTTGCCACCTTTAATTATACTGTAATTTTCTGAAGTTAGAAACAGCACATTATTCAGATATGTGTCTTTATTTTTAAAAACACAGAAGCTTTAGCCTTACATCTAAAAACATCTCAAGTTTTCTCTTTTTGACAGCCCTGTGATTCCTAAATTGCTTGAAATGCCCAACACAACTTCAAAAAACACAAGGATCTTTTACTTTATTTGGTAGAGTGAGAAAACGAAATAGCTATTGCCTCCTTCTTTTCTCTCTTACTTTTAATTTATTTCAGGAATTTATTTCTGTCAGCACATCAAAAAATTATAGGTTGATCAGCCCTTAATTGAAATTACAAAATCCAAAATACTAAAAAAAAATCTGAAACTATCCACACGGGTGGCTGAGACAGTGACACCTTTGCTTTCTGATGGCTTAATGTACACAAACTTTGTTTCATGCACAAGGTTATTTGAAATATTGTATAAAATTTCCTTGAGATTATTTGTATAAAGTGTAAATGAAAGATAACTAAATCTCATTATCTATGTCTATGCAAATACAAATGTTTCAAGATCCAAAAGAAATCTGGCCCCAGAAAAAGAGCTACTCAATTTGTACTATCAAAGTTGCTCGAGTACTTTTAATTTATCTATATATTTCAAAATTTATAATTTTGCTTTTTCCTTTCCCAGAAAACAAAACAGAAATGCAACATAGGGATCACAAAGCACCATTCCCTATTCAATTTAATTGCTCCAGATCAGAGTTTTTCAAACTGTGGTCCTCCAGATGTTTTGGACTTCAGCTCCCACAATTCCTACTAGCTGGTAAACTGGCTGGGTTTTCTGGGAGATGAAGTCCAAAACACCTGGAAGAGTACAGTTTGAGAAACATTGCTCCAGATGATACCCTCTACCTAACGTCTATCAAGAGGACCCTAGTTTCATAAAATATATTTCTTCTCTTTAGCATGCATTTCAATTCACAGTTGATTGCAACAATGCAAGCAAGATCACGATGCCTGTATTTTTTAAAGTTTCAGCACTAGTAAACATAAAAAATAAGTAACATGAAAATAATTGCATTTTGTCAAATGTAACTGCTAAATTACAACATTGTCCAAACAAATATTGAGACACTGCAAAGATTAATCAAACAGTTTACTGTGTTGTTGCTGAATCAACCATTTCTCTCCTGCTTTTTCAGCAGTTCTCTCCTGTTTCAAAGCCATCCCCATTCAAGGTGATTGCCTTGCCCTTAGGAAGGGCTTTTCAGGGGATGTGACAAGAAAAAAGGAAGGGAAGGAAGGCATGTTCTGACTGGCCCTTTCTGGAGGTGTTTCTGTATCATATGATCTTATACCCATAGAAAAACTCATCCCATGCACCAATCTCACCTAACTCCTAATGAAATGGTAGACTTAGTTACTTCTAATTGTAAATCAATTACATATGTTTGTATGTGAATTTCTTCACTGACAATAGTTAAAAAATACATATTCAATCACATCTGAAGCCAAATTAACAAATATCATTCTTAAACCAGTAACTACTTTCACTAGTCATTAGCTTGTGTCAGAATTGTAAAAGCCACTAAATTTTGTTGTTGATGTTGCTGTCTTAACACAAAGTTACTCAACAAAAGCCAGCCAATTTTTATGTATTGCTGTTATCTGGAATATTTTATCCCAGTGTTACACTATCACATAAACGTTACATAGAGTAGGTTATATAAGGTTACAGCAGAGTCAAATCAGATCTTAATTCAAACTGACAATTTCCAGTTAAAAATAAAGATTAATTCTCCATCCACCTTATCTTTGTCTTCTACAACATCTGCTAGGATGTCATCTGGGTCCAGGATTCCCCCATCTGTGTACTCCAGATGGTGAATATTCACCCAATAAGAAGGATCCTGCAAATGAAACATAACAATCTCATTAATCACCACTTGAGGAGACTTCTGTCAACAGTAAAAGATAAAGAGGTCTAGTTAGTACATTATTTTTTTAAACAAATACATGCCACCATATTCACATATTATGAACTTGACATAACGTTTAAATTTAATAGGTGTTGATTAAAGTTAAAATCTGTTTCAAATTGGAGGATTCAAATACGCACAAGCCAAAGAAATTATGACAGCAATACTGCTGTGCAACACTTAATAGTAACAGCATTCAATATTTGTGTAACACCTTGTGAAAGGACATAGCTTGAATACCTCAACTGGCTACCTCACCAGTGAGCAAACCTAGATAACCCTAACCTAAACTGCACATTTTGGCATAAATCCAAGTATCTGTTCCACCAGAAAACAGCAGATTTGATAAATTGGTTTGATTCAGATGATTTGCTCTCTTTGGAGTTGACATTTGGAGTTAGGCATGTGCTTATCCCTGCCAAAACATCAATTCATTTAGTGCAAATCTCTGTGGAGAAAATTGGAACCATCAACTTATGGGCTTCTTTTTTATAGGAGTTAGTCTAACCTAAGTCTTCAACCATTTGTTACTTAAATGGTAGCATAATTACTTGGATTTTAATAAAATTAGCCTGGTGCCTTTATAGATGTTGATGGTGACATTTGAAATATCTTAAAAACATTGTACAAGTAATGCTGTTTCCTCTAACATTTTTAATATATGACTATAGGAGGCCATCTTTCCCCAATACATGTTGCTTTCAATGTATGTACAGTATCTTGGGATGACTGTTTTGCCATCTTACGTTCAATTATCACTTTTATGAAAAATATATTGTAAGTTAAATACTTTATTTGGCTTCTTTAGAAAATAATAATAATAATAATAACAACAACAACTTTTATTTTTATACTCCATCTCCCTGAAGGGACTCGGGACAGCTTACAGAGGGGCAAGGATTACAAATAAAACAGACAAAGTAAAAACCATCAATAACAACAAATAATAAAAACATTAAAATCAATTAACATCATAAAAAAGATGAGCTGACACAACATCATGCCCAAGGCAATCAGAGAAATGGCAGAAACTCTTATGATGAAATACATTGACAACTTCATTCAGCTTCATTTAAAACTACTTCCACTTTGCCACACTTAATTATTTAAAGTATTCAAATGTTTAGAAGAAATGTTGATTTAGGAAAGGATAATTGTATCATCTAACAATAAATTCTTTCTGCCAAGAATAGAAAGGGCATGATATGATGTGACACCAGTTTGGGTTATTATGTGGTCTCCATAATACTAGTATAAATTAACTTTTAACCACTACCCTTGTGTCTCTTCAGGTCTGACTGCTCAGGCGTCTTTAATGTGCTGTGCTCTGTTTTTATTGTTTTTTTATTAATATTTCCTTGTAACTATCAATAGTTTAATTGTATTTTTAAATTTTCCATGCAATGTTAATTTTGTATGTCTTTCTCCTTTAAATATCCAGACTGGAACAAGGCAAAATAAATAAGTATCAAAAGTAACTATAAATAGTTAAATGTGAAATGTTTTCAACTAATAATACTAGCCCCAAGAGATTCAAAGTACTGAACTAAACCTATCACTTTACATCAATATGGCACAAGTAACTTTGCATTAAAAATGAGTGGTATATACTGGCTGCACCACTCACTGTGCTTCAGTACCCACAAGGCATTCCAGGTCAAGCAATGTCCGAAGTTATTTATGGTTCAAACACCTTTCGGCTTCCAACATTTTCACAGCATATCATTCTAGTCTTCCCCACATGTACAGTATTGTCTGCCAAACAGTTCTTTTTTCCAAAGTTTCTGTACAGAACTAAGCAACCTTCCCACTCTGCCCTGCAGTGTTTGAACAAACCATTTAACTTCTTTTCTATGCATTGGTAAACTGAACTAATTCTGATTATAAACACAGCAAAAGACAAGAGCATATTTCTACAAGAGTTCAAATATTTACCACAATTATTTCAAAACATGCACAGACACATACATATATCTTCTACTCTTCTACTTCTGTCACTACAAACAGTTATTTCAAAGTGTCCGTGATACTTCATGTGATACTTGAGAGATAACAAACCTGTCATGTTCAGAAAAGGCTTTGTGCAACTCCGAAACAGCTTTGATGGTGCCCGAATTACCAAGCACAACTTTTTCTACAAGCAGCTTTGAAATACCTCCTTCTGAGTATCTCTTTGAGAAAGGTAAGGACTGCGTTCAATTTACTGAAAATCCAGAACTGCTTCCTCTGTTAACTCTTGTCATTTGTACCCCTTTTTCACAATTAGCCTTGGCAAATATGGACATGGTTGACCCACTTTAGCCCAACGACACACATTCCTAGGGCCGATCACCCCACATCTGATAATGTTTACAACTATGCAACTATGAGGACAGCTGCTCTTGTTAAGTTACAATATATCTCTGATGATCTAATCTACAAGAAACCAATCCTTTTTTTCTGAACAAGTGCTTTATTTTAGAATAATGGAAAGAAGCAAAACTAGACCTAGCCCCTGCCTATCAGAGTAATTACAGCACAGATGTATTTACTCTGGAGTCACTCTAATTCAAAGTATAATATGAAAACTGATACAAAAATGCAGATGTCAGTGGTGACCAGGGCGGCATTTGCACAGCTAAGACTTGTGCGCCAACTGTGCCTGTACCTTGGGAAGTCTGACTTGGCCACAGTGGTCCACACTCTTGATACATCCCGTTTAGACTACTACAACACACTCTACATGGAGTTGCCTTCAAAGACTGTTCAGAAGCTGTAAATAGTCCAACACGCTGCAGCCATATTGTTAACTGGGGTGTAGCACAGGGAGCATACAACCCCCCTGTTGCAGCAACTCCACTGGCTGCCTATTAACTACCGAGCATGATTCAAAGTCCTGGCTTTAGCCTATAAAGTCTTAAACAGCTCCAGTTCAACTTACTTGTCCGAATGTATCTCCCTCTATGAACCAGTTCGTAGATTAAGATCTTCCAGAGAGGACAAGGTACAGGGCCTTCTCGGTGGTGGTCCCACAGCTGTGAAACTCTCTCCTGAGTGAGATCAGGTTGGCCACCTCCTTCCTGATATTTAGGAGACAGCTAAAGACCTGGCTCTGGAACCAAGCATTCGGCCCATCATAGGAATATTTAAAGTGAAAGTGAAAGTTGAAAGTGCAATGACCCAGGGCAACAGTTATTTACGGACAACAGTTATGTCTGTGATATGTGATGTTATTTCATGTGATGTATTTAATAATGCTTAATGTTTTATCAGGGGAGGGTCAATTTTGATGTTTTATACAATTTTTTATGGATGGCATTGAGTTGTTGCTAACACTGTGAACTGCCCTGAGTCCTCTTCAGGATTAAGAAGGATGGTATACAAATACCACAAATAATAATAATAATAATAATAATAATAATAATAATAATAATAATAATAATCAAATAAATAATAATAATAATAAATAAATAAATAAATAAAAAACAAAGTATGGATTGTTGATGTTGCCATCCCAAATGACAGCAGGATTTAAGAGAAACAACTGGAAAAGATGACACGATATGAGGATTTAAATATTGAGTTGCAAAGACTCTGGCACAAGCCAATCAAGGTAGTCCCAGTGGAGATCAGCACACTGGGAGCAGTGCCTAAAGATCTTGGCCTGCACTTAAACACAATCGGCACTGACAAAATTGCCATCTGCCAGCTGTAGAAGGCCACCTTACTGGGGTCTGTACGCATTATTTGCCGATACATCACACAGTCCTAGACACGTGTGATCCAATACAACAGCCAGCAGAGTGTCTGCTGTGGACTCATCTTGTGGTGTTTCTAATAATAATAATAATAATAATAATAATAATAATAATGCAAAAAGTTGTGTTCTGAGAGATGAGGCATCTGTTGCTTCTGTACAAGACCACAACAAATTAGAGACTCTTAACTTGCTTGTGTGACAATCCGAAGATGGAAATTTTACTAAGACTGTTATAAAAGTTACTTTTTTGTATTTTTGTAAATGTAAAAAATAAATGCTAATTTGAGATTCTTAGTTAAAGCAATCAAAATGTTATGTGTAAACGGCAAACAATTTAACACAGGGGTCCTCAAACTAAGGCCCGGGGGCCAGATACAGCCCTCCAAGGCAATTTACCCAGCTCGCACTCAGGGTCAACCTAAGTCTGAAACTACTTGAAAGCACACAACAACAACAACAACAACAACAATCCTATCTCATTGAAATACTAATAAGTTCATATTTGTTAAAATTGTTCTTCATTTTAATTATTGTATTGTTTTAAGTGTTTTTTGCACTACAAATAAGGTATGTGCCGTGTGCATAGGAATTCATTCATTTTTTTTTCAAATTATAATCTGGCCCTCCAACTGTTTGAGGGACTGTGACCTTGCCCTCTGTTTAAAAAGTTTGTGGACCCCTGATTTAACACATATGTTTAGCATACATTTTAGTTTTAATCCTATTTTAAACAGTTTTAAGCCATATTTAAAACAAATCATAAATTTATATTCTTTATAACTTACATTATGAATGTTGTTTTACATATAGAAGAGTTTGTTTTCCAAGTACGCCAGTGCATAGTGATTTACACCTTAAAACTCCTTACAAATAATTAGAACAAGAATAATATTTTACCTAATCTTCCCCCTGCAATATTTTATGAAGACTCCCCTTCCCCCATGAATAAGATAATTCAAGGAGCTAATACCCTGAGCGTCATTGAAATATAACAAAGATTTGAGCAGTATATACCTGAGAGACAAAATACCACATAACTCTGAAATTTCTGGCCTTTAAGTGGGTCATGGCCCAATGACTTAGTTTTCTGTCAAACACCTGATCTACGAGATGTTAGGTTTTTTTTAAGTCTTCTGCATGTGCAGCACTGTGCACGAGTCATTAAGTATCAGTGACACTCTTATTCGGAAGCTAATATCCCAGGTAAGATCCAGACATAATTAAAATGTGAGTTGCATATGCTTGATGGAGACAGTAAAGCACACAACTCTAAAATGAGTGGGTCATGTCTCAATTGTTTAGATGAATCCAACATGCCTAGAAGACCTGACCAAGTAGTAATAGTTAACAGTTCTGCCTGTAATTCCAGCTATACCATTTCGAGAATTGAATAATGTAGTGTTCAGATTCTTCAGATCTAGACTTCTGCAATGTGGTATGCATTGGGCTACCTCTGCAACAAGCTTTGAAACTTAATTAGTTCAAAACATGTGAGACAGATTTGTCATTGGTACATCTAAGTGTGACACCAATCACACCAACATTAAAACTGTTCAATTGGCTAACAATTAATTTCTGGACGAAGTATAAAGTGTTGGTTATTATATTGAAAAACCTACATAGTTTGGGTCCAGAGTACCAACAGGATCACCTTCCCTCATATAATTCACACTGTATACTCAGGTCCTTTGGGGGACAACTACTTCACTCAGCTGGAACTAACCTGACTGTTACATACATAATTTTTTTTCTTTGGCTTTCCCAAGAGCATGTAATAACATGCTAGAAGAGATCATTAGCTGGAGATTTTGTCTATACTTAAAACAGCAGTGAAGAACAGTTTTGTCGCACAGGTCTATCCAAATTATTTTTAAATTATGATTTTCCAAATATTTTATGATAGATTGTAATGTATATGTGTGTTTTACTTGATATCATGTTATTTGTTTTTTTGTTGTTCAATCCACAGTGAGAGGTGAGTAACAACAGCAACAAACACTGCTGATTCTTTGCATTCAATGGAGTTTAGGTCCAGAAGCCCCTGCCGGTACCAAAAATCATGGATGTCAAGCCTCATAATATACATCATAAAATCTCTGTCCCATATATAAAATGGTAAAATCATTGGTGAGAGGGGAGGAATATTTTCAAGACATGGATACAGAATCCATGTGTACGCAAGGCCAGCTGGAATAATAATAATCCAGAGCAGCCAACATCTTTAGCTAAAGATGCATTCATTTTACTAAATAAATTGGAAAGAAAAATGAAATGTGATGTGATGGTTGTTACTGGCATTCAAAGATGTAGGTTCAACAAAGTTCCACTCTCCGCTGTGACCTACAATCAATTTGGAGCAAACAGTGCAAAGGGACATTGCAGCACCTGAGAGACAAAATTAGAGAAAGGTCATAGCATAAATTTTTGTAAACTGAGTCTACTCTCTCAGTCTCAAAGGTGCAATAATTGTTGGTGAAGGTGAAGTCTGTGGAAAGAGGAAATCCACATTACATACAGACGGTTACACTCAATCAAGGAAGCCCACAGCACCGAGCCTGCTGTTGATGATGGGTGACTTGGAAGTCTCCCATTCATGGGTTACTAGAAGCCAGAGGCCCCTTCAACACAGCTGAATAAAATCCCACATGTTCTGCTTTGAACTAAAATATATGTCAGTGTGGACTCAGATAACCCAGTTCAAAGCAGATATTATCTGCCTTGATATTCTGGGATATAGTGCTGTGTGGAAGGACCCAAAGTCAACTTGACAACAGTTAACAAGTGCCAATTAACTTGACAAACTCACTTTGAGGCAAAAATGACGGATTGGAATATGCAAAAATAATACTTGGTTTCTGCGATGCAAAACAACAAACAAATCTTTATTTTGGTCATAGACCAGCATAAGGAGTGTGGGGTACAGTCTCATAAAAGCATTATCCATTAAAATCATTAGAATTTAGACTACAAGCTAGAATATAGAGGTATAATAAAAAGCTAAAACACACAATACTATTTAGAGGCTAGAAGGAAATGAAAAGGGAAGGGAATTTGGAGGAAGGTGTTGGCACATTCAGAGAGTATGAGGGAGCCTAAGGAAGGAGGGGGTACAGTCAGGCACAGGTTTAGAGGACTAGAGGATGTGGCACTAAATATCTAAGTATCTAAAAGCAACAAGGTGGTATACAATTGTCCTGGGTGCCCTGGGTGTTTATACAGCAATGGTGACATGAGTCTAGTTCAAATATCTCTGTAAAACAGGCACTGGAGGACCACATATTCAGTTGTTTATATATGTCCAAAGTCACAGAGGCAGTCTCTCTCTGGGTAGGGAGTCTTCTGATATCGACCTTTGAGTACAGCTGATGGAAAGGCTTGACATCATACCAGCGAAAAGGCCCTCCGATGATTGGATACCTCTAGATTTGGTAGGTATGCCATAGAGGAGGAGAGGTATCTATGTACTGGCTTCTACATCAGAAGCGACTTGAGAAACTGCAAGGCACTTCTGCTGTGAGAGAATTGGCCATCTGCAAGGACATTGCCCAAGGGATGCCCAGATGTTTTACCATCCTGTGGGAGGCTTCTCTAATGTCCCTGCATAAACCACATTATGGCAGCCGGTAATGATGCAGCAGCTCACCCCACTCCCCAAATTCAAACTCCCGACCTTTCAGCAGTCCTGGCAGCGCAAGGGTTTACCCATTATGCCACCAGGGGCTCCTTCATTGATGATAAAGGTTGGAGGGTTGGCTAGATCCAATTTTCACGATGTGTCTAATATACTTTGTTTATCGAGTTTCTGTTACTCTAAAACAAGTACAGGCAGTCTCCAAGTTACAAACAAAATATTTTCTGTAAGTGTTCTTAGGTTGAATGTTCTTAGGTAATTTTTTAAGTGTAATCCCAGCCAATATATACCCGGGGAGTGGGGGTGGATAGTTTAGGGAAGGCTTAACACCCCTTTTGTGTTTGGTTTGCTGACTGTGCCCCTCATCTCATTTTCTGTCCCTGTGGTAATTGAATTTGGAAAATTTTATCTTGTCGTAGAAGCAAGGATTGGTGATAAAGCTTCAATGAAGCTACCTTTTTCTCTTGATAAATTTTCTCTGTGACTTTGGACATATATCAGAAGACCCCCCTACCCAGAGAGAGACTGCCTCTGTGACTTTGGACATATATAAACAACTGAATATGTGGTCCTCCAGTGCCTGTTTTACAGAGATATTTGAACTATTTGAATTTCCCTTCCTAGAAGATTTCCTCTCACTTCCTGTTGTCTAAAGATGTTGGCTGCTCTGGATTATTATTATTCCAGCTGGCCCTGCGTACACATGGATTCTGTATCCATGTCTTGAAAATATTCCTCCCCTCTCCTCAATGATTTTACCATTTTATATATGGGACAGAGACTTTACGTTGTATATTATGAGGCTTGACATCCATGATTTTTGGTACTGACAGGGGCTTCTGGACCTAAACTCCATTGAATACAAAGAATCAACAGTATTTCACCCCTGTTCTTAACTATGAGTGGGATGTAACTTGGTAACTGCCTGTATTTTAATGATAATCTGTATTAATTTAAAATGAATGTAATCCTTACTTTTCAGTATTAAACTAGTATAAAGGTACTTAGATAAAATATTTAATTTTAAAACCCAGTCTATATTTAGTCCAGGATCATTTTGCATCTAAATCTTGTGGATGATGCAAGGAAAAATAAGTGCTAGTGTGTTTCTTCTTAGCCCATTCTGTATTTTAAAAATGGCATGAGAGAGACATCCATTCCCCAAAGAAACTTCCGTTTACAAAAGGATTATGAACAAGTGCTAGAAATACATTTATTTGATATGCTCTCTACCACTCCATTCCTGAGTTAATGAGGTCATCTGGTTAATGTATTTTATAGAACAGTCGTTTGAATAACCTGAACTACTAATTAAGTGAAACACAGTGTATCACAGACTGTGACAACTGTTAAAATATATAGTAACCTGTAGTTATATGTAAAGTTTCAATCACAATTCTACATTTCTAGAAGAGGAAATGTTACAGGAAGTTCTACTTTGTAAAAATTCACCTCATAACTACTCAAATGAATATGGAACAGCAATATTCATGTGCATGCGTTATTTGCCTGAGGCTACAAACCTTGTTTATATTTAACATCAAGCCATTCCACGGTTGTTTATGATCGTATCCTTTATGCAAAGAGCTATGAATTGAGAATTACTATGCAAATATTTTCCTGATCATATACTTTTTAAAAGTCGCTTGATTTTTTTCAAAGGCTAAGTACATACCATGGTTGCTTATTTAGACAAATCTAAGTCACACTTTGAAATTAAGAGTATTCAAGAAAATCAAATTACCACCAATAATTTTACCTCGCCTCTAAGCACTAAATGCCAAGCTCATTATCAGAATGACAACACACCAGAAGAGTAAGAGAGAACGGAGAGATTTGCAAACCGAATTTTCAGTGCTAAGCATGAGTCATGATTTTTGACAGAATATGGAAGGTAAAGACATCCAGAATGGTATAATTGGTTTGAGCTTTGGACTGTGGCTCTGAATCCCCATTTGGCCATGGGAAGCCACTGGGTGACCTTGGGCAAAACACTCTCTCTGTATCAGAGAGAAGCAACAACAACAACAATTTTTATTGATTAGCCAGTTGGCCTTATCAAAAACAGACAGTGCAAACACAACATACAACATACATCTGGTCCTATTAAAATAGAATACAAATATATAGGAATTTGCCAACTTAAAAGCTTAGCCATAGATATATGCATCAACTATCCTCGTCTCCCCTACACTGCACCCCAATCTGATCTATGTACTCTGATCTCCTGAGTATACAGTGTGCAGAGAGAAGCAAAGACAAGTCCTCTATGAACAAATCTGGCCAAGGAAAGCCCATGACAGTGTGGTAAAAAACTAACCAAAATATTCATGTAAGGAACAGTAGATTTGAAAAAACATTTTTTATCAAAAGAAATATTGAAATGTGCAAAAACTTTGGCAATCACCTTTTTACAAGGTACTGGGGGATGAAAATTGTGTATATAACTAATGAATGCAAGAAGGTAAGAAAACATCTATACTAGGGATACAGAACATGTCTCCCATTACACAATCTTCTAAACCTAATTTTGCTGTCTGAAAATGCAAATCAGAGTAGCAGGCACCTGGAAAACCACAAGCCACGGCGAAAGGGACACATTCCACATTTCACATATCAGAAAAAGTGTTATCATTTCTTGGCATATCAGTGTAGGCATGAGGATAAATGTCCTCTCCACAAATCAATCATCAGATGACAAAACTGGTGCTCTAAGCTATTACTTAACCATCTTAGCCTCATGGAAATACAGCTGATGGACCTCATCAATTCTAGAAGAAAATACTTTTTCAGCTGCCAAGTCCGCAGACATGCTTGCTCCCAGTGGCCTTCACATGCTGCACTAGGCCAGATAACAGCAAAACATGACATGAAACCAAAACCAAACAAGAGTAGCATTTGAACTTCTGGGGATTGGGTTGTGTTCAACATGTCTGTCTAACACACTCATTAGGCTTCTAGAATCTACAAAACATGCTTTCACAGGGAAGGTGACATTTTCCTCAGAACCAGGGATGGTACTAGAGAATTGGGTGGCCACAAAAGAAATCGTGGGCCTGTAATAACAGAAGAAAATTAATCCTTTTTAGACCAAATCCTTGCTATAGGTACAAGAAGTATTCTCCAACCTTGATGCCCAATGTTGTATTTACCACAATTACACAGTAAGATATTGGAAAAGGTAACAGGAAGGAATAAAGAATGATAAGGAAATAGAAAGGAAGAAGGACTACTGGGTGAATGATAGACAATATATCTTGGAATCATCCATTCCACTGGGCTTCTTTAGCACTGACTTTGCTGAGAGAATGGTTCCATTCTGGTTAGACATTATGAGAATGTTGCAAGTTTAAGAAGACAAGCTAAGTTTTGCCTGTTTATTTTTATCTCTTAATTACTTCCCTTTCTTGTCCTTTCTGAACTAAGCCTATCTTCAAGGCTAAAGTTTTTACACAAGCTGATCTAAGAGCATTTTTTTCACCAAAGAGTCTCATAAAAATATTTCTAGAAATATTAGGCTGACCTTGTGTTTAGAATCATTTAGTTGGAAGAGACTTCATGGGCCATTCAGTCCAACCTCCTGCAAAGAAGCATTCAAAGCACCCCCAACAGGTGGCCATCCAGCCTCTGTTTAAAAGCCTCCAAAGAAGGAGCCTCCACCACACTCCGGGGCAGAGAGTTCCACTACTGAACAGCTCTCACAGTTAGGAAGTTCTTCCTAATGTTCAGATGGAATCTCCTCTCTTGTAGTTTGAAGCCATTATTCCACATCCTAGTCTCCAGGGCAGCAGAAAACAAGCTTGCTCCCTCCTCCCTAAGACTTCCCCTCACATATTTATACATGGCTATCATGTCTCCCCTCAGCCTTTTCTTCCGAAAGCTAAACATGCCCAGCTCTTTAAGCCGCTTCTCATAGGGCTTGTTCTCCAGACCCTTGACCATTTTAGTCACCCTCCTCTGGACACATTCCAGCTTGTCAACATCTCCCTTCAATTGCGGTGCCCAGAATTGGACACAGTATTCCAGGTGTGGTCTGATCAAGGCAAAATAGAGAGGTAGCATGACTTCCCTGGATCTAGACACTGTACTCCTATTTATGCAAGCCAAAATCCCATTGGCTTTTTTGCCACCGCATGACGTTGTTGGATCATGTTTAACTTGTTGTCCACAAAGACTCCAAGATCTTTTTCACACGTACTGCTCTCGTGCCAGGGATCCCCCATTCTGTATCTTAAGCAGAGGGCAGGTCCTGGAGCCAAAGTTATTTATTTTGATATGGCCCATGAATATGTCAGGAGTCAATCCAAAGAGGAAAGCATAAGGGGGGAATCTGCCCCTGCCCACTACTGCAATTGCCATTTCCTTACCCAGGCATTTTCAAGACCTTTTGCCAATTTACTCAGAGAAAAAGGGGTGGGGGTTGTATTTCATTTTTGTTTCATGGAAGTTAAGAAGCAATACTCATTTTTATCAAATACAGGAACCAATCTCTCTAAAGAGATAGCTGAATCCATCCTGGGAGAACCTTAAAAAAGCACCATCCCTCTCTACTCTCTTGGTGCTCCTTTGAGGGAGTACTAGAAAGCTGCCAAAGCTACCACTTCCCCATACAAACACACAAAAATGCCAGAAGAAGCATCAAAACAGAGAGAGTGGAGGGAGTTGGTGCTTCCTTTAGTTTCTCCCAGAATTAACTGACTCCTTGCTTTTTATCACTCTACTCAGAAAAGCAGATTGTTCATTTTTTAATAAGAATTAATATATAGTACAGTATAAATTGACGCAGGTTTTTTGTGCCAGTTTTTCACTAAAATTTCAAGACATATACACAGGTGTATACAGGACTTTACAGAACTGGTGAACAATCTTTGTAACAACACTACAGATCCTATATTCTCACTCCAAACATTTCCAACCAAAAAAAAATTTCTTTTACAATGAGCAGATTAAGACTTTTACTTCTCCCTATCAGCCTGAGATGCACTAATTTTCTCAGGTTGATATTCAGTCTCCTCAGGCTTCAAAATCTTCTCAGCTTCACTTCATGGTTTAGTTCAGATGTAATAGTAGATGAACATGGAACATCAAGGTTTACGATTACAGGAACAACCCACATGAGCCTTAAGTTCACACAGTCCACCCTCTCATTTCATCCTCCTCCACATACATGTGAAAAGAAAACTGAAGGCTTCCACTTCAGAAATAAACCCCATGCTATCCATATTCTGCCATCTGTTGTTTGCTCTCACTATTTTTAGCTAATAAGTTCTGGTTTGATCCTTGTTTGTTTTAATCACATTCCTTCATGTACATTTAATATATAATATAATATTGCTGTATAAATAGATGCCCATAATGACTTGTCTTTTTAAAGTTACAGCCCTCTATACATAATCCTAGGAATGTTTCTAATTGAATTCAAAGACACTTGCTTTTGATTAGAGATGCACAGGATTGTGCCATAAAATTGCAGATCATTTTCTCCTATGTTGTCATCTTTATTTGTGAATCCATGACAAAAATTACAAAATCCACTTCTGAAGCACAATAAAATATGTGTGGGAGTATCCTTTGTGTTTCTAATTTTCAAATTTGGCACAAAGCCATTTTTACAAATAGAACAGTCTGGAAGATATAACCCTGTACTTCCATTCAGGATGAAAAAGCAGAGTTATATCTTCTTTCCTTCCCCTGGGAAAAAATAATGCAAGATAAATGGAGAAGGAAATATATTAACTTAAAATGTAGACTTAACAACATACTTAAGAAATTTTACTACTCCGTAGAAGCTTACAGGCAGCATATGGGGTGCACATCCAAAATTAATAAGAACATTAGTCCTGGCCTTGTCTTACTCAACAGCTGAGTATGCCTGCCATGTTTGGCATAAGTCTGCCCACATGAATTAGGTGAATAGAGCACTGAACAAAACATGTAGAATAATCATAGGATGTCTCAAACCTACACCTGTTGATAAATTCAATAAGGTAACTGGCATTGCTCCCCCCTCCCTCCGATGTACAATGGGAAGTTGCTGCCAACTGTGAGAGAAATAAGGTTGAGCACTGTGAAAGCCATCCACTGCATGGCTATCAGCATCCTCCCAATAGACTCAAATCAAGCAAAAGCTTCATGAGAACCACCCCAAGCAACTGCAGCTAAACAAGCTAAACCAGGAAATTCCAACTGGATGCCCCCCTGTGAGGGTCTGTCTCCAAAGGCAAACCAAGAATGGGCAACTTGGAAGTCCCCGAACAGATTCAGAAGTGGTGTTGGAAGATCAAAAGACAACCTGGCTAAATAGCATTACCTAGAAGAATCCTCCACCTTGTATGACTGTGGAACAGAAAAAACAACTCAGTATCTGTATGGTTGCCTACAGTGCACCGCCTCATGCATACAGGAATAACTGTTTAAAACTATAGACAATGCGGTCGCTGTCGTCCTTTTTTGGTCTAAAGATATTTATAGTCTCTGTCTATTATACCAGCTATATTGTGTGAATTGTGATCTGTTAGAGACAAAAAATCCCTATTCAGGCAGAAGGCAATGAATAACTCTAACTAACGGAATGTGGGAAATTGTGTTCAACATATATTGAAAACCTAGAAACATGAGCTTGGCAGAAAGAACTCCTTCCACCCAAATTCTTGGTGCAGTGGCTGAGTCAACTGACTGAACTGCGACTCATCAACTTCTCTCTGCAATCTCTTAAATACTCCAATCTCATCTAGAGGGTTGGAAGGCCTTCTGGAAGGGAGGCAAGAAATGGATCTGGTGACTGCTGAGGGAGGGAGAACCTGAGGAAATCCCCCTCCACTTTCTGACAAATGAGTACAATTCTATGGAGCTGTTTCCACCAGTAGAATAAAAACCTCCAGAAAACCTTTCAGTCCTATATTTTATAGACAATATAGCTTAATACAGACAGGTGTTGCTATGTTAGTCCCAAAGCTGAAGTAAAAGCATGCAAGACAGTGTTTTTTACTGGATCCCATGGCTGGGAACCGATGCTGGTAAAATAAGAGAAATGAGCATGCATATTAAGTAATTTCCAAGAGAAGATAAGAGTATCTACATTTTTTATTCCTGGAATGGAGCAAATAAATTTAGACTCTATTCCTCACAGATCTGTTTTGAAGTACTGATAAAGACACCATTCATGACAGGGGTTTTATGGTGGAAATCATGGTAACACGTGATCTACATATGCCTTTTAAAGATAAACAAAGACCCAATTTAAAACCAGGAAATATGCCAAAGTCATGAAAAATAGAAATCACTCTAGATAATGTGTCTGTGATCTTTGGTTTTCAGCCAAGACAGAGACTGCAATTCCCTACAACATTATTAAGTGGTTTCATTGCTGTAAAAGGGATGATATAATCAGGAAAGGTAGAATACTCTACAAATCCCAAGTAAAATGATACACAACTGGTCTTGACTTCAACAGATGAACTATCATACATTTCTAAGAAAGCATCCAGAAGTAACCTGATAGTGTCAAACACCTGTTCAGCTTTCATGAGAACCCCTTTTCATATGTAAATAATGTCAATGAGTGCCTTTTTGGTAGAAAGGTAGAGTACAAATCAAATAAATAAAACAAAGCAAATGAAGTGTGTGTTTATAAAAAGTTATCTATATGCAAACTAAATAAACCATATATGACTAAAGCATTGAGAGAGGGAGAAATTACTTGCATGGAGGTACCTCATGAAAATTGATAGGAGTCTTGGGAGAACTGCTATAGCTCCTGTGAAACAGAACGAGTATGGCAACCTCACAGGAATATTAAGTCACACATGATCATAACAGTAAGATAATTAAATTTACCTATGCCTTACCTATCAAGACAGACTTAACATCTTTCTTTCTCAGACTTTCACTACTAATAAACTATTGAGGAAGTTCACTGAAATGAACCATATCTGTATTTCTCTCATTCTGCACCAATGAAGTTTCCTGAAAGATGCATTGAAACACCTCTTTTTCTAACAAACTCCCTCTACAGACAAGAAAGGTTAGAAAATCTTCCCATCACTGCCATCTGACTATCTATATGCATTTATGGCAAAACAGAAATATTACCCTGGCCAGTTAAACACCACAGTTCCCGTCTTCTCAGAAACACAACTTTGATTTCAAATAAATTTTGAGAGCCAAGAATGAATCCTTAAGAATCCTCTGAAAAAGGCATGTACCAGAGCGTTTCTTTTAATGTGAAAGGCTAGATACAAAATGAAGTATTGTCTTCCTTAATGTGGTGAACACATCAATGTGGAGTGAAACGAAACATCCACCTTGAACTCTAATGTCTGGTAACTGCCACCTGGTTTTGAAAGAGCTGGCTGAATAAAACGGTAAACACGACTTATCTTGACCCATTACAATCTTGGGTTATTGGTAGGTGCAGGACTGAGGCAGATTTTTTCATGCTGTGAGAGAGGAATAAAGAGAACAGCTACCTCACTCCTCTTAAATAGCTTTCTCACTTGCTTTCATCCCAGGTATCCTTCTGGACCAGCTTTGGATATCATAAGACCTCTCTCTGAACCCTGGTTTCAGTCACTGAATTGATTATGTGGCTCATCAATATCCATGCATAAATATGCAGAATATTTTTATGTGACTCGTCATTTTAATTTTTTCATCATTTCTTTGCAACATTGACCATGATTGTTTTAGGTGGCAACAGAATAATGGAGTGATAATTAGATAAAGCAATTCCACCATCTTTCTGGGAACACTGGATGGGAATGTGAGAAAGGATCTTCTCTGTGGCTGCTTCCATACTGTGGAACTGCCTTCTTAGGAGGTTAAAATGGCCTCCTCTTTGCCATCATTTCAATAAGTAAAGACTTTTTAAATCATCTCATGTCTTCAGGAATTGATTGCTAGGATGCTATACAGGTTTAGTGTCCTTTATTCAAAATGCCTGGGATCAGAAGTGTTCCATATTTTGGATTTTGGAAACATTGCACATGCACAAGGAGATATATGAGACCCAATTCTAAACATAAAATTATTTGATGTTTCACATATATCTTATATATGTGGTCTGAAGGTATTTTTATGCACAATATTTTAAATAATTTTGTGCATGATATCAAGTTTGTGTACATGAACCATCAGAAAGCAAATGTTGTAGTTTCTTAGCCACCTACATGGATGATTTTGAAAGTATTTGGTATTAGGTTGTTATAGGTTTTTTCGGGCTGTATGTCCATGTTCTAGAGGCATTCTCTCCTGATGTTTCGCCTGCATCTATGGCAGGCATCCTCAAAGGTAGTGAGGTTTTGGTATTATTCAGAAATCTGAATAAGTAATGTTCAACCTGTAACACTTCTATTTTATGCTTTTAAATGTTTAAAACAATTCAATCCTGTGGGCAATTTAACACAATTTTAATATTGTCTTGCTGTGTATATTTAGCTAGATGTGGTTTTATTTGTAAGCTTCCTTGAGTCTGAGTCTTGGGAAAAAACAAGGTAAAAAGTGATTGATTGGGAGAAAAACCAATTTAATGGCCGCTCTTAGGGGATTCTTCTCAATTCAGAGAAGGTACATCAGAGTTAAAATGTTTTGAAACAGATTTAATTATTTGTTGTTCAAGGTTGTCTTTGTGATTTATAAATTATGAATGTTTTTTGTGAAAAAAAATCAGGGTTTTACTGCTCCACCAAACTGGATGTGCATCACTAAAATAAAAATTCAAGCAAGACTTATTGCCAATATTGTAGTTAATTGTTATGGTGACACTTTTAGCTAAATAATTTTATTCTCATTATATTGCATGTTAATGGCATTGGATTTTAATAGGCAAGATCTTTATAACCACTTGTTTTATGTAGCATTTTTATAAAGTTTTACACCGTTGTCCTATATTTTTTATTGCTGCTTTTTTATATTTTATATTTTAGATATGGTTTTATATGTGTGGATGTGAATGACCTTTCCCTGGGCATTAATAAATGGAAAT
This sequence comes from Anolis sagrei ordinatus, assembly GCF_025583915.1. Taxonomy (NCBI): domain Eukaryota; kingdom Metazoa; phylum Chordata; class Lepidosauria; order Squamata; family Anolidae; genus Anolis; species Anolis sagrei. Next base: position 183,545,946 of record NW_026844366.1, read on the forward strand.
GGACCTACTAGAGAGTTAAAATTTACAGTAAGGTTTAATTTAACATAGTTATTTATCAAAGTCTCTGCTTTTGAAAAAGTCTTTAATGGTGGGCACAAGAGGCTGTTCCCCTTACATGGCCATCTGAGGCAAATGTTCTATGTGGCCATCATGGATATGCCTTGAGGAAGCAGTATTATGGGATATTTTGCCTCAATTTTCAGGCATTTTTGGACCCTTCCTTCTCATTTTTCAAATGACTAAAATCCCTTTTTCAAATCAGAAAGTAGCTGAATTTTCCAGTCCAAAACTTTCCCAGCCATTTCCTATTTAAACAAAACGTGGCTAAATGGCTAACAGCATTTCCCCAAGGTTTGAAGCATTTGTGATCACTTAGGGACTAAAAAAATCAATTTTCCAGAAATCTGGGGTTGGTAGCAAGCAAGTAAAGCTTTAGAGTCATATGGAGCACATGGGCAACACTTTGTCCAGCCTTATATAAAGGTAATGACAACAGCTGGATTCAGTGCAAACCCAAAATTGTCTTAGTGGCATATGCACGTATTATTTTAATTCCTATTCTTAATCCTGTTTAGAGTAGACTAATAGAATGAATAATATTTACCTATATGCAAATACATCTTTCAAAATTTGATCCAATTGATTTACTCTAGTTGATTATGAGAGATTCCAGCTATTATGTATGACTTGCAAACTCTGGTGCCTTTTTTTTTTTTTTTTGGATGAAGCATGAGCTATTTTGCAATCCAGAGATGGGCTTAGCGTGGTCTGTGGACTGCATGTTTCCTTGGGACCCTTAAGCCCTGCAAATGAAGCCCCCCAGACCCGCTCCAAATTAATTATATGTCATGTCTAATTTTGTTTAACCTAAAATGATCATATTTGGAATATAAAAAATAGTATATTTAGACAATAACAACATCTAAATTTTCCTTATATAAATACCACCTTGAATCTCATCCTAGGAGAAAAGTGGGGTATAAATCAAATTCATACATACAAAATTACAAAGTCCTGAATAAGAAACCTCTTTGGTGTTGCTAGTTTATTAAGAACAGGACAAAGGCATGAAAAAGCAGAAAAGCCCATAAAAGTTATTAAAACAGCTGTAAAAAAGCAAACAAGATAACGAATTGCATTACTCATATACTGTACATAGCAAAAAAAATCTTCCTAGACACACCTTTTAGAAATTAGTAAACTGTGTTGTTTTGGGCCTTCTCTACACTATACAAGGTCAGCATTAAGACAAACTCAAGATAAATACCCAGACAGACTTAGATAATTCAAAAATTTGGTTAAGACTATAACACAGTGGTGTCAAATGCATTTTCACCGAGGGCCACATCAACCCTTTGATTGCCTTCGAAGGGCCAGTTGTTAATTGCAAGGCTGTATAAAAGGAGCTATGTTGCCCTGGCACTGAATGACATGGCAGGCCAGATTCAGCCCACGGGCCTTGTGTTTGATGCATGTGCTCTAACACAATGAGACAACAGGTGACATCTAGTTTTGAAAACATGAAACCTAGTATTTTTCTAGTATCTCTAGCCTTGTTATTTTTTCTCCAGAACATGCCAAGTTTTTTTAATGCCTATAACTTCTAGAATGACTCAAACCAGTACGGTCACTGTCTCTTATCGCATCCTCCTCTCATCCTTCCCTAGCAACATTCTGTAATACCCAGCCTGACAAACTTGAAGATTAGCTCATTATTTTGTAATATTTTGACTGGCACTAATAAACAGAATGCCAAACTGTGGCTTGAGACAGATTTCCTAAAAAGGGAGAGATATCAGGTTACCAAAACCTTTCTTTAATAATTTCCTTCCAACTCACAAGCCCTTGGGTTCACATTTCCCATGGCCTATAATTAATAGCTGTTTGGGCCTGTCTTAAATGAAACAACTAACATTGTTCCAGTATGTACTGGTTATCTTATCAACATTGCAATGCGTTCAAAAATGTAATTGCATAAGAAGAAAATTCACTTCAAGTTACAACTTAAACGTCTTGAAGCTAACTGAGATCAGAGTAGTGTTATCTAAATCTCTCGTAAGCCTTTGCTTTGCCCCAGGTCTCAATTTTAAATGCCACTGAATAACAAGAGAGAAGAGGAGAGACTGGCAGCGTCTTTGGATGAGAAAAAAATCTAACTACTTTATTACATGTCTTCTGTGGAGACTACAATCAGATCTATTTCAGGCACTTCAGATGAACTGCTTGAGTCCTTGTAAAAGAATCTCTTCCACCAAAAAATTGAAAAACTGCTTTTCCTTTGAATTTTTTAAATCTGTGTGAAAACACTGTATAACTGTAATAACATGCTTTCTAATTTTACTATTGCAGCAATGCTCTTTGCTATCATATAATGCTTACCACTATATAAATCTTTGTCAAGGTCTTTAATTCTCGTCTCTCACAACCCACACTTCAATTCCTTTGAAAATTCACATGCATCTCTTACATGTCCTCATATATTCTTTCTAAACCATCACAAACTCAATCAGTTATGTTTTACATTGTTTTCAACCTACCATAACCTATCCACTGACATTCAATTCATATGTATAATAAGAAACTAGTGAAACTGGCCTGAATCTCAAGAAAGTACAAGGAAGCTCACATTAACTTTTCTATTCATATCTCTCTCTCTCTCTCTCTCTCTCTCTCTCTCTCTCTCTCTATCTATCTATCTATCTATCTCTATCTCTCTCTGTCTCCTGCAGCCAACAGTACAGAAAAGCCTGACACTGTAGGGGAAGGGCTGGCAAGGTAGTACATGAGAGATAGGATACAGTTGGCACTGCCCCAAATAATGCTTTTGGTGCTTAAGAGTCTTCTCTGCCACCATGCACATAATGTCATGCAGACAGTGTGGTCAAATGCTTCAATCACAGATAAATGCTTGGGACAAAGAAGCATTTCCAACCAATATAACTCAGTTTGTGCACTATACCTTGAGCACCACAAATGCTCAAGTATTATGGATACTTATCAGCTTCTGTAATTACCATTTGCGAAGCCGTGACTCCCACCGCTTGTTACTAAAAATTTAAAACCGTTCACTTGCTGCCACCAAAATATGTGAGGAAGTCTCCAAAATGAAATAATGGTGTAAAATCCCAAATAAATAGGATCACCACACAGATGTAATAAAGATTTGAGACTTCTAGCTTAAATTGCCACCATAATATAAGTGATATTGGTAAAAATGATCTCTGATTATCCTTATCTGTGTTGTGAGGCACCTTGGGTAGTGTGGAATGCTTCAAACGTGGAAATCAGTGAAGGAGGCAAGTTTAAAACACAAAAAGAACAGGTTTATTGTTATCAGAGCGTAAATTGTTGCAAAATTAAACTGTTGAACTTGGCACAAGCTTGATGGATACAAAATGGCTTGGTTGAGTTACATTAAGTCTTCCGAGGTTACAATCCTTTAACTCTTTCTACAGTGAGGTACTTTATTATTTCAGTGTTCCCTATTGTGAATATTTACAACTGTTTGTCCTTCACGGATCAAACCAACGATCTCCAGATTTTCACCACTGGGATCCCTGAAACCCTTTCTTGTTAGATTCTTTTCTACTCAAGCAATCTAACGAGTTTCCACCTTCAGCTTCCTAGCTGGAATAATATTCACAAAACCTAAGAACTAACTGAATTTACACTACTCCACAGAGCCTCCTTGACTCTGCTACTCTCCTCAGGGTCTCATCCGCCTGACAGACTATAAACTGTCGCTTTCAAACCTTTTTTACCTAAGCTCCGCCCACCTCCTCTGGCTTGTCACCATGGCAACCTATCTCTCTCTCAGCTAGGCCCTGGCCACAATGTAAAGCCTAAACACAGTTTGAAACACAGTATAATAAACACTTCTCTACACCTTCCCCCCCAGAAAAAGTATTTTTGCACCATTTCTTAGTCCTAGAAGGGCAAAAATAACTTCATACATTACTCAACAATAAATACATATACATAACATTCCTGAAAGGGAAACACATTATGGTTAAACACATTTATATTGCACATTTATACAAACCTCCAAACTATGGAATCCTAGATAAAGCGTCCGCAACTACATTTCGTTTACCTGAAACATGTTTCATTTCAAACACAAAATCCTGCAAACACAAACTCCATCTCAACAACTTATTATTCGTACCTTTTACATTATTCAACCATCGTAATGGAGCGTGGTCTGTTTGTAAGATAAACTTCCTACCCCATAAGTATGGTTTAAGTTTCTTAACTGACCAGATAATGGCATAGCATTCCTTTTCAATAGTTGACATACTATACTCATTAGAATGCCATTTTTTACTTAAAAACAATATGGGTCTGTCTTCTCCTTCTATATCGAGTTGGCTTAGGACAGCTCCTAGCCCAGTATCTGAGGCATCACACGTTAACATGAAAGGCTTGTCAAAATCTGGTGCCATTAGGACGGAATCTGAAGTAATGGATTCCTTCAATTTATCCATGGCAGTTTGACAATTTGGAGTCCAAATTACCTGGTTCGGGTTCTTCTTTTTTGTAAGGTCCGAAAGAGGGGCTGCCAGATTACTAAAGGATGGGATAAACTTTCGATAGTATCCAGCCAATCCAAGGAATGCCCTAACCTGTTTTTTCATTTTGGGCACTGGCCACTGGTGAATAACTGCCACTTTAGTAGGATCAGGTCGAATATGACCTCCTCCCACTAAATGTCCTAAATACTTGGTAACATTGTACCCTATCCTACATTTAGAAGCTTTAACAGTTAATCCTGCTTCTCTCAACCTGTTTAGAACCAAATCCAGATGTTCGAGGTGACTTTCCCAAGACTCGCTAAAAATCCCTATATCATCAATATAGGCCACACAGAAAGACCCCAGTCCACTTAAAACATTGTCCACTAATCTTTGAAATGTGGCTGGGCTATTTTTAAGTCCGAAAGGAAGGACACAGAACTCATACAATCGGCTTTGGGTCCGAAAAGCGGTTTTGTGTCGATCCTGTGGTGCCATTGGCACTTGCCAAAATCCCTTAGTTAGATCGATGCTACTAATAAAGTTGGCCTTCCCCATCCTTTCTAGTAGATCGTCCAAACGTGGCATAGGATATGTGTCGGTTTGGGTTACTTTATTTAACTTTCTATAGTCTACACAAAACCTAACTGTTTTATCTGGCTTCTGCACTAACACTATAGGTGAAGCCCAAGAGCTAACCGAAGGAACAATAATGCCTAGATCCAACATTTCTCTAATTTCTTTCTCAATACACTCATTAATTCTTCCAGTAACCCTGTAAGGTGGAGAGATTATAGGAGTGGCATCACCGGTGTTTATCTGATGCTGAACCCCTTGGACTTTTCCTGGCAAATCCGAAAATATGCCTCTATATTTACTTAACACTTCTACGACCTCTCTACGCTGCTTGTTAGACAATTCTATGTTCATATCTACCCGATCCAAATTTTTACACTGTTCACGATCACCCTCCCAAAAAGAAAAGGGACCGGATTCTTCTTCCGCAACAACAAAACATACATTCGCAGACCTTACAACATAAGGTTTTAACATATTTACATGGACTCTCCTTTCAACATTTAAATGTTCATCATAGATGTCATTGTTCACTTGGTTGTGTTTTCTGGTGACTCTCCATGGTCCCGACCAATCTAGTTGAAGCTTGCTGGTTCTGTTGGGCGACAAAAACAGGACTTCGTCTCCCACATTGAAGTTTCTTGGTTTGGCCGTTGCATCGTAATAGTCTTTTTGCCGATGTTGTGCTGCAGTTAGATGCTCTTGTGCAATGTCTCTGACTAACCGCATTGTTGATTGAAGATCTCTCAAATAATCATCTACAGGAACCGGTTCTGTTACTGGGCTGGCTTCCCAGAATTCTTTAACCAAATCTAACGGTCCTCGAGCCTTCCTGCCATATAACAGTTCAAAAGGACTGTATCCTGTACTGTCCTGAGGGACGGTTCTATAAGCAAATAATAGCTGTTGAAGCTTATTGTCCCAATCAAATGGTCTTTCTTGGCAATATGACTTCATCATCTTAATCAGTGTCTTATTCAGATTTTCAACCAACCCATTGGTTTGGGGGTGGTATGCCGTTGATGTAAGATGTCGAATTCCGCATAGCTCAAGCAGTTTTGTCATGAGCTTTGAGGTAAACTGGGTCCCTAAGTCAGATACCAGTTCCTTGGGGTATCCAGTCCTTCCCCAGATAGACAATAAAGCATTAGCTACAGTTGTAGTCTCGATGTTAGTGAGAGCTATTGCTTCGGGATACCTCGTAGTATAGTCTATCATAGTTAAGATGTATCTATAGCCACGTCTGCTTGGCTTGTTGAGGGGACCAATTATGTCAATTCCCACTCTGTAGAACGGCTCTCCAATTAAAGGCATAGGGATAAGAGGTGCTTTGGTCTTATCCCTCCCTGTAGTTTGTCTTTGGCATGTATCACATGACTGGCAGAATTCTTTTATTCTCTGGAACATGCCAGGCCAATAAAAATTCCCAGTGATCCTACTCGTGGTTTTTCTCACACCCAAATGTCCACCTTGAGGGTTTTCGTGTGCCACCCTCATTAGCTGTTCTCTAAATTTTTGAGGCACTACAATTTGACTATCTGACACTGATCCTTCTGTCGAGGGTACTCTTCTGGTTTCTCTGTATAATACACCCTTCTTTAGCACAAACTCGGAGGGCTGTTCCTTTGTTGATACCTGGGTGTTTTGAGCTGCCGCGAATAGAGGCTTAAGAGAATTATCGGCTCTTTGTTCCTGCCGAATCTCCTCAACTCCTCCCGTCTTACTAACAAGCTCAGCAACTGTAGAACTGGACTCCGGACCCTCACTTTCATCATGCTGTACGGCAAAACATAGGGCTGCTGGTTCAGGGGTTTCGATGTTATATTCCTTCTCCTCACACGCCATCTTCTCACTCTTAATCCTCTCAGCCAAATCGTTTCCAATTAAGCATTCGTATGGTATGTCAGGACTAACTGCAAAGTCCCACATACCTTTCCATCCATCATATGGTCACGACCGCAGTT
>NW_026844366.1:184153159-184348642 GCF_025583915.1 Anolis sagrei ordinatus
TCTTGCAAATATATTTTTTCCTCCAGAGTGGATAAGTCACTGAAAATGTGCAAAACTGTAATGCTTGCATCAAGTGGTAAGAAAACTTTGGAAATAATTTGTGCTTGCTGAGTGAAATTGACAATTTACATCTCTACTAGTCATGCAAAGTGCAAGCACTAATGTCAGTGTGATTATACTTGCTTAGAAAAGCTAAATTTATTATTCTTGTGCACATTTTAGTTGTTTTCTCCATTATTCTGAAGTGATCATACTATCAGACATATTTCATCTTCCACCCCATTGACTTTGTTGCTTTTAATATAACCCCCTCTGCCTGCGTTTTAACATTAAATGGCCTGAGTTATTCTAATAACTTCCAGCTTGCAATGTTCATTTAATGACCAGAATATTGGAAGGCTCCCTGTCAATGCTAATAACCCTTTTATTTGTCCTGTTTTGTTACTTCCATCTGTTGCCACAGGAAGGAAGGGTTAGTAGTAAATGCTGATTATACCTTCTCTGCTAAAGAAGAGAAAGGAAATGAAATGTCAGCAAGAATGTTTGGTCTGACAAAAATATCTTCAGCAATTGCTCTTCTCAACCAAAAATTTCTGAGTAGGCAGATGATATTTTTTCCTTTAAAAACAAATCCAAACATTAGCTATGAATATCCTGTTATCTTCTATGACATAGATACTACATCCCGCACACACTCTATATCTCAATCACATTACAATTTAAATAACCTCGGTAGTGTCCTAATGCTAATGGGACATGATCACAAGTTCATTTTTAGAGGGTGTGAAGTTCCTGTTCAGGGGGCATCACAGTCCTTGGGGCATTGGTAGCAAGGAGAAAATTGCAGCAATGCTCACCACCTGTCCAGATGGCCCTTCTTTTTCCTTTGGCATTCTCTCTGTTCTTGTTTCTCATATGGTTGAAAAAGGCCTAATCATTTCCAGATTCTATGGATACCAGTCTACTTGCAGTAGACAAAACCGAGTTCTCGTGAGTAGTTTTGCATAGCTCAGTATTAGACTTGGTTGATCAAAAATATGGTTCAAAACTCGTTTCGGATGTAGGGGCACTGGTGGTTCGATTCTAAAATCAATTCTGATTTGCCACAAACACTCAATATGCCCAAATATTAACACATATGGAGTTTGGGGAAAATAGACCTTGACATTTGGGAGTTGTAGTCACTGGGATTCACAGTTCGCCTACAATCAAAGAACATTCTGAACCCCACGAGCGACAGAATCGGGGCAAACTTCCCACACAGAACTCCCATGATCAACAGAAAATACTTAAGGCCATCCAATCCAACTCCCTTCACCAGGGCAAGAAAACGTAATCAAAGCCCTCCTGACAAAGAGCCATCCAGCCATAGATAGATAGATAGATAGATAGATAGATAGATAGATAGATAGATAGATAGATAGATATGATTGATATGATTCACACACAGAAAGATATAGTACCATAGATTTGAAAGGGAGCCCTGAAGAAGGACAATAATATGTTGCATGTTCCAGGGTGGGCAAACCAGACAATCTCCACATCAACACTGACAAAGAAACAACAAGAAATACTGTTTACCCACAAGCAGAAAGCAATTACATATATTAGAAACCAACACTTTCGCATTACTGTATTTTCCAGATCAACATACTGGGCCACAGCAACGCGTGGCAGGGGGTGGCTAATAGTAAATAATTTTGTTCTTTCCCTCATATTCAGGGAACAGAAGGGTGGATTGTGGTTGAATCTCTTGGATGATAATAATAATAATAATAATAATAATAATAATAACTTTATTTATATACTGCTCTATCTCCCTGAGGAGACTCAGAGCGGTTTCCAAGTAACATCACCAATACATACAGAGTAAACAACATAAACATAAGATTAACAAAACAATATAAGCATAAAAATTGTCACCATAAAACATATATACATTAAAAGTAATCTTGCCTGTTCAAGGCAATTTAAAAGGCCGGTCCGAGATTAGTGCAAACTCAAAAATTCTAGGGGACCTGGGAATTAAGTGCAATGCTATAGCAGGCAACAACAATAGGTACGGGTCTATGGCTGCTCATTTCTGGCACCTATTAGTGGAAGTGACCTGGGTAATTGGTAGGAAGAATAAGGCCATATTCAACAATGTCTAGGGCTGAGCTAAAACTAGTCATTCTCAAAGGCTTTTTGAAACCACCAGGATGTGAGAGAGGTTTCTACAATGTATCCTCTAATTTAAAAAGGGACACCATCCTCTGGATGGGAGTAAAAAGCTGTTGCTGCAGCTGCCTGGTTTCCTTTTAAATACTTTAGGATAACACAAACATTGCTTGTATGGTCAAATAAAAATAGAGATTTACCAGTGCAAAAGCTTGAACCTTCACCACCATGTCACCTACCAAAAAACCTCCATAGGCTATCAAGTCCTTGATTGTTTAAATTACATTATGACTCCCATGCCTGCAAAAATGGAGCCTGTCCCCTCTAGTCCTCCAGGGTGACTCTAGAAACCTCTAGTGGAAATGTTCATTTCAATAGGGTTCAATATAATCCATGATTTCCTGTTTCCACAGTAAGTTCAAGAATATCTCCCATGGAAACAGGGGTTGTATTATATAAAGTAAGCATTGAGAACTTTAATTTGGGGGGGGGGGGGGGAAAGGAATCGAGATGGATTTCACATCATCACTCTGAAAGAAGTAGGCTTCTAGTATTCTGGGAAAAAAATAAGCCTGGACACTTATTTCTCTGTATTACTAAATTTATATCTTTTCTTGTTAAAAATATTAATCGCTTAAAACTATATACACTAACATGCTGAGACGCTGGCCTAAATCTAATCTTGATGTAATTTCTACTAGAGTAAACACATTGAATCAATGTGATTTATGTATATGCTGCTTTACAGTTCACAAGTTGATTCAGTAAGTCTATTCTAGTTGCAACTGAAAGGACTCAGGTTCATTCTATGTAGGCACTTCTAAATTTGTAGCCCTAGCTTATGAATTTCAAGATTTTGTTCTTGGGACATAAAATTCCAAGTATGTCTTCCATTCGCCAGAACCCTATAACAACATAACATAAAAGAGTTCAGCATAATCCATTGTGAAAAGATACATTTTTTTATGGAGAAACAAGGGGGGAAATTTCCTGTACTATATCCCAGGCTCACTTTTTAAAAGTAATATCTTCCATGAATGTTGAGAATTGAACCAGCAAAAGCTTATGGTTAGAATCCTGAATTTTCCCAGTGGGGTATTAAAAGGCTGCAGGCAACTCCCATAACTCAAGTGAATGAAGCTAATGCTGGAATGGTTGTAATAAGGAACTGACAGGGATACGTGCTTATCTGTGAAGAGAGTCATTTCTCATAACTTCCTCAACATGAATAGGAAGTGAAGATGGATTGGAGATTGGCTCTGAAAGAAGAACAGCCACCTCCTAAAAAGAGCTATTATTGCATTCCAGCGCTTTGGGAAGGAAAATGACAGATGGAGCGTGTTAGTTAAGGGCTTAGTACCATATTGTTTGCATTTTACTCCTCCAGACCCAGGATAGTAACACATCAATAGCTTTTGTTCCTTGAGGCTTCCTTCTTAAATGAGGCTGTTTTCATAAATTCTATCCATTGAATTGAATAGTCTATTCAGATCATAATCTAGTCTGCTTCTGTTAGTAATAGGGTTCCCTCCCACCCCACACCTCCAAAAGTGGAGACTGCTCGTAAAATTCAATCCAGAGTGATGGATTTTTCAAGTTACATTTGGTGATTTCTATGACTTTATCACATGGAGTCGCTATTCCAATACCAGATATACATCAGGACGGCCATTTTCATTGTCTCAACTCTTGATACTTGTGAAATTATGCCATTTTGCTGATCCTTGTCCCACAATCATCCTTCCACATACTGTTGTAACTCTGCACTTGTGCTGCTTCAAAATGTATAAAGCAGTTTCACTGTCCCAGCAATGCTTGGCTTTCCAATGGCAAATACTGTATTATTGTTAAATGTGAAATAATCTGCTCAAGGATAGCAAGGGAAAGGGATTGATGGTGGGATGCAGACAGCATCATGCAAAAAGCAATTTTAAATTGACAAAAAGTATACTTTCCCATCTCCGTCTACGAACCCACACGCTCTCTTCGGTCATCTGGAGAGGCTCTGCTCGTGATCCCTCCTGCGTCGCAAGCGTGCTTGGTGGGGACACGAGACAGGGCCTTTTCCGTGGTGGCCCCCCGACTCTGGAACACCCTCCCCAAAGATCTTAGACAGACCCCTACATTGGCAGTCTTCAGAAAGAACTTGAAGACTGGCTGTTCCCATGTGCCTTTCCCGAATAGGAAACTTTTCATTACCAAGTCCCACAAGCACTTTATTAAAGCCAAGATCGCTGCACACTGCACACTGCACTTGTCCATAAGCCCCATTTCCACCTGTCACATCAGCACTTTTAACCCTTGTACCCTTACTCTGGCCCGGCCCAGTTTTATTGTGTCTTAATGGATTGTTCATTGCTTGTTGTTTTAGATTGCTTTAGCTATTTTAATTTGCTTAGGTTTGTATTGTTGTATTGTTGTTGAGGCCTTGGCCTTTTTAAGCCGCATCGAGTCCTGCGGGAGATGCTAGCGGGGTACAAATAATGTTTAATAATAATAATAATAACAACAATAATAATAATATGCCAATAACAAAATGTATCCTTACTTGGGTCAATGGTGACATTTCCCCCACCATTTTCCAAACTTCTTGATTTGTCGTGGAACCCAACATCTGAAATAACAGGTTAGCTAAACCAATGCAATTCTTTCAATTAGAAATTATTATTGCATTAATTTTCGAATCTAACATTCCAAGTTCTATCGCTGCCTTCCAGCTCCATCCCATTCTTGGCCAGAAGTTCTTGCTCCTAAGGACAATCTATTTTTGGTTCAATTTTTCTGGTCCTTCACACAAGAGTTGCTGAACAATATCACAAGCACCAAACCCCCTTGTGTAAAGAAATTGGGACGGTGTTGATTGTCAGCTATAAAATTATTTAATTGTAAATAACTGAGAATGTAACCCATATATCTTGGGCAAAAAGCTTGCTCCTCTTCTCCTCCAGATCCTTCATGTATTGAAATTGCTATCCTGCCCAGTGATGGCATGACACAATTGATTGGCATTTCCACATCCACTCCTGGAGTCAGGTGAAAAAATGATCTTAAAAAACCCATATAATAATAATAATAATAATAATAATAATAATAATAATAATAATCTATATAAATAAAAATGTAATATTCATTCATGGGATTAACAGAACTCAAAAACCACTGGACGAATTGACACCAAATTTGGACACAAGACACCTAACAACCCAATGTATGTCCTTCACTAAAAATTGATTTTGACATTTGGGAGTTGTAGTTGCTGGGATTTATAGTTCACCTACAATCAAGGAGCATTCTGAACCCCACCAACGATGGAATTGAACCAAACTTGGCACACAGTTCTCCCATGACCAACAGAAAATACTGGAAGGGTTTGGTGGGCAATGTCCTTTGGTTTTGGAGTTGTAGTTCACCTACACCCAGATCAGTGTGGACTCAAACAATTATGGATCTGAATGGGTTTCTGAAGAAGAAACACAAAAGGTCCGGAACAGTTGAGTTAGGCCTTCATTAAGTGCCTCATGAGGACGGAGCAGTAGTTGGAACAGACTACATATGGGAAATATATTCACTCGCCAAAGGCACATGAGAAGAGCCAAGTTTTCAGTTCTTTCTTAAAAGCTGCCAAGGTAGGGGCTTGCCTAATTTCACCAGACAGTGAGTTCCAGAGCCGAAGGGCCACAGCAAAGAAGGCTGTCTCCCTTGTCCCCACAAGTTGTACTTGTGATAACGGTGGAATTGAGAGGAGGGCCTCCCAAGAGGATCAAAGAGCTCATAGAGGGAGATGCAGTCACGAAGATAGGTGGGTCCCAAACCGTTTGGGGCTTTATAGGTGATAACCTGCACCTTGAATTGGGACCGGAAGATGAACAACAACCAATGGAGCTCCTTAAACAGGGGGGTAGACCGCTCCCTGTAGTTTGCTCCCATTAGCAATCTGGCTGCTGCATGTTGGACCAATTGAAGCTTCCGGGCCGTCTTCAAGGGTAGCCCCATGTAGAGTGCATTGAAATAGTCCAATCTAGAGGTAACTAAGGCATGGACCACCATGGTCAGATCAGACTTCACGAGGTACGGTCCCAGCTGGCACACAAGTTTTAATTGCATGAAGGCCCCCCTAGCCACCGCCGACATCTGAGCATTGAGTGTCAGTGCTGAATCCAGGAGGACCTCCAAGTTATGGACCTGTGTCTTCAGGGGGAGTGCAATCCCATCAAGCACAGGTTGCCACCCTACAGAGGTGCAACAGACCTGGAGGACCTCTTTCCGGTCAGGATTGATCTTCAGCTTGTCCGTCCTCATCCAGATTGTCACAGTAGCCAGGCACTGGTCCAGTATCCAAGGGGCCAAGAGATTGGATTTTATTTTATTTATTTACAGTATTTATATTCCACCCTTCACACCCCGCAGGGGACTCAGGACGAAATACAATGTACATATACATGGCAAACATTCAATGTCATAGACACACAACATATATAGACAGACAGTCAGAGGCTATTTAACATTCCAACTCTTTCATGAGGGTATTCTGGCCACCAGAGGAGCTGTCGCTTCACCGTCCATCCACGACACGGATGAAGTACTTCCTCATTCCCCGCATGCTTGCTGGAGATTTTTATGGCCTTGTAAATTAGTTAAGTTAGCTTCTCCTCATAAGTGGTACTTAAATTTCCTACTTGATAGATGCAACTGTCTTTTGGGCTGCAAAGGTTGACAACAAGCTACACAAATTGGTTCAAAGGTCACTCCAACCCGGGCTGGCTTCGAACTCATGATCTTTCTGTCAGTAGTGATCTCAATGCAGCTGACTCCCAGACAGCTGCGCCACAATCCCGGTGCATTATTGCATAGGTGAGCAGCGTCCTAGGGTGAGTTGTGAGGATCCTTCCTTGACCCATCAGGCAGCAGCATTTTACAATGTTGCCATTTCAAATTAAAACTCTCAGAATCCCTCAAGCCATTTTCTCCAGGCCAGTGGTTTCTAGCTAAATTATTCAGTCCAGAGGAAAGAAGACAAAGAATAATTGAAAACAAGAACAACAGCAATAATGCCATTCCTGGAGAAAACACAGTTTATTCTCCATTTGCTATGTGACTAATTGTGATGATCATTAAAGGATAATTAAGCAGCCTGCTGTTTAGAGAAAATGGAAGGTAACTGTCTGAGGCAGCAGAAGGTCTGTGCGTTCTCAGGCTCTGACCCCAGCCCACCTCTGCCTTGGATAAATGATCCTTGACTAATTGGTTGAAATTAAGCAGCCAAACTCAGGAAGTGATTATTTTCCTCTACATTCAGTCCCTAGAGATATCTTCCTTTTCTACAAACCTTGCTGCAGACTGTTAGCTGAAGGGATAGTCTGGTAAAACCTAAGCAAAAAGGCTGTAAGGAGAATAATCTGCGTGGGACAGAATGATTTAGAAGAAAACGCAATGGTCTACTTCATATGTTCTCCTCTGAACAACCAGAGAGAGTGATACAGTGGAGGGGAGGCAGCAGCTTGAATCATAACTTTGGCTATGGGTAGGGGCAGCTTGCCCCCAATATTTCTCCATTTGATGGAAGGTAAGAATGGAAGTATAAACTGTCTCACAGGTCCGTCCTGTCCAATATCACCTGCAGTGATCTCTGCAGTGGCCAGTGTAAATGCTCCCAGGACTTCCTCATACAACCAGTTGCTACTGTTTTTACATTACTGTGTTCCCAGCAGTAGGCTCCAAAGGTGCTTGTGGTACTGGGGGTGAAAGTTATCTGCAGAGTTAACAAAAACAAGTGATTCAATTTTTATAACGCAAGAAAGCTTGTTGGAAAGTGATCTGACAAGCTTTCTTATGTTATATCACATTGATTCTGAATTTGTTCCTTTGGTTCTGATCATAAACACTCTACTGTGCAATGTTAAATTACCCTTGTCCTTTCAACCTACTTCAATAAAACTCTAAAAGGAAACCAGGCCATTACTCTTCGGTGTTGTCGAAGGCCAGAATCACTGGGTTGCTGTGAGTTTTCCGGGCTGTATGGCCATGTTCCAGAAGCATTCTCTCCTGATGTTTTGCCCACATCTATGGCAGGCATTCTCAGAGGTTGAGGGATCAGATGCCTGCCATAGATGTGGGCAAAACATCAGGAGAGAATGCTTCTGGAACATGGCCATACAGCCCGGAAAACTCACAGCAAGCACATTACTTTTCTGTTGCTTATCATTAACATCAAAAGATGGGAATGGCATAACATTTGAAATGCCCCTGTCAAAATATTTCTTAAACTGCTTTAGAATACCCTTAAATGTACATTTGGAAAATAACTAAAATGTTGCTTCTTGCACCAATTTGGTTATGTTGTTCCCTTAGCTTTCAAAAAATAATGTCATATTGCTTTGTTTATTTATTTATTTATTTAGAAGTTTTATATACCGGCCTTCTCACCTCAAACGAGGGACTCAGGTCGGTTTCCAGCATATATGCAAATACAATAATATACAAAACCACAAAGTGCAACATCATTACAGATTAAAATAGTACAGTAAAAACATCATCATCACATTACCCAAGTCACGTCGTTATGCCAAGAAACTTGCTGATCAAAAGGTCACAGGATCACACGGTAGAATCCAAAATCCAGGGAGCGGCGTGAGCTTCTGCTGCCAGCCCCAGCTTCTGCCAACCTAGCAGTACAAAAACAGGCAAATGTGATTAGATCAATAGGTACCTCACTGGTGGGAAGGTAACTGCGCTCCATGCAGTCATGCCAGCCACATGACTTTGGAGGTGTCTATGGACAACGCCGGCTCTTTGGCTTAGAAATTGAGATGATCACCAACCCCCTGAGTCGGACACAACTAGACTTAATGTCAGGGGAAAACCTTTACCTTTACCTATGCCAAGAAAAGTAGTATGTTACAGATAACAGGTAACATTTGCCACTTTTCAATTTCAAACTTTAATGGTAAGGATTTTTTTTTTACTGGTGTACCTCTGGTCATATTCTCTATCTTAGGGCATAGAGAAAGTAATTGCAGCTCTGGACAACATGGATCCCTCAAACCCCACCTTTGCCAATCCCAAATCTCCCATACAAACCCCCAAAGCCCATATTTCAGGCCGATTTGAGGAAAATATTTCAGTTGAAAGCAACCTGATAGTCCCTCTAACCCAGTGTTTCTCAACCTGGGGGTTGGGACCCTGGGGGGGGGGGGTCACGAGGAGATGTCAGAGGGGTCTCCGAACACCATCAGAATATACAATATTTTCTGTTGGTCATGGGGGTCCTGTGTGGGAAGATTGGCCCAATTCTATCATTGGTGGGGTTCAGAATGTTATTTGATTGTAGGTGAACTATAAATCCCAGCAACTACAACTCCCAAATGTCAAGGTCTATTTTCCCCAAACTCCACCAGAGTCCACATTTGGACATATTGATTGTTTGTGCCAAGTTTGGTCCAGATCGATAATTGCTTGAGTCCACAGTGCTCTCTGGATGTAGGTGAACTACAACTCCCAAACTCAAGGTCAATGCCCATCAAGCCATTCTAGCATTTTCTGTTGGTCATGGGAGTTCTGTGTGGCCAGGTCTGATTCAATTCCATCATTGGTGGAGTTCAGAATGCTCTTTGATTGTAGGCGAACTATAAATCCCAGCAACTACAACTCCCAAATGATAACATCAATCTCCCTCAACCCCAATAGTATTCAAATTTGGGTGTATCGGGTATTTGTGCCAAATTTGGTCCAGTGAATGAAAATCCATACTGCATATCCGATATTTACTATTCATAGCAGTAGCAAAATTACAGTTATGAAGTAGCAACAAAAATAATGTTATGGTTGGGGGTCACCACAACATAAGGAACTGTATTAAGGGGTCGCAACATTAGGAAGGTTGAGAACCACTGCTCTAACCACATCTAAGAGCCCTTCCACACAGTCATATAATCCAGAATATCAAGGCAGAAAATCCCACAATATCTGCTTTGAACTGGGTTATCTGAGTCCACACTGCCATATATTCCAGTTCAAAGCAGAAAATGTGGAATTTTATTCACCTGTGTGGAAAGGGCCTAAACATACCATTACTATTCTACTCTCCCATTCCAAGGTGCCCTTGCCAGAATTCTTTCAGCATAGGAAAGTTATTCCTCATTCTTAAGAAAAAGGGGGAAAAAAGAAAGACAATTTGTTCAAAGTTCTGCTTTGTGGGCAACCAGCACCATTTTAAGGAGAGTTTTTTTTCCTATCCTCCTCCCCGCCACCTTCTTTTTTTCCCTGTCAGCCACTACTGATGGTTCTAATCTTTTTGAACAGCTTTCAGTCACTGTGTGTGCTAATGCTATTGTAAAACACTCCTTCCTTTTTATAATCCTGACAGTTGCACAGGACAACTTGATCTTGGCTTTGATAAACCAGCGTTCTTGTGAAAAGTTCATTACTAAGTCTTGTTGTGTAATCATCTGGCACTACTGAGCATCAATCTTTATCAGCCTACTCATTCTCTCGGCATTCTTCCGAGATCATCACATATCACTCTTTCTTCTTCATCCCATAATTAGCTATTGTTTACCACATTATCCTCCCTCTTGTTCTGTATTCTATCTCATTTCAAAATCCCATTATCATTCATCACGATTAACAGAACTTTCATATAAGGTTATAATTTTAAATACATATATTGCTTTCTTTGTGTAAAGGGGGAAATTCCGGGCATCTGTTTTTGGATGCTCAATCTTTTCTTAGGCTTCTTCCACACAGCTGAATAAAATCTCACATTTTCTGCTTTGAATTGGATTATATGGCAGTGTGGACTCAGATAACCCAGTTCAAAGTGGATATTGTGGGATTTTCTGCCTTAATATTCTGGGTTATATGGCTGTCTGGAAGGGTCCTTAGTTAGACAATCTCTACTAGCCTCACCAGCACAACACAGGTTGTGTATCCCTTATCTGAAATGCTTGGAAACTAAAGTCTTCCATATTTCATATTTTGTAGGGTTTGAAATAAAAGAACTTGCAAATACTTATATAGTGAGATATCTTGGAAATGGGGCCCAAGTTTAAATTCAGAATTTATTTATCCTTCATATTCACATTATACACAAAAACTGAAAGTGGTTTTGTAAAATATTTTAATAATGTTGTGCATGAAACAAAAATTGTGTACATTGAACCATCAGAATGCTAAGGTGTCACTATCTCAGGCCCCATCCACACTGCAATATAAAATCCAGATTTTCTGCTTTGAACTGGATTATATAGCAGTGTAGACTCATATAATCTACATTATCTGATTTGATAATCTAAATCAGTGTTTCTCAACCTGGGGGTCGGGACCCCTGGGGGGGGTCAGGAGGGGTGTAAAAGGGGTCGTCAAAAATCATCAAAAACACACAGTATTTTCTGTTGATCATGGGGGTTCTGTGTGGGAAGTTTGGCCAAATTGTATCATTGGTGGGCTTCAGAATGCTCTCGGATTGCAGGTGAACTATAAATTCCAGCAACTATAACTCCCAAATGTCAAAGTCTATTTCCCCCAAACTCCACCAGTGTTCGCATTTGGGCATATTGGGTATTCATGCCAAATTTGGTCCAGATACTTCATTGTTTGAGTTCACAGTGTTCTCTGGATGTAGGTGAACTACAGCTCCCAAACTCAAGGTCAATGCCCACCAAACCCTTCCAGCATTTTTTGTTGGTCATGAGAGTTATGTGTGCCAAGTCTGGTTCAACTGCATCATTGGTGGAGTTCAGAATGCTCTTTGAATTTAAATGAACTATAAATCCCAGCAACTACAACTCCCAAATGACAAAATAAATTCCCCCCCCCCCCCCAAACCCACCAGTATTCAAGTTTGGGCATACTGAGTATTTGTGCCAAATGTGGTCCAGTGAATG
Source organism: Anolis sagrei ordinatus (assembly GCF_025583915.1). NCBI lineage: Eukaryota > Metazoa > Chordata > Lepidosauria > Squamata > Anolidae > Anolis > Anolis sagrei. Next base: position 184,165,201 of record NW_026844366.1, read on the forward strand.
AAAATGCATCCTTCATATCAAATATTTACATTATGATTCATAACATTAGCAAAATTACAGTTATGGAGTCGCAACAAAAATAATGTTGTGGTTGGGGGTCACCACAACATGAGGAACTGCATTAAGGAGTTGCAGCATTAGGAAGGTTGAGAACCACTGATCTAGATTATATGGCAGTATGGACACGGCCTCAGCATAGGTGGCCCTAGGTAATTTTCAACGGTAAGCAAACAGTATTTTGGCACACACACCCCCAACCAATCATTGATATATATTTTCCGTTTGTCGTGGGAGTTCTGTGTGCCACATTTGGTTCAATTCCATCATTGGTAGAGTTCAGAATGCTCTTTGATTGTAGGTGAACTATGCATCCCAGTAACTACGCTTGCCACATTTGCTCCCTTGCCTGGCCCGCTTTGGATCCGGAGGCGTGCCTGAAGACCCCGGAGTGTGCACCAAAAGTCACATCTTCTCCTGACTTTCTCCAGACATGCCTCCGGACCCAAAGCGGGCCAGGCGCGGCGGCTCCGCCCCTTGGCCCACCCGCGGATTGGGGAGAGGAGAGGAGGCGGGTGGAGCACCGGGGGATCAGGAAAGGGAGCTGGTCATGGGGAAGGGATCTAACACAGAGAATGATTGAGTGCCGGCTCTGCTCATGCACCCTGTGGCCGGGTGGAGCAGGAATGAGGGGCTAGGCGAGGCTCAAGGGCCCGGCCCCTTTGGGAAGAGGATCGCTCGGCAGCAAGGCAAGAAAGCCGAGGCTCCCCCCGGACTGCTAGGGCTGTTGTGAGCTGAGGGGGCGCTCCTCAAGTGGCAGTTGAGGGGCATTTAGGGAGGCGCCTCTGCGCCCTTGGCAAAAAAAAAGTGTTCTGCAACCACTTACTTCGCATAATGGGCCTGGGCCTCAGTCATCATTTTGGATAGTTTTGGATTCTAGATTATTTCAGATTTTGGAATTATTGATTAGGGATGTTCGACCCATAATATGTTACATTTGTACTTTGAACAAACCATTTGCAGTACTTCCTTTCTTCTCTACTGTTTCACTCTCAAAGTAAGACTCATTCCCTTCATTTAAAACAGAGGTTCTCAACCTGTGGGTCCACAGATGTTTTGGCTTTCAACTCCCAAAAATCCCAACAGCTGGTAAACTGGTTGGTTTTTCTAGGAGTTGTAGGCCAAAACACCTGGAGACCCACAGATTGAGAGCCATGATTTAAAACCTTGTTGCTTGCAGAATTACCTGATATGGTCATACTGGTCACCACATCTCAAACAGAGATGTATTCCACTGCCAAACAACTATTACTGTCAAGAAGTTTTTTTTCCTAATTTTCAGGTGAAATTGCTTTTCCTGTAGTTTGGAGTCATTGATTCATGCCTTAATTTCTGGAGAAGAAGAAATCAAACTTGCTCCTTCCTCAGTAGGATCGTATTTCTTTTCCAGGCTAACTATAACAAGCTCCCTCAGCTACTCCTCATATGACTTATCTTCCAGACCATTGCCCATTTTGGTCATTCTTTTTTGGACACGTTCCAGCTTGTCAATATGCTCCTTGAATTGTGGTGCCCAGAAGTAGACACAATGTTATTCTAGGTGAGGTCTGACCAAAGATGTTGTGAGAGTCACCAACACAGATCACTTTAGAATTTGTTGAGACAAATTAATGAGGGATTCGGTTATGAATCACTGTTATTCAAAACAACTTTGCTAACTCCAGAATAAAAAAAAACACTTTGCCAACTGCTATGGGTTAACTGCAAGAGAGGCCTATTGGTCTTGTGTGCTTCCATAAACATCTGGCTGTCCACAGAGGCCAGACTGACTTGGCACAATCCTTGGTCCAATTCAACAGGGCTCCTCTTGTGTTCCTGTGAAATCTTGTGCATGTTTGCACCCCTATTGCTCTCTCTATGTATTTGTTCTTGGGAAAAGTCACCTACAAAGAGGAGCCCCCGGTTGCGCAGTGGGTTAAACCCCTGTGCCGGCAGGACTGGAGACTGACAGGTCGCAGGTTCAAATCCGGCAAGAGGCGGATGAGCTCCCTCTATCAGCTCCAGCTCCTCATGACATGAGAGAAGCCTCCCACAAGGATGGTAAAAACATCAAAACATCTGGGCATCCCCTGGGCAACGTCCTTGCAGACGGCCAATTCTCTCACACCAGAAGTGACTTGCAGTTTCTCAAGTCGCTCCTGACAACCAAAAAAACCTACAAAGAGCCTTACATGTTGCATGAATAGCTTATCACAAAAAAGCAGCACAGCTATTACCATTTAAAAGTGGCTGCTAAGTGACCACAGTTGTGAACTTTCACACTGCACAATACATTTTAGCTACCATACTCCATCCTATGGGATCCTGGCATTTATAGTTTTATGATGGTTGCACTAAACTCCAAATCCCGAGGTTTCATAGGATGGAGCCACAGCATTTAAAATGGTGGTAATGCACCTTGATACCATTTTAATTACCATGGCTCTAGTCTATAGGGTCATGGGAATTGTAGTTTCTTGGACTATTTAGAACAGTGATTCCCAAACTCTGATTCTTCAGGTTTTTAGACTTCAGCTTCCAGCAACCATGCCCACTTTGGCAAATCACAGAGATTCTGAAAGCTAAAGTACAAAACACTTGCAGGACCACAATTTGAGAATTGCTGGTTTAGAATTATCTGTCACAAAATGCTGGTGGTTCACTAAATTACAAATGTCACAAGATGAACCAATGGCAGTTGTTGTTTATTCATTCAGTCACTTCTGACTCTTTGTGACCTCATGAATCAGCCCATGCCAAAGCTCCCTGTCAGCCGTCACCACCCCCAGCTCCTTCAGAGTCAAGCCAGTCACTTCAAGGATACCATCCATCCATCTTGCCCTTGGTCGGCCCCTCTTCCTTTTTCCTTCAAACAAACACCACTAGCAAACACACCACAGGAGTATTAACCCTTCCCTATGCTATCCAAAGTGCGCTCTCTCTCTATATATATATGTGTGTGTGTGTGTGTCTGTATACACACACACATATGTTGTTGTTCATTCGTTCCGTTGGTTCTGACTCTTTGTGACCTCATGGACTATCTCACACCAGAGCGCCCTGTCGACCATCACCTCCCCCAGCTCCTTCAGAGTCAAGCCAGTCACTTCAAGGATACCATCCATCCATCTTGCCCTTGGTCGGCCCCTCTTCCTTTTTCCTTCCATTTTTCCCAGCATCATTGTCTTCTCTAAGCTTTCCTTTCTTCTCAAGATGTGGCCAAAATACTTCATATTTGACTCTACTATCCTTCCCTCCAATGAGCAGTCGGGCTTTATTTCCTGAAGTATGGACTGGTTGGATCTTCTCGCAGTCCAAGGCATTCTCAGAACTGTCCTCCAACACCACAGCTCAAAAGCATCTATCTTCCTTCGCTCAGTCTTCCTTATGGTCCAGCTCTCACATCCGTAGGTGACTTCAGAGAATACCATTGCTTTAACTATGCGGATCTTCGTTGCCAGTGTGATGTCTCTACTCTTCACTAGGTAACAGTTAATAAAGTTTGGTCATTGCTCTCCTCCCAAGAAGTAAGCATCTTCTGATTTCCTGGCTGCAGCCTGTGCCTAGAGTAATCTTTGCACCTAGAAATACAAAGTCTGTCACTGCCTCCATGTTTTCTCCCTATATTTCCCAGTTATCGGTCATTCTTGCTGCCATAATCTTGTTTTTTTATGTTTAGCTGCAACCCAGCTTTTGTGCTTTCTTCTTTCATTTTGATTAGAAGGCTAATCAGCTCCTCCTCACTTTTGGCCACCAAAGTGGTATCATCTGCATATCTAAGGTTGTTAATGTTTCTTGAAGCAATTTTCACCCCAGCCTTGCATTTGTCAAGCCCTGCACATCGTATGTTGTGTTCTGCATACAAGTTGAATAGGTTGGGTGAGAGTATACAACCCTGCTGTACACCTTTCCCAATGGCAGTTGGAATGTAATAATTGTATAGCAAGAAAGAGATCCTTGACTTTGGCCCTCTGTCCAGCCTGTTCCCACTTGGCCTTGTATAGCAGGGCAGAAAGAAAGGTGGCAAGAAAGGAGAGGGTAGATCCAAATACGAAATTGCAAACAAAACAGCCTGGATATTGCTATGGATCTTCTCCTACTATGCTATAAAAGAAGAGAGGGGCATAAAAGCTCTCTCAAAGGGAAGCTATAGTTTTGACCACCTGCTCTGGCAGGAAATAAGTCTAATAATTCTAATAATGGCTCAGCAAAGAGGCTTCTACTTGGACAGGCCTCAGGCATGTGAATTATGCGTTGGCTAAGCCATTAAGGAATAGTGGTAAATTTGGGGCTTTAGTCCAGAGGGAGCTCATGAAATATGACTTACTTCATCAAAGCTTTCATGTAATAAAGTGCAATGGGTTTAACTCAGGGAGATTTCTTACGCTTATTTCCAGAAAACTACCTCAGTCATAAAAAATGGGGTTAGAATTGACATAAGTTTGGCTCTCGGTCCATACGCAGTCAGCGAGACCGTTACGATCACCGAGGTAGAGTCAGAATGGCTGTAAGTAGTATGACTGTACTCCTAGATATTAGCTTCACTCATCTTCATTTTTTAAAACATTTCATGTCATTACAGAAATATAGCTGGAATCCCAAGTAATTACCTAGAAAGCTTTTTCTTTAAAAACTTATAATATATAATTTATTCTAATTCTTTTATGCCATTTTAGAGTTGGACAGACATTTTAAGTACTTGAGAGGTATGCATGTGGTATCAATGGTCTACTGCTAATAGGTATTACTGCACAGCCCTGGATGTTCCTGATAATTTGAATGAATTTCATTTGGAAGTCCGGTCACTGAAGCATTTAGAAAGGTAACTAAGAGTGGAAAATAAGGATCCACAAACTCTGTTCAAGGTGGTCATTGTGATAACCCTCTGGAATAATATTTCTTTTAAATGTGGCATAGCCACATGAAAAAAATCACTTTGAGGCCTAAAGAGTAAAATGCTCGAGGGTCTTTTATGTGCACATGGCAATAGCTGCATAGACATGATCCATTGTATTCTGTGAGAATTTTGGTTTATGGACAACTAACACATAATGTAATGATACCATATGTCACTAATGGTTTGTTTTAAATAATAAGAGTCACTATGGAATTATTAAATAGTAATTTTGTTTTCCTATTACTTTTCTGTGAACTGGAGTAATATGTCCCTGTTGTAAACAGGGATCTGTCATAAAGCAAATCACAACTTTGTTAAACAATTACACTATGTAACACATTTTTTTCCTGGGTTATAATCATCTTTAACCCCCGTGACGCAGCTGGGGAGGGGTAAAGAGCTTTGCCTCCTCCCCCCAAAGAAGTAAACTAACCCAAAGTAGTTCCAGCCGGAACTACTTTGGGTTGGTTTACTAGTTTAGCCCACCTACGGCTCAGTCTTCTCTTGAAGTCGACCCACTTCACCTGCCCGTTAACAGTATAATTATTGGTTGCCTTAGGGAGCCGGGTAGGAATTTTTCCCCCTCCTATGTTCTAGGAGGGTTTTTTCTCCTACCCTATACTGTTACCAGGGGGCAGATTGGGTTTGGTTGTGGTTTAAATGGGTTTTGCGGAATACAGCTAGAAAATGAACATATTTGGTGTGCACCCAAGACACCCCCTTCTGGTGTGATGGCCATTAACGTAAAACATCACCGGTTGTTACACTAACCGACGTGACTAAAAGATAAATGGCTTGAAAATGGGGAGGGTCTTACTTCAACAGCCTTGGGGAAAATTCCTCCAACACATTCTCTAAAAGATCACTCAGGTTTATGACACCAGGGGACCGGGTGCTTCGCCTGAGTGGTAAGCCGGGAAGGGACACCACCTCAGCTTCATTCACTACACATGTGAGCTTGATATTGAGTTTCAATTATAGACTTAATTAGGTAACAGTTAATAAAGTTGCCCAGTTTTTAACCCATAACTGTTGTATGGTGTCTTCATTTTGGGGGGTTGGCAGGCAAATGTCGTTCTCTAATTGGTTGTATCATAAAAACATGGGGAAAGTTTATTCAACTGCAGCTCATTTTGCTATAGTTTTTCAATTAATATCTCATTGAGTCTCAATCAATTCAACCTAGTTTGTGGCAACCATAAAAATTATGTTTCTGGAGTAGAACAACTACCTTCAAAGTAAGGATCACACAATTAAACAGGTAATAACTTTAAAACCAGGAACAGAAAGGTTTCCAATTTTGTTACATAATGTAACGTTTAGTTTTGATGGTGTAGTGAGTGAATTAGAACCAGACATCCTGAGGAGTGAGGTTGAATGGGCCTTAAGAAGCATTGCTAACAACAAGGCAGCAGGACAGGGAGCTCTGGCGTGGGTTGGTTCATGAGGTCATGAAGAGTCAGAAGCAACTAACGAATGAACAACAACGTTACATTTCTTCATTGTTTCCTTGGGCCTCCTGAAACTTGTCACTTTTTTCATGAAGGGTCATCAAAATGACCCACAGACCTGGCCACTTGTAGGAAGAATCAAGATTCTGTAGGGACTGTGTGGGACTTGCAGTTACTACTGCTCTGCTTCTACATAAATTGCAACCCACTTTTACATGTGAAATGCCTGCATTGAGCTGCTGTAGACAGTGTTATTTACACAGCACTCCAAGATGTCCTTATGGGACACTGTGGTACAAAGGGGGACCCAAATACAGGAAGGAAGGTAGCAACACACCTAGCCACCAACACACTAGCATGTAATACAAAGCAGGGAATAATTATCTAGATTACTGCTCTTTACTCTTTAAATTTAGGAATTTCTCCAAACGAGAGAATTACTGAGAACCAATCCAATGCTATCTTAGAGTGGAGTATAAAAGAAACAAAGGACCCCACCCTGTGACTTTTCCTATGTTGTTACTGGCCATGTGATCTCATTGGCTTAGCTCCCAGTCGATCTTGCCCTAAAGTTGGGGAATTAAATTAAATGGGCTACCCACCTTGCATGGCCATTTGCCCATCACCAAAGAAAGAGGTGATCAATCTGCACAAAGTAGCATGCGTAGATAAGAAATTGAGATTTATTGTTATGTGTTAAACAGAATCACAATATACCTAACACCAATAGGAAAGTCTCTGCTTGGCAAGCATCTGGTACCCGCCTACCTGCGTGATCGCATCTCTATATACGAATCCACACAATCCCTTCGATCATCCGGAGAGGCCCTGCTCTCAATCCCACCAGCTTCGCAGGCGCGATTGGTGGGGACAAGAGAGAGGGCCTTTTCAGTGGTGGCCCCTTGACTCTGGAACTCACTCCCTAAAGACATCAGACAGGCTCCAACTTTGGCAGTCTTCAGGAGGAACTTGAAGACGTGGCTGTTCCAGTGTGCCTTCCCGGAATAATGTTCCCATAGCACTTTGTCCTCCAAAGCACTTTACCTTTCTCTAAGTCTGTTCGTATGCCCTTCCACAAACACCAGTATCACCTTCCGTTCATGTCCCAGCATTATTTCCAATTTTAACCCTACATTTGGCCTTACCACTGTTTTAATTATGTGTTGTGTTATTGATAATGTTGTGTATTTTATTGTCTATGTGTTTTTAATTGCTTGTACTGTGTTGTTATTGCTTGTATTGTTGTGTTTGGGCTCGGCCTCATGTAAGCCGCACCGAGCCCCATGGGGAGATAGTAGCAGGGTAAAAATAAAGTGTTGTTGTTGTTGTTATTATTATTATTATTATTATCCAGGTACAAACTGAATGGGCATCTTCAAGCTCCCTGACCTTCTTTCAAATGAACATTTGTCATTGAACCAGGCTTGGGTAGGACAGATATTTCAATAGAAGACACCTTCAAAATGATGACCTCATCTGGTAGCCCTTCAAACAAAGGACTGCTATCTATCAAAGGGGATCCATGATTACTGTATATAGAAGCCAAACTGTTGCCACTGCTCAGGCCTATTGTTGCTGTACAGAGAAGGGTTTTTTAAGGAGGCTAAACGGTTTTGGCCCAACTTACATGTCTGAACGCAGCTCCCCTTATGAACCATCCAGGACCTTAAGATCAGCTGGGAGGCCCTGCTCTCATTACCAACTTCATCACAAGTACGTTTGGCAGAGGCGAGAGAAAGGGCCTTCTCGGCGGTGGCCCCTTGGCTGTGGAACGCCCTCCCTATAGATATTAGATCGGCCACCTCCCTATTAACGTTCCAGAAAAAAAGTCAAGACATGGCTTTTTGAACAAGCGTTTCCAAATACAGAGTAACTGACATAGGAAATGGAACGACAACAATGAGACCGGACAATGTTTTTAACAAGGAGAGACTATGAATTCATATTTTATTGATATGTTCAGTTTTTATTATATGTTAAGTTTCTAATTGTATTTATGACATTGTAAGCATTGAATTTTACCCTGTTAACTGCCTTGAGTCACCTATGGGCTGAGAAAGGCAGTATACAAATACAGTAAAGAAATAAATAAATAAAGGTGGAGGGTGTGACAGAGGAACTGTGATTGGCAGTCAGTGAGGTAAAAGAAATAGGAACTGGCCAGGGCAATGTGAAGGGAAGGAAATGTAGTCTTCCAATTTGGCAGTGGCTCTGACTGAATTAACACATCGTGCTTTGGATAAGAAGGCAAGAGGAAGAAGAAACACTTTGGTCCATTCCTACTCCCAATAAATAATGAAAGAGTAGTGAAATGACATAGTAGAACACTAGAGGTTGGTAATTTCCATGGTGTGTGTGTGTGTGTGTGTGTGAGAGAGAGAGAGAGAGAGAGAGAGAGAGTGAGTCTTTAAGGTGCTGCATGGTTTCATTCTCTCCCTCCTCTCTTTAAGGTGTTGAACCCACTTAAGGAATACAATTCAGCACCTTGGATAGCTCAGCATAAAACCTGGAACAGATTCAACACTTTACTGACATAGAAACCACCACCCACCATGACATATGTGATGGGAAACACCTTCCTTTTGAGCAGAAGACTCATCAAGGAAGCTCCAATACACACACATCCCTTGCTCTGAACCTTGGCAAACCACTTTACATTCACATTTGAACACCAACAGCAAAAGAGAGAGATATTTGGGGGACTAATCCCAACTATTTTTAGCTTTCCTTCAACTTTCAAAGGCATGTTTAAAGGAGGAGGGGGAAAAGCCCTCTTTTTGTGTTGCATATGCAAACAATGATTAGGAACTTGGCCTATTGGACCTAGTCCAAGGAAACATAAAACTTTAATCTCCAACAGTAATTCATCCAGCAGAGGAAAGAAGCAAATAAACAAGCAAGCAAGCAGGCAGGCACACACAGGTGGCATGAGAACTATAGTTGCAATCCAACACACACTTACATTCAAGTATTTTCCAGTGAATTGGGTCATGCTTGAAGTAGGGACATCTAGGAATGTGGTGTATATGCAGTCCATCCCAGGGTCTCCTATGGGGAAAAGCCCTTCACTGGAAAATCTGAGTAAGATTCCTGCTTAAAGCTTTGTTCCAATCCAGGAAATTTTGATACCTGAAACAAGGCTGGCATGTTGTTTCCATCCTGGCAGGGACCTACACTTTGAAGTTTTACTGCATTATTTAGACATCCAGCCCTGTCTCTCATGCACTGTATTTCCATTTCCGACTGCTGCCTGAAATAGGATATTTCACCCTTCTGAATGGCAGGGTTAGCTTCTATGGATGAACTGTACATGCTTCTGTAATGTATATTATTTAGAAATGTTATGCATTTCATCATATCAGAATAAAATTCTATATTCTATATAAACATGTATTATATAGATAATATTCTATATATGAAGGTGGGATCATACAGCCCTCTGGATGTTACTGAATTGCAGCTCCTATCAGCCATAGCCAACAGGATGATAAGGAACATTGAGGGACAAAATTGCCCAGTTCACGATTCTTGCTTCTGCTACATATTATATATATTGTGTAGAAAATGTGCATAGAAATTAGGACTGTGTACCCAATTGGACCAAATTTCAAATAATAAAGTGAATCTAGTCTAGATCAGGGGTCCTCAAACAGAGGGCAAGGTCACAGTCCCTCAAACTGTTGGAGGGCCAGATTATAATTTGAAAACTTGAATGAATTCCTATGCACACTGCACATATCTTATTTGTAGTGCAAAAACACTTAAAAACAATACAATAATTAAAATGAGGAACAATGTTTACAAATATAAACTTATTAGTATTTCAATAGAAAATGTGGGCCTGCTTTTGGCTGATGTGATAGGATTGTTGTTGTTGTTATGTGCTTTCAAGTCATTTCAGACTTAGGTTGACCTTGAGCGAGGGCCGGGTAAATGACCTTGGAGGGCCACATCTGGCCCTCGGGCCTTAGTTTGAGGACCCTTGGTCTAGATCAAGGGTCCTCAAACTTTTTAAACAGAGGGCAAAGTCACAGTCCCTCAAACTGTTGGAGGGCCAGATTAGAATTTGAAAACTACATGAATGAATTCCTATGCAAACTGTACGTATCTTATTTGTAGTGCAAAAAGAAATTAAAAACAATACAATAATTAAAATGAAGAACAATCTTAACAAATATAAACTTATTACTATTCCAGTGGGAAGTGTGGGCCTGCTTTTGGCTGATGAGATAGGATTGTTGCTCTTGTGTGCTTTCAAGTCGTTTCAGACTTAGGTTGACCCTGAGTGAGCGCTGGGTAAATGACCTTGGAGGGCCGTTTCCAGCCCTCGGGCCTTAGTTTGAGGATCTCTGGTCTAGATTGACCTGTACAAGTCAAACAGAATGGATTGGCCTGATTCCGTTCTGGTGCTGAATAACACAATCCAGGAGGAATTATTTAGCTGTGTAAGGTGTTATTTAAAATAATTGAAATCGCATAATTATGGATCTTCTTGTCCTGTATTAGTAGAAATTCATTCAAGGGCTGTGGTAGGTGGTGGGAAATTATTGTTGTTTACACTATGTAACAAAATTTGAATTTTTTTCTGTTCCTGGTTTGAACTGTTATTTCCTATTTACTTACTTTGAAGGTAGTTGTTATTATCCGGAAACTTCATTTTTGTGGCTGCCACAATGTTGAATTGGTTTTTCAATTAGATATTCATTGAAAAGCTATAGCTAAATGTGCTGTGAGATTTATTTATTTATTTATTTATTTATTTATTTATTTATTTGAACCATTTGTATTCTGCCCTTCTCACCTCACAGGGGACTCAGGCCAGAGCACAACATATATAAGACAAGCATTCCATACCAGGACATAAAATAACTAAAACTAAAATACACACAATAATATAACATTCAAGAAAATTGGCTGAAAATGATGTACCAGTGGTACATAACACACACAAAAAACTATCTAAATTTAATACAGAAATAAACAACAATTGCTGGAAATGTGGAAAACAGGAAGGGAATTTCTTACATATGTGGTGGTTTTGTGAAAAGGCGAAAAGTTATTGGAAAATGATCCATGAAAACTGTCAAAAAAATCCTAAAGACAAAAATCCAATTCAAATCAGAACATTTCCTCCTTATTATGATAAATATTGACTGGGATATCAACAAATATAAAATATTCTACTACTTGATGGCGGCGGCAAGGATCGCCTATGCTCAAAGGTGGAAACAAAAGGAGACATCATCCACAGACCAATGGATATTTAAAGTACTGGATATGATGAATATGGACAATTTGACCTTTCTAGTCACAAAATCACAAGGAAGAGGTATTAAAACCACAGATTGGACATTATTTAAAGACTACCTGAAAGAGACCAAAGTTAACTACCTCTGAGGATGCTTGCCATAGATGCAGGCAAAACGTCAGGAGAAATGCTTCTAGAATATGGCCATATAGCCGGAAAAAACCTACAACAACCCAGTGATTCCAGCCATGAAAGCCTTCGACAATACATTTAACTTGAAGATATAAGACTCCCAAAAAACAAGACAGAGAAGGAGCGAATGGATAAATAAAAACAGACAGAATGACTGTAACCACAAAGAAGAAGATTGGGAAGATCTACACATTTTTAACAGGGGGCAAGACCCACATGCAGGAACAAAAAATGGAGATAGCAGCAGTTTGTCTTCTCCACCTACAAAAGGGCTGAATCAGGTACTGTCTGGTAAAAACAGAGTGGGGAAAATATGAGGCAAGAAGTAGGCAGTATCCAACACCACGGCGGTTAACTCATGAGGAATTAGGGAGATCCTCCAAAGCTGTATTTTCCAATCTCTGGTCTTCCATGTGTTTTAGTCTTCAGCTCCCAGAATCCCTGTTCATTAGTCAAGGTATTGGAGACTTCAGGGAGTTGAAATAGAAAACATCTGGAGATTTCAGGAATCACTGCTCCAGAACATCTCACCACTTGGGCAGTTGGTAATAGTATCTTTTCTTTACATACACATTATTTATGGTGAATTACTGGATCTCATGAGGTGATTTGCTGGTAGAATACACTCTTTGTAACATAGATTTTGGTCCTGGGTTACAAATGAAATTTCCTAATTGGTTCTATGATAAAAACGTAGAAAAGGTTTATTCAACTACAAAAACTTTGTTTTTGAAGGACATCCTGTGGCACATTTTGCTATAGTTTTTCAATAAATATCTCATTGAGTCTCAACCAATTCAACATACCGGAAAACTCACAGCAACCCAATTCAACATAGTTTGTGGCAGCCACAAAAATGAAGTTTCTGGAGTGTAACAACTACTTCCAAAGTAAGTACTGCACAATTAAACAGGAATAAGACTTTCAAACCAGGAACAGGATTTTTTTTCCAAATTTTGTTACATCGTGTAACTATGCCTTACCCAAGCTTTAACAGATTTAGCTGACAGATGCTCTAAGGGGACAGTGCCAGGATGAAAGCAACATGAAATTAATTGACAAGACTGAGCAATCAACAACTTGTTAAAAGTGTTTTGAAAAACAGTGGACTTTACCAGGTGCGCACTATTTTAAGAAAGCCTGGAGTTACCTATCTATCTGAAGCAGGCTGTATTAATTCTTTTCAAATGTTATGCAGATGTGTGGGAAAAATTATAGCTCTTTGGGTTTTCCAGTGCAAGTCAATGGGGCAAGGCTAGTGAGCTGAAAACTTGATTTAGATTCATCATATCCAAATTGAACACAAATTCAAATCAGGCCGCAAATGAAATCAAGGGCCTCATGATATTGTGTTATATAGAATACTAGTGGTCCCCTGCCAGGCGTTGCTGTGGCCCAGTCTGGTGATCTGGAAAATAAAGTAATGAGAAGGTGTTGTTTTCTAATATATGTAATGTTTTTATGCTTGTGGGTAAACACTACTTCTTGCTGTTTCTTTGCAAGTGTTGATGTGGAGATATAATTGTCCTTCTTTAGGGGTCCCTTTCAAATCTATGATACTGCATCTGTCATATACGTATATATGTGTGTGTGTGAATGGCTGGATGGGCCTTTGATTATATTTTCTTGCCCTGGTGAAGAGAGTTGGACTGGATGGCCTTAAGGCAGCATTTCTCAACCTGGGAAGTCAAGACCCGGGGGGGGGGGTCACCAGGGGGGTGTCAGAAGGGTCACCAAAGACCACCAGAAAGCACAGTATTTTCTGTTGGTCATGGGGGTTCTGGGTGGGAGGTTTGCCCCTATTCTGTCATTGGTGGGGTTCAGAATGCTCCCTGATTGCAGGTGAACTATAAATCTCAGTAACTACAACTCCCAAATGTCAAGGTCTATTTTCCCCAAACTCCATTGGTTGGGCATATTGAGTATTTGTGCCAAGTTTGGTCCAGATCCATCATTATTTAGGTCCACAGTGCTCTCTGGATGTAGGTGAACTACAACTCCCAAACTCAATGCCAATGCCCACCAAAACCTCCTAGTGTTTTCTGTTGGTCAGGGGAGTTTTGTGCCAAGTTTGGTTCAATTCCATCGTTGATGGAGTTCAGAATGCTCTTTGATTGTAGGTGTACTATAAATCCCAGCAACTACAACTCCCAAATGACAAAATCATAATGTTTTGAGTGATGGTCACTCCTTGTGTTGTGAGACGTTTTGTTGCCAAATTTGGTGTGATTTCGTTCATTGGTTCTTTTGTTTTTCAGGTACGCATTATGCACAGAGCATTTATAGATAGATAGATAGATAGATAGATAGATAGATAGATAGATAGATAGATAGATAGATAGATAGATAGATATGCCACTTATGAAAGCTGTCCGAAATAAAGGGAGTTACAAAGAGAGTATATCTTCAGTCAATCACCCAATATTTCATGTAGGAGTGGGATGTACAGCAGCCTAATACATTTTGTTGCCTGAGGACATGATACTAACCCCTTTTCTACACAGAAGCCACCTAGGCTGCATTTTAGTTCATGCGTGGGCAATTATATGTGAAGGAAAACAGAGACATGTAGGGGTGGTGGAGGCTTCTGAAGGGCTTGTTTGTTTTATTTATGTATATGTTGTTTACTTTCTATTTGTATGCTGCCTTTTCCCTCCAGTGGACAACTCACAAATGGAATAAATTAAAACCCTAAGAATGTTTTTACACAATTTAAAAACATATTAAAACATTATGAAATCATGTAAAAGGTATGCAAAGGTTAAAAATAAATAAATCATATTTTGTGGGGTAGGAATTATCTTTAAACATCTCACATACTTGGAGGACTGTTGGGCTGTGCCGTTATGCCACGAAAGGGAAGGTGTGCTAGACAGCTCATGCCCTTCCTCCTCCACTCATCCCATAGAAGGTATGGGAGAAGGTGTTTGACACCCTTTCTCTCCCCTCATCAGATGGCAAAAAGGGCAGCAACATGGGTTGCCCCACCACCCTTTCTGCCATCACATGGGGAAATGGAAAGGAAAGTACAGGTAGCTCCCTCAGAGCGACCCAAACTACACTATCCTCCCAAAGGGAAGGAGAAAGTGCCTTTTGGTACTTCTTCTTCACTTTGGGAGGAATATGGACGGGGCCTGCCATGTGTTCTGTGATGGCTTTGTCTTTGCCACGCATAAAAGCAACAAATGAGGCAAAAATGTCCCATGTGAAAAGGTCCCTAGACCAACTACCAAATTCCCATTGAACAGCTGAGCAACGAAAGCACAAGCAGGGAGGATTGGGAGCTGAAACCTCCCCCAACCTACACCTTTGTCTTTGAAACTGTTTTTCTCCTGGGAGAAAAGTGACCAAAATGTGATTTTGAATTTCCCTTTCCCTCTTCAATATGCTACACTTGAAAGCAGCCTATCCAAGCCCTGCTATCATGTAAGGAGTTATTTGGCAGATTACAGGATCCAGGGACTCTCACATCTATTTGCAATCTCCTCTCACCAAGTAATTTTGGCAAGTATAAATATTTAGCAGGAACATGTTTTGGTTTTAGATGCACAGAGTTTTGTGGCGTCAATGATCGGGTCTATGGAGAAGGTAAGGCACTAGATGGGAAAGAGAGGGTTACAACCACAGTCTAGAAGGCATGCACCTCTCATGTTCTACTGTGGATTACATCGATACAGTAAAGAGAGAGTGAAAAATTACTTTAGTAAATTTTGTCCTTTCAGCCCAGCCAAAACCTTCAGATTTATAGGAAATGCTGATTATGCTGTCTCTCCCTCCCACAGATGTTTTCTGTTACCGTCCATTGTCTGCAAGCATGTTTTTGTCCACTCATTGGTCTGCCCTATTTGGCAAGAGAAGATGACTTCAAAACATGCATCATTGTTTCCTTCTGGCTATGGCTGCATACGCAGGATTTCAAAATCTTCTTTAGCTCATTCTAGGCTCTTTCTTAGGCTGCAGAATATATTTGTGTGATATCAATGACCTGGAAGAGACAATTTCTTGCAACCAGTTTCTATGATGACAAATCATGCATGCATATAAAGTGGCTTGCTTGCATGGTTTTAAAACAAAGTGTGTGAACTGGCCCTTCCAGGTACATCATATAAACATCAGACAATACACAGGTCTATGGTTCTGTACATCTACCTTTTAAACACCGGCACATTAAATAGATCTGAGGCAGGGCTCTACATTGAACAGTTACAAAATAATGAGGAAGCTATCAAGTTCTCCAGACCACTTCATCTGGTTGAGTGTCAGGAAAGTATAGAAGATGGCTGGAACAGAGAAGAGAGCAAAAGAATAGGAGAGAAAAGTTGGCTTGATGTTGAAATCTCAAAATCTACAGCTAGTCATACACATGGGATGGAGTGTACAAAAAACTCTGGAAATGGGTTGTTGTAGGTTTTTTCGGGCTATATGGCCATGGTCTAGAGGCATTCTCTCCTGACATTTCGCCTGCATCTATGGCAAGCATCCCCAGAGGTAGTGAGGTGAGGTAGTGAGGATGCTTGCCATAGATGCAGGCGAAACGTCAGGAGAGAATGCCTCTAGACCATGGCCATATAGCCCGAAAAAAACCTACAACAACCCAGTGATTCCGCCCATGAAAGCCTTCGACAAAACACTGGAAATGTTTCTAAAGTGGTGGGGCGGTTCAAAACTTGCAGTCAAGTTTTAATTAATTTTTCCTACTTACAGGGGATGAGCATATTACATTTCCAACCCTTCATTGAACTATCCTTAAATATAAAT
Organism: Anolis sagrei ordinatus; assembly: GCF_025583915.1. NCBI lineage: Eukaryota > Metazoa > Chordata > Lepidosauria > Squamata > Anolidae > Anolis > Anolis sagrei. The sequence continues at coordinate 184,181,783 of NW_026844366.1, forward strand.
AGCCTTGTAAGCTGAAGGCCCTTAGAAGGGTCCTCCATATGTTACTGCAAAGGAAGTGCAGATAGCATAGATTGCCGGCAGCCATTCATACTCCTCAGAGGCCCAATGACAACAAATGTCTTAATTAGTCTTAGATAATTTGGTGCACTGATTCTCAAGGAATTTCAAATACATAGGAATCTCAGTAGCCCAGTTTTGCCAGATAATTTCAGGAGGGCTCAGTACCCTCTCCCCAGGTATGCAGCCTCTCTGCCCTTGAAAGTGCATGAAGGGAGAATAGTTACATACAGGGGCGGCTCAACCATTACGCCAAGTAAGCCTTTGCAGTATAGTTGATTTTGCCCAGGGGCACTCTTGAGGCGCTCTTGGGGAAAAACAGACCTTGACATATGCAAGTTGTAGTTACTGGGATGTATAGTTCACCTAAAATCAAAGAGCACTCTGAACTCCACCAATGATGGAATTGAACCAAATATGGCACACAGAACTCCCCTGATGAACAGAAAATATATATCAGTGATTGGTTGGGGGGGGGGGGCGGCAAAATACTGTTTGCTTACTATTGAAAATTACCTAGGGGCAGCTCTGGTTACATACTTGTACTAGGAGCTACAGGTATTTCAAGTTTCACCTAGTAGTAGCCTACATATCTGTGAGAGTGATTACTTCATTCTGAGTTTTAGTCTGAACTTTAAAAGGGTTCATCTAGGGTGCAGAACCTATTTGTCTGGCACTTTGCATAGCTCCATTTCAGTTGGCTTTAAACCCAGTGTGCATTTATCATCCTTCTGACAGCCACTTTGAAGCCCAGGGCCCTTCTATGCAGGCCCTAAAATGCAGAAGAAACCGGGATAAAATGGGGGAGGGGTGGCTAAATGATGCTTGTAGAAAAAGTGCACTAACACATTACCGACCAAAAAACACGTTAAAAAGGTGAGCTTAAAATCCAAATTTGGCCAGAAATGTGCATATTTACATGATTTTAAGGACACCTTTTTAACATGTGTTTTTTTGTCGTTAATGTGTTAGTGCACATTTTCTACAAGCATCATTTAGCCACCCCTCCCCCATTTTATCCCGGTTTCTTATGCACTTTAAGGCCTGTATAGAAGGGCCCTGGGTTTCAAAGTAGACCCTACACTCAAGGAAAACACATGACTTTATTCCAATATGCTGGTGTGCATTGCTCCAGCACATGTCTGCATTTTAAATCTCAAAACAACTGATCTGGGCTGGAAACAAATAAAGGCATGGACACACAGGTGGCTAAATGGAAGCACAAATTAAAAGCAATTCTAATGAGAACTCTCTGCAACCACTCATTTGTTCTCATTTTTATGAAATTAAACAGAGCTTGAATTTAGAGTAGGGTGTGGAGAGATAATCTGCCACTGTCCGGTTTCACCTGTATGATGAAGATGCAAGGAAGGCATAAGACCTTGCTTTCTTCCATCTGCGGTTTGGATTTTGAATTGGGAAAAAAAGACAAAAGAGGAAGGTTAAGAAGTCCCTCCCTGCATAATTTTCTCCCAGTGCGAGAGAGCTGGCACTAGGGCTGCTCTGAATTCCTAAAAAAGCAGATGAAAGCATAATGGAAATCCCTGTAATGTGTCATTTGAACACTAAGTCAGTAAAATTTATTGGAGCTCTTATTGGTTTAATATAATAAATTAGCATGAACCTAAATCCCATGTCTCCTAGTCTTAGACTTTGAGGATTGTACGTGTCAAGATTTAAAACTTACTCTTTGGTCCTTTTTAAATTTTATTTCTTCCCCTTTCAGATCTCATTTGAGAGCTTTTTCCAAAACAGTATGTTTTTATTAAAAATGGTGCTACCTTGGTGCCCTCTAGTGGCCAAATGCAGCCTTTGGTCTCTCTCTCTCTCTACAATAACACTATGCAACAAAATTTGAAAAAAAAATTCTGGTCCTGGTTCCAAAGTGCTATTTCCTGTTTAATTGTGCGGTACTTACTTTGAAAGAAGTTGCTATACTCGTTTTTGTGGCTGCCACAAATTATGGTGAATTGGGTGAGACTTGATGAGAAAAACTATAGCAAATTGTGAAAAACTATAGTTTTTCACAATATAGTTTTGCTATAGTTTTTCAATGGTTTTTCAAATAATTGAAAAACTTTAGCAAATTGTGCTGCAAGATGTCCCATGAGAACATCTTGCAGCACAATTTCTTGCAGTTTAATAAAGTTTTTCCATGTATTTATGATAGGACCAAACATGCAAATGTGAGTAGATCAATAGGTACCGCTCCGACAGGAAGGTAACAGCACATTTACACTGAAGAAGGTAAATAATCATTTAATCAGGGTTGGACAGTCTTATCTTAAATTACCATTTTTGTAAATATTCAAAAATATATAACCTACTGATTCTCAATTAATGTAATTTGGGCCCCCGGTGGCGCAGTGGGTTAAAGCACTGAGCTGCTGAGCTTGTTGATCGAAAGGTCGCAGGTTCGATTCCGGGGAGCGGCTTGAGCGTCCGCTGTCAGCCCTAGCTTCTGCCAACCTAGCAGTTCGAAAACATGCAAATGTGAGTAGATCAATAGGTATCCAGTCCAGTGTATCTGTCCGAACGTATCTCCCTCTACGTCCCACCCTGGAATTTGAGATCATCTGGGGAGACCCTGCTCTCGACCCCACCGCTATCACAAGTGAGGCTGGTGGGGACGAGGAGCAGGGCCTTCTCAGTGGTGGCCCCTCACCTGTGGAACTCACTCCCGGGGGAAATTAGGACATCAACATCCCTCCTTGCCTTTAGGAGAAAGGTAAAGACGTGGCTATGGGACCAGGCCTTTGGGCATCCTGACAATTAGATATGGAAACCAGATGGATAGGACCGACAATGTGCGGAAAGTAGAACCTAAACTATGAGTCTGTTAAACGCTGTCCAGCAATGAGGTTTGTATTGCTTTTACTGTTTTAATTGTTTTAATTGCTTTTACTTTATGGGTTTTTTGGATGTGTCGCCGATAATAATGACTGCTTAGGTTAATTGTTATCATTGTTATAATTGCTATTGTTATTGATGTTATGTTTTGTTATCATGTAATGCGGGCATCGAATTGTGCCTTGTTGTGTAAGCCGCCCTGAGTCCCCCTCGGGGTGAGAAGGGCGGGGTATAAGCGACTGTAATAAAAATAAATAAATAAATACCGCTCCGGCGGGAAGGTAACGGCGCTCCATGCAGTCATGTCAGCCACATGACCTTGGAGGTGTCTATGGACAACGCCAGCTCTTCCTCTTAGAAATGGAGATGAGCACCACACCCCAGAGTCAGACATGACTGGACTTAATGTCAGGGGACAACCTTTACCTAACTGGTATCTATTTTTATTTTGCAATTTACCCGTAGCGGCTGCATTTCCCACCCTCGGCTTATACTCGAGTCAATCCGTTTTCTCAGGTTTTTTTGTGGTGAAATTAGATGCCTCAGCTTATATTTGGGTCAGCTTATACTCGAGTATATACGGTACATACCTTCAGGCTAAAGCTGAGGCACAACGTATTGTATTCTAGAAGAATTGTAAATAATCTTCTAATAGCAAAATATTGGAAAGGAGAGGTGGAAATTAAGATAGAAGAATGCTACAAGGATATTTGGAAATTAGCAATAAATGATAAATTAACATGCAATCTAAAAGTTTAAAAAGGCCTAAGGAAGGATAATGATTTTGAAAATATATGGAAAATATTTATTGAGGAAACATTAAGGAAAGAAGATGGGAACCAACCCTCACCAGAAAAAATGAGGTTCTGGTGGGAGCATAAAGAAAAGAAGAACTCCGGAGATGGGGAGCACAAGGGATAGCACAACTGGAGAAAGGAGAAGAAGTAATTATATGAATTATAGAGATTTTTTTGTAATGAAATGAATATGAATGCAATAAAAATTATTTTTAAAAAATGAAAAGAAATAAAAGAAATGTAAACAGTCTTCAGGAATATGAGGTAGCTTTCCTTTGCCAAAGAATATAATGCAGATTAACGAAAACAATAAAATCTAAGTTTGTTTATTTTTAAAATTCTTTCAACAAGTAAAATATACATGCCCAAGGAACTAAATTTAAGATGTGAGGCATAAAACTACAATGCCATCCAGCATGGACTGAAACCCATGTTTATTGTGGACATTGATGCATGAACCAACATAGCTGAAATGACTTTTTCTTCATTTGATGGGTGATGGATAGAACGAAATTGTCCGCCTATTTGAGAGATGTGGGATAATGTAGTGTTTATTTGATTAAATTATGGTTTCGTTTTTTGAGACAGTTGTAGAGGGAGGTTTAGTATAACAATCAGAGTTTCAAACAAACATGTTACAAATAACCAGAGTACCAAAGTAATATTTTCCTTTCTGAGGTTAAGGAAACAGAACACTATTCCGTTTGCAGATCTCACAATGACTGGTAATCTCAGGTATAGTTTTGGCAACTGACTGGAGTCTGAAGAAAGGACTTCGTCTTCTACCAGGAATGGTGCACTTTTCTCTTAAAGTGATTTTTAATTATTTTTATGCCATTGTTATTTTAACAGGATTATTGGATTAACTAAGTGTGTTGTAATTAATTAATTCTTAAGTATTATAACTTTGCTGTATTTTTAGTTGTGCAAAATGACCCTTTTGTTCACAAATTCGAGATCTACGGTTTTCCTTACCCACATTTCAAAAAATACTCCCCCTTGAAAATGTTTCTGGGCCTCTCTAGGTCCTCCAGTAGAATTCAATGGTATGCTTACAGCACACATACAGTGATACCTTGAGTTAAGAGTTTATTTCATTTCATGAGTGATCTCTTAACTCAAATTGCTCTTATCCCAAGGCAAGTTTCCCCCTTTGTTTATTTATTTATTTACTGCTTTTCTCTACCCCAGTGGTTCTCAACCTGGGGTCCCCACATGTTTTTGGCCTTCAACTCCCAGAAATCCTAACAGCTGGTAAAGTGGCTGGGATTTCTGGGAGTTGTAGGCCAAAAACATCTGGGGACCCCAGGTTGAGAACCACTGCTCAACCCCAAGGCAGACTCAAAGCGGTTCACAACAAAGTAAATAGCAAAATTCGATGCCTCACAGAGTATAAACACAACACATAACTAAAATAGCGTAATATAATAGACTAAAATCAGAGAACTATAAAACATCAGACATAAACCACATAACATAAAACATTAGACATTGCACCGATCCCAAAGTTATCTTGACTGCTACATCTCACTCTCCAAATGCTTGTTTAAAAAGCCATGTTTTGAGTAATTCCTGAATGTCAGGTGGGAAGGGCCAATCTGATCTCACTGGAGAGGGAGTTCCACAGCTGAGGAACCACTACTGAGAAGGCCCTGTTTCTCACCCCCACCAGTTGCACTTGCAAAAGTGGTGGGACCAAGAGCAGGACCTCCCCATCCGATCTTAATGCTCTAACTGGCTCATAGAGGGAGATACGTTCAGATAGGTAAGCTGGACCAGAACCATTAAGGGATTTATAGGCTAAGGCCAGCACTTTGAATTGTACTCAGTAGCAATCCGGCAGTCAGTAGAGCTAATTCAACAGAGGGGTTGTATGCTCCCTCTGAGTCACTCCAGTTAGAAACCTGGCTACTGCCAGTGGGACTACTTGAAGCTTCCAAACAGTCTTCCAAGATAACCCCAGGTAGAGTATGTTGCAATAATCTATTTGAGATGTAACCAGAGCGTGGACCACTGTGGCCAAGTCTGACTTCCCAAGATATGGGCACAGCTTTAATTGTGCCAATGCTCCCCTGCCCCATGTAGTCTCATATAATCCAGTTTAAAACAGATAATCTGGGATCAGATCTTGGGATATAGAGCAACATACATCCAGCCTCTTTGAAAACATTAAATGTCTGAAGGCATGTACAGGTAAAATGCCAGGCTGCAACTAAAGACTTATCAGGAACAGGAACTTCTTTAGAATTACAGAATGCAAAAACATCAGTAGCTAGGCTGTGTGGGATCCATTATCTAAGCACTGCCAGATTAGTAAAACTGCTGACAGTTGTTGTTTGGCTTTAGATTCTCTCATGTGGTACATATTACCCCCCAGGAGGACTCAGTAGGTTTGGTCTAGTCCCTACTTTGGACTCTCCTTCCGTATTCTCTTTGGACCTCATCACACTTACCAATTTAAGTGTCCTATGACACTTGCCAGCCAGTTGTGGGATGGATAGGCATGTAGCCCATCACATGATGTCCTTCAACTTCTGTCCCCAACCGGTATGGAAATGTCCTATGGCGCTTCCTTGTCAACACGGGAGCCAGCACACTTCTCCCCTGGTTGGGCGACACTCCCTTTGTGTGATGGGGGAAGCATTACTGCACCTGCCATTTCATCACACTTGCTGGCAAAACAGCACCGAGGTGTGCGTATGTGTGTGTGATAAGGTCATTTGACTATTTCAACTGCCTGTGAAATGGGTCCTCACTGGTCATTGGGACTAATCTGTGACCCTTGCAGCTGAGTTCTGCATGCCATGGATCAGGACTGGGGTGAGGGACAGGATCCCACCTGACCTATACATGTATCTTGGAGCACACATATTTGGAGGGGCTTGTAGTGAACTTGGAGATGGTTCAGACTTCACAAAGCTGTAAGAACAGTAGATTTCACACGCAACCCAAAAATCATTTGGGAACATCTCTGGTAGCAGGGTGGTGGTTCAAAACCAATTATCTTATTTGGATAGGGCAAAGTGGCAAGCTTTCTTTAAAAAAAATGCAAACTTAATTCTAAAACAGGATCAAACAAACGTAAGCATGGAAGAAATAGAAATGAATAGAAACCCAAAGTGACAGATTCATCCATCCTAGCATATTACTTCTTTTATTACCCAGTGTGTATGCAAACCTGTATCACACACCTCCATTCATTTTCATGCATTCTTGTCAAAAAGAAGGATTGCCTTCATTTCTTCCCTTTCCATGCCAACATGTACCACTTCAGGGAAGAGCTAGCCAGCATTAATCTGGAGTTGCCACCTTCTTGCCACTCCATTTAAAGCCCTGTTAAATCCCTTTATCAGTTTGGGCACCTACTTCCTTCCTTAAAGCAATTCTGCACAAACATCTAGGTCTTTGTAGCTTTCTTATCAGGCCGCGTTTTGTACTTAAGTGATATGATGCGAATCAAAGCATCCTTATCACTAGCTGAAGCAAGAGAATGTTTTAAAAAAAAACCACTGACAAGGCCTTACATCTGAAAAAAGCAGCATCACACAAATCCAGAATTAGACCAAATCCTCAGTTAACCAGAACTCTCGACCAATCAGGCCTCTCAAGCAACTAGGAAAGGTGCATTGACTGCCATTTAACTAAACTGGCATACTGCAATCAGAAAAATGTTCTACAGAAAAATACATTATATTAAGCTATGTTTGTCTTTATTTGTTTAAATTTGCTTTTAATTACTGTATTTCAATATTAATATCAAGTCAATACAGAGTTTATGGTATGGTGTGGTATTACTTACTTACTTACTTACTTAGGCGATCCTTTGTAGTCCAAGGATGATGGTCCTCCAAGGTCGGTGTTATGTCGGTGGGTCCGTGGGTGACTGTGGAGCCCTATTCTTGATCTGCATCTTCTCCCGCAGTGAGGGCATTGGTTTCCAGGTGGAAGGCAGTCCCGGTCAGGGTTGGCTTGACGTGCCTTCCTCCTGGCATGTTTCTCTCTTTTGCCCTCCATTCATGCCTCTTCAAACTCCACAGCACTGCTGGTCACAGCTAACCTCCAGCTGGAGCGCTCAAGGGCAAGGGCTTCCCAGTACTCAGTGTCTATGCCACAGTTTTTAAGGTATAGTACAGTATGGTATAGAATGGGGCACAATATATGGCCTATTTTTAGTATTACACCTATTTTAATAGTACTTCTCAAGCAACTAGAAACTACATTTATTTGGCATCTACTAATCCCCATCCATGTAGTGAGTTGCTTGAAACTTCCAGAAACTGGTAACTGATCTCTGAGGCCCCTTCTACATTGCCATATAATGCGGATTATCAAAGCAGATAATCCAGATTATCCGATTTGAACTGGATTACAGGAATGTACACTACCATATAATCCAATTCAAAACAGATAATCTGGATTTATCATGCTGCAGTGTGGTCATCTTCTTTTCCTACTGCCTTCAAGCCATCAAGAAAAGAGCACATTTCCTGAAAAAAGAACCAAGAAAATAAGACTCTGACCATAAATAGAAGTTCAGCTGCTGTCCTCACCTTTTGCCTTGTCTTTTATTCGTGTTGTATTTTGAAATGGTGCTATAACTTGTCAAATAAATAAATTTATTATTATTATTATTATTATTATTATTATTATTGCCTTCTACCTGACAAGTATTGGTTTTTTTTAGTGAATCATATCTTCTCATGATATGGTCAAAGTATGACAGCCTCAAGTTAGTCACTTTGGCTTCTAGGGAGGGTTCAATTTTGACTTGTTTTAGGGCCCATTCTTTGACAGTCTCCCTCCCTCTCCCCATCCCTCCCTCCCTCTCTTTCTCTCTCTCTCTCTGTCTTTCTCTTCCCCAAAGACATCAGGATTTGTTCGGGAAGGAGAGAACTGGCTAATAACAGAAGTGAAGGCTGAAGTCTATTTTGTGGTTCATACTCTCCAATTGTCCCAATTTGTAAAGTACAGTCCCAATTAAACTTCTGTTGTCCCCTTTTAGGTTGTTTTTAAAATATCCAATTTCCTCTTTTCTTCTCTCATCCTCCTTTTGGGGGAGAAGCGGTGCCCGCAACAGAGACCTGGAGACACTTGCGAAACTTACATGATTCATTTCTTAATATTGAGTCGTATGTATGAATCTTATTTATTTATTCCGCGCATTTCTACCCCACCCTTCTCAACCCCCGAGGGGGGACTCAGGGCAGCTTACAAAGGCACAATTCGATGCCAGCATAAACATAACAATGGATAAAACATATAAACAGCAATTATAACAATCAAAACAGTTAGTATATACATCAAAATCAATAAAAACAATCTAATGCTCAGTGTTCGCCATCTCAGAATCCGTAAATTCATTCCACATTGTCAAGTACTATCGATTCTGATCGTCATTGTCCTTATCTAACCGCCAGATTGCCCGAAAGCCTGGTCCCACAACCATGTTTTTAATTTCCTTCTGAAAGAGAGGAGGGATGTTGATGACCTAATTTCCCCGGGGAGTGAATTCCACAGGTGAGGGGCCACCAACGACAAGGCACCGAGAAGGATGAAATAGATCCTAAAAACGAATTACGAGTGAAGTTTTGCACACCCCTACCAATTACAATGACTTCAATGTGCATGGTTTCAGCTGCACACACTAGAACACACATCTGATTTCATTGCCGCTGTTTTCTATAGTCATTGATTTTGTCAAATGTTCCAGTATTTTAGTTAACAATACTATGGTGTGATGCAGTCTGGTCTGGAAGGAGGCCTATAAGGGCGGCACCACAAGGGGTGACACAAACCCTAGCGATGCCACTGCAGTTTATCACTAGAGATTTGAAAGTTTACCTGTGGGATACAGTTGCCAAAAATCCCCTGGCTAGCGTGGAGCTTCTGGGAGTTGTAGCCTGAAGCTTGCCAACACAGCTCTGCTCTTCACTAGGGAAGCATGACCTCTCTCACCTACAGATTACCCATCATTTGGTGAGGCAATGTGGTCTTGTGTCTCATGTGTTCCGACCTGATTATGAGAGGTGGCATGTTATCTAGGTCTTCATGTGCTTTCAGATTTCTCAGAATGAGAAGAGGAAACTTTTCCAATAGCTCAGCAGCAAAATCTGTTTACAATAAAAAAAATGGTAGGTGTGAAGATAAATGGGTAAATGCATTCAGTTTGTGATGTATAAATATCTCCAGGGAAGAGGCCTGATGTCTCCAGTTCCATACAGATAAGGAAGGGGGACTGGAACTCTTTTCTACCTGCAATGGCCAGACAAAAATGTCCTCTATGAAATTGCCCCCTGCATTTTTAAGAGAGATGCCTGATGGCACAAATGGAGTCTTCCATTGAAATGACAAATAGCAGTTTTGCAAAGAACTTTTTCTTAATGGGCTCGAGGTAAAAATATAGAAAATCAAAATTCCCTTTTCCACTCTATAGTCCCAAGGGTGCTCAGGAGGATTCCTGAAGGCATTCTTAAGATAATAGAATAATACTAATAATAATAATCATCATCATCATCATCTTTATTTATACCCCGCCACCATCTCCCCAAAAGGGACTCGGGGCGGCTAACAAGAGGCCAAGCTCAAAGATACAATACAACAAAATAAAATACAAAAAAGACTACAAAAATTACATCAGGATATCAATTGCATTCAAACAATTAATATTAACTCCAGTTAGCACATGACATCAATAGAAACAAAATAGTATTTAGCATTTTTAAAAAATAAGAATTTACCAAAACTTACTAATTTTGTCCTGAATTAATTTGCTACAAACCAGGAAAACCCTGGTATGTGGCGAATTGATTAGTGGATTTATTCTTGGAAGGCATGGGATAAACTAACTGTTTCCGGTGTCTGGACTGTAGTCCATACACCATTCCCACAGTTTTCTGAATTAGTCCTGAAAACTGTGGAATACCCACCCCTCCCCCAAAGCCCTTTGAAAAGTAAAGAAAACTTACCCGGCCTCCAGTACACTCTTGGAGCAGCTTTCCTGGCATGTAGAAATGACACACCAGGAGAAGTGCCACCCTCACCCACTCTCCTGGCACATCATTTCTACACACTGGGAGAGCTGCTCCGAGAGTGTACTGGTTGGGTAAGTTTATTTTACTTTTCAAAGGCATCTGGGGGCTTCGGGGGAGGGGGTAGGGCCTCCAGATGTTCTCACGGTTCAGTCCCACAAGAGCATCTGGACACCCACCCCAGAAAGCGTGCACTTTCTGAGATGAGTGTGAACAGGCCCTCAGGAAGATCCGCATTTTGAAATGCGGATTCTCCTGAGATAAAGGCCTGTCTGGATCCGCCCTGAAAAGCAAATCAACCTCTTTCCAGCCAACTCTACTTTACAAAGTCATTGTGGAATCTTTCTAATATTTATACATCCTTAAGATACTATTCCTTTGGTTCACACAACCAATTGAACAGATTCCTATTACCTGTATATCATCTAGAACAATGGTTCCCAAGCTTTGATCCTCTAGTTGTTTTGGACTTCAAGTCCCAGAAATCCCAGCCAGCTTACCAGCTGGTAAGAATTATGGGAACTAAAGTCAAAAACACCTGGTGGACCAAAGTTTGGGAACCACGATTATAGAACGTTGTCCAATAAGATTGATAATGTTACAAACATATTTTCCAGTGTTTTTAATCTGTTTTTTTCCTGCTATGCTTTATTTTATTTTTTTATTTATTCTTCCATTACAAAAGAACTATTTTCTTTTGTTTTTAATATGCATTTTCTATATTGGGTTGCTGTACGTTTTTCGGGCTGTATAGCCATTCTCTCCTGACATTTCACCAGCATCTATGGCAGGCATCCTCAGACATTGTGACCTCACAACCTTTGAGGATGCCTGCCACAGATGCAGGTGAAACGTCAGGAGAGAATCCTTCTGGAACATGGCCATACAGCCTGAAAAACTTACAGCAACCCAGTGATTCCAGCCATGAAAGCCTTCGACAATACATTTTCCATATTTGTTCCATATTTGCTTTCTGACAGTGCCCTATAAAAAGAAAACAAATAGGGCATTGCGGACATTTTAAATAAGTCTTGAGATGGCAGGAACACTAGTTTGAATTTCAGTCAACCACTCAAAAGTATAAGATAGCAAAGTATGAGACCCATCTTTCTTCTAGCAACCACACTGTGGTTCCTTGTCAAGTGAGCAATCAACAATTATGAAAACGTATCACTATGATTCCCAGCCTGCCTCTGACAATCTTGATACCACATTTTCCTGTTGAGCTGCAAAACACTTTTTTTTTTCATGTTGGTTTGATATAGACATATGGGCCAACTGAAAGGAAGTGAAATGCAGTCTGGTTGCATTTATTGTCATCAAGAGAAACAAAACCATCCTTTGTTTGACTGAGGTCCCATCTACACTGCCATATAATCCAGTTTCTGAATCCAGACTGTCTGCTTTGAACTGGATTATATGGCAGTGTAGATTCATATAATCCAGTTCTACGCAGATCATCTGGATTCAGAAATTGGAGTATATGGCAGTGTAGATCCAGCCTAAGAGGACCTCAGTTAAATAGGCATATCCAACTGCGTGATTGTGATGCTCCCACCGGAGGCATAAGAAGAACGAGATTTATTTTTCTGTAGACTTTCATCATCCAACACGTTTTATGTTTGAGAATGTTCCTGTGTGAGGCAAGACACTTGTCATTTCACTCCAACAGTTACCATTTCAATATTTGATGCTAATTCCAGGATGGGGCATGTGTGGCCCTTCAAATGTTGCTGCAATGAAGCTCCCATCAGCTCTACCAAGTGTAACCAATGATGTGGGATGGTAGGAGTTGCAGTCCAACTGTGTCTGAGAGGCAGATATCCCTTGTATCCCTATTCTGATTAAGTTATTACTGTTATTGGCACCTACAGGACATTTCCAACTTATGGTAACCCTAAAGGTCAACGTGCCTTGTTAGAAAAAAATCAAAGGGGTTTTGGTCTTTGCCAAACAACAAGACAAAATGAAATTAAAACTACCATTAAGAACAATTTTTCATTATATGCAAAAGTAACTAACACATCTTTATCTACAACATACAAACTATAGGTAAAGGTAAAGATTTTCCTCTGACATTAAATCCAGTCATGTCTGACTCTGGGGGTTGATGCTCATCTCTATTTCTAAGCCAAAGAGCTGAGTTTGTCCATAGACATCTCCAAGGTCATGTGGCCAGCATGACTGCATGGAGCGCCGGAGCGGTACCCATTGATCTACTAACATTTTGCATGTTTTCTGCTAGGTTGGCAGAAGCTGGAGCTAACAGCAGGAGCTCATGCCACTCCCCAGATTTGGACCTGCGACCTTTAGATTAGCAAATTCAGCAGCTCAGCGATTTAACTCACTGTGCCACCAGGAGCTCCTATACACATACTAAAAACCAACATCTACTAAACCAGGGGTCCACAAACTTTTTAAACAGAAGGCCAGGTCACAGTCCCTCAAACTGTTGGAGGGCCGGATTATAATTTGAAAAAAAATGAATTTCTATGCACATGTCACGTATCTTATTTGTAGTGCAAAAACACTTAAAAACAATAAAATAATTAAAATGAAGAACAATTTTAACAAATGTACATTTATTAGTATTTCAATGGGAAGTGTGGACCTGCTTTTGGCTGATGAGATAGGATTGTTGTTGTTGTGTGCTTTCAAGTCATTTCAGACTTAGCTTGACCCTGAGCGAGGGCCGAGTAAATGACCTTGGAGGGCCGTATTCGGCCCCCAAGCCTTAGTTTGAGGACCCCTGTACTAAACTAATCTCGAAGCCTTCCACTCGTTACTTGTTGATTTCAACTTATTTATTGGTCCCTTTAAGTACCACTTTATTTCTTCCTTTTCTACCTTAATAATAACATCTTCTATATCAGAAAACCAATGGTTGAAGAGACTAAGAGAATGTGGCTTGCTCAAGGTCACTTACTACGTTTACATGGCTTTGAACCCTGCTGTCCAAAGTTGTAGACTTGTGTTTTTGTTACAGCACATGGAAACATATAAACTTTGGTGTGGATGTGTATAAAAAAAATCAAGAGTGTTTAAGAGCCAGCATGGGCTAGAGGTCTAAGTGTTAGGTCCAGAATCTGGAAGGCTGGGATTCAAATCCCTGCTCAGTCATGAAAACTCTGGAAGAGGAACACAATGGCAAATGCTCTCTGAAACAATCTGAAGAAAAGTGTGAAGGAAAGAGTTGCCATCAGCTGGAAACAACATGAAGATATGCAACAACAAATGCAAACTACATGATTATTTTTCGTGTCAGGAGTGACTTGAGAAACTGCAAGTCATTTCCGATGTGAGAGAATTGGCCGTCTGCAAGGACATTGCCCAGGGATGCCGGGATGTTTTAATGTTTTACCATCCTTGTGGGAGGCTTCTCTCATGTCCCCGCATGGGGAGCTGGAGCTGACAGAGGGAGCTCATCCACCCTCTCCCCGGATTCAAACCTGCGACCTGTCGGTCTTCAGTCCTGCCGGCACAAGGGTTTAACCCATTGTGCACAGGAGGCTCCATGATAAAATAACTGCTACAATAACAATGGCTGCACATTGTATTTTACTAAATCTGGCTTTTAATATGATGTAAGGTAGATCCAGTGGCACAGTGGGTTACACTGCTGAGCTGCTAAACCTGTTGACTAAAAGTTTGTAGGTTCGAATCCAGGTGAGCTTCCGCTGTCAGCCCCACCTTCTGCCAACCTAGCAATTCGAAAACATGCACATGTGAGGTGTCTATGGACAACACCAGCTCTTCGGCTTAGAAATGGAGATGAGCACCAACCCCCAGAGTCGGAGATGACTGGACTTAATGTCAGCGGAAAACCTTTACCTTACCTTTACTAAGGTAGGTTAGTCCTATATGGCACATGAGGCAGAGGACGTGGGAATTCATAAACAGGGAGTTTGTACTTGAACTAAAGGCTCTCTAATTTGTATGCTTAGCTACAGTTTTTTTTTAAAAAAAATAATGTGCCACAGAAATGGTCAATCACAAAACCAGGCTCCCTTCCTGTGTTGTATTTGGAGTCCTCAAATTTAGACTCAGAAAGTTTTGCTCAGAAAAAAAAAAAGATGCCAGCAATACTTCTCCTGGAAGTCTTCCTAGAAATGAGCATCCATCTTTAAAATGGGTTGCAGCAGCTATCAATAAAAATATTAATATTTCAAATTCAGAAGTGGCAACTTTTTCTTTGGCGTATGCTTTGCCAAGTCCCAGAAGGAGAAAACTGGTTCCTGTTTGCCCATTCCTGTCTAACAGCATTTGTTCATACATACTTACCAAGAAGTAAGCCTCTCTGTGATCATTGGGGTCCACTGAGTAAGGGTGATTACAAATGCAGCTTTTATGTATGAATGCTTGTAGTGTAACCAGGGGGAAAACCTGAAGAGAGCTTCTTTATCTTCAATGTCTGAGTAAAATATAAGATTTCAACAGATAGGACTTGACATGTAACCAGTAGGCCTGGGTAACAACGGAAAAATTTGTTTCTAAAATCGATTTGTATTTGGGGGGTTTTTTTGTTTCGATATTTAAAATAATTACAAAATTTTCCTTTTAAAAAGTTCGATATTTACGAAATTTCGTAAATGGTAAAAAATTAACGAATCGATTTCCGAAACAATAACGAATCGATTCGTTAATGGCGGACGCGACCGCGAAATACGCTAAAAAACCTCCAAAACCTTCTGAAGCTTCCCTCTCCCTCTGTTGTTGACTGTTGGTGTGATATTATAATTTTTTTTCACTAATTAAACCATAAAACTGGCCCAGACATGCGGAAATAATAACGAAACGACCTCAAAACAATAACGAAACGAATACAATATCGAAATACGAAGCATTTACAAAACGTTTTTGAAAATTCGTTTTTTTAAATAATTGCTCCAGAATGGTTCGTTATCGTTTTGTAATTGAAAAAATTAACGAATTATTAACGAATTACGAATTAACGAAACCACCCAGCCCTAGTAACCAGGTAAGAATCAATATCAGTTAAAAAATCTGTTCTACACAATCGTGACAGGTACCAAAACCCTTTTCAGTTTTTACTCTAGCAACCGTGTGTGTGTGTGTGTGTGTGTGTGTGTGTGTGTGTGTGTGTGTGCACTCTCAAGTCACCTATCGATTTATGGTGACCCCCTGGATCACACAGGGTTCTCTTAGACAAGGAATACTCAAAGATAGTTTTACCAGTTCATTCCTTGAAAATATAACCTACAGTAGTTGGTATTCTGTTACAGGCTCCCATCCAAGTGGGAAAAGGCCTGACCCTGTTTAGCTTTCAACGTTAGATAGAATCTGGTGTTGTTGTAGGTTTTTTTGGGCTATATGGCCATGTTCTAGAGGCATTCTCTAGAACAGGGGTCCTCAAACTTTTTAAGCAGAGGGCCAGGTCACAGTCCCTCAAACTATTGGAGGACTGGGTTATAATTTGAAAAAAACTTGAATGAATTCCTATACACACTGCACATATCTTATTTGTAGTGCAAAAAACACTTTAAAACAATACAATAATTAAAATGAAGAACAATTTTAACAAATGTAAACTTATTAGTATTTCAATGGGAAGTGTGGGCCTGTCTTTGGCTGATGAGATAGGGTTGTTGTTGTTGTTGTTTGCTTTCAAGTCATTTCAGACTTAGGTGGACCCTGAGCGAGGGCCGGGTAAATGACCTTGGAGGGCCGTATCTGGCCCCCGGGCCTTAGTTTGAGGACTCCTGCTCTAGAACATGGCCATATAGTCCGAAAAAAACCTACAACAACCCGGTAATTCCAGCCATGAAAGCCTTCGAAAATAAAGAATCTGGTGTTTGTATTATATTTAGGCTTTTCATGATGAAATAGCATTCATTACAGTCAGTATAGAGTATTAAATAATGTTTGACTTCTTTTTTGAGAGCCCTAGTGATATGCAAAGTTTGGAAACACACCTTTTAAAAAATACAAGTCCTAGAACAAACACACACATACACACAAATGCTGACCGGGGGATTCTGGAGTTGTAATCCCTAAAATAGCATCCCGGTGCTATTTTACTAGTGCTGGAAATATAGAATGGAAGATGTCACTAATCTGGAAACATCTTCAACAGAATGAACAGGAGAACTGCCTTAAGGAATCATCATTTTGAAAACACAATCTGGTGAGGCAACAGAAGGCTGGAGATGGGCCTGGACTATGAATGATGCTTGTGTGTTTTGTGCATTAAACACAAGACAAGAACGAAATATATTTCTGTCCTGAATATAGCAGAAATGAGCCAGAGGTTATATCTCTGTACTGTATAATTTTTGTTTCTTGACTCCAAAGGCTCTACTTCATTTTTTAGTCAGAAACATTTTTATTTAAAAAGAAGAATATAGATTTTGTTGCAGTGATTTCAGTTCCGGGAAGTACTATAGTTAATCACCCATTTCGAAACTATTACTTTTATCTTGTTAATATTGAATTTAATGCATTCGGTATATAATAAATCTCTCAATCTTCATAAAATTTCTTCTAACCTGACCTAATTGCTTTTCCAAAGATTAAGATTTGCTGGTGCTACAGATTTTTTATTCTAAAAAGTGCCAGTATCTGCTAAGAAGGGGGGAAAGAGAGAGAGAGAGAGAGAGAGAGAGAGAGAGAGAGACTATGTCTGCAACATCATCTACATCTTTAGCCGGGTTTGGTTCCAGTGGCCAATACAATGTGGGACAATTGTCAGGGCTCACAGGACAATGAAAGCCCATTACAGCATATGCCAACTTCCTTTTTTTAAAAAAATCAAACAAAAAAAATGGCAACCACTTTCATCTCTTTTATCCTCAATGATTCTTGATCTACAAGTAATGTGAACCATGTAAAACATGGAGACCAGGAGGCAGGCCCGTAGCCAGGATTTCGTTTCGGGGGGGGGATGAATTTTTTTCAGGGGGGGTTTCAGGGGGCTGAGTTTCGGGGGGGGGGCTGAGTCTGAGTGAAAGAGGGTCTAGCCTAGCAAACTTTTTGTATCATTACCCCAATACCCCCATGCATATGGGAATAAACACAGATCCAACACTACCACCCACCTACTACATAAACGCCCTACCACACCTATACCCAACATACACCAATACATACCACACCACAACAACACCACTCACAACCTACCCTACCTACCACCAAATACCCCCAATACCCACACAAATACCCTAAACCTACCACAACCTCCCAGAAACCACAACAACGAAAGAGGCTCTACCCTAGCAAACAATACCCCCCCATGCATATGGGATATATTGAGTATGGTGATCAGATCATGATATGAATAAACATAACAGTTTAAATAATGCACCAGTAAGGCCTTTGCGCGAACCACCATGAGAATTTCGGGGGGGGCTGAATCCCCTCAACCCCCCCCCCCCCCCCCGGCTACGTGCCTGCCAGGAGGTATTGAGGATGATGAAAAGGGAGATGGTCACATTTGCCAAGTACTCAATACTCATCTATAATTCTAGAAATTTTAGTCAAAAAATCAACCCTCAAAATCTGAATCAAATTATTATCAGGTTAGTGTAACTTCTTTACATTACCTCCGTTTTTAAAGGATTATGCTTTTCTCAGAGTAGAGGGGGAACAGACAAAGCTTTACAACCTCATCACATGATGGGCTACAAGCATCCTAGAATGCTTGCAGCACAGCTGATGGACGGAGACCCATGCCACCCATCATGTGATGCAGGCTGGCTTCTGGCAGGGCTCCGTCAGTGAACCGAGGTACAAGCATCCTATGACTCTTGGCCCAGAACATGATGGGCCTCCCGTGTTGCAAAAGGAACTCTGTGGAGGAAAGCAACTCAGCGAGACTTCCCCATTTGTGATGGGGAAGCATCACTGCTAGAGAGAAACCCACTGCCCTGCCAATTCGCCATGGAGGCTGACAAATTACCCCATGCGACTTCATCCAAGAGATGAGGTGCTTAGCCTGGCCCGGGAAAACCTAAAAGAGGCACCAACCTATGCTACTCTTTCCACTGGGCAAGGATGTGGCAGTAGCAGCCAGGGCCAGCTGGTCCCCTTGCTTAGTCAGTGCTTGTGTTTGCTCTTGCTGCAGAATGACCTTCGATTTATCCATGAATTATATCAAAATCCACAATTTTGATTCCAAAACCAACCCTTAATGTATAGATGAGGTTGACTCATACACAAGGATGTACAGTACTTCACAGAGTTAGACTGAGGGTGTTCTGAAAATGACTAGAAAGAATATTCATAACTAGCCATCCCCTGCCACACGTTGCTGTGGCCCAGTCTGTGTATATGTGTTTTGTATGTGTATATGTGTGTGCATATATTTGTATATATGTGTATTTACGTGGTTATGCACATGCGTTGTAATGTATTTTTTATTTTTTGGCTTTTTAAGTCTCTTCCGCTGTATTTTTCAGTGTTTTTATGAGTGGTGGTCACTTGTTGGCCTGATAGGTGTATTGTGTCCAAATTTGGTGTCAATTTGGCCAGTGGTTTTTGAGTTATGTTAATCCCACAAACAAACATTACATTCTTATTTTTATAGACTAGCCATACACTGCCACACGTTGCTGTGGCCCAGTCTTTGTATGTGTTTTGTGTGTATATATATTTGTGTATATGTGGTTATGCACATGCGTTGTAATGAATTTTTTTTAAAAAAATTGCCTTTTAAGTTTTTTCCATGGTATTTTTCAGTATTTTATGAGTGATGGTCACCCGTTGGCCTTATAGGTGTCTTGTGTCCAAGTTTAGTGTCCATTCATCCAGTGGTTTTTTGAGTTATGTTAATCCCACAAACAAACATTACATTTTTATTTATATAGATTAGTTATTCAAAAGATTCCTCAGCAAACAGGAAAGTAATAGACCAATGAGTATTCTGTACAATTTTCTCTGGGTATCTGAAAGTTCCAAATTGTTGTGGTGGAATTATTTTCAGAGAATAACACACAAAAGTTCTCTTTTTTTCTGTGCAGAAAATAGGTTTCTCACACAGAAAACACTGCTTCTTTTATGGGACCCTCCCTGAATTGGCCACCCTAGGATTCCACAGGATGGAACCAAGGCATTTAAAGTGGAATAATAGTGCTATAATACTATAGTGTGAATGATCCCTTGGGTAGCTGGTGCCACACTACTACCAGTTCCTATTCCATGCAATCTCCATCTGTACTTAGGAAGTTTTGGGAGGCCACTTGGATGGAGGAAGGGAACCAATAGAAATGGGTGTGAACAGACTTTTTGCTTGGGTCTGATATGAATTTGTTAAAATGCACTGTGGGATTAACTTGATCTCCTCTCCCCCCCCCCCTTTATTTTTCAAAAACTGAAGATAAGTAAAACCATAACTTGCAAATTTGTCCATTGAGGCCCAGGGCTCTGAGTGTTTAATTCTTAAAGGTCCGAATGCACAGTGTGTATTCAGCCAAGCTTGTGGTTCTGAACTAGCCCCCCCCCCCACACACACACACATACATCTTTTGTTTGGTTTTGTTTCCTTAAGAAACTCACCATCTTTTTCACACTGGTGTGGTCAGAAGGTACCATACCACAGCTCTGTCTGCTGAGAATAGCTGTGCCTCTTAATTTAGCCAGTGCTGATGGGAGCAAATGTTGTTTCAGTTCATTTTTGAAGCATATGGCAATATTTAGAGCCCTATCACAGTAAACTGTTAAAGTACCATCATTCTAGTTTAACTGCCATGGGGACATCCTGTGGAATTCTGGAAGTTTGTAGTACACTAAGGCCTGAGAGCTTTCTGGCTGAGAACTCTAAATGGCACTTCCTAAAGTGCAAATCCCTGGGTGTCATAGGATGGAGCCGTAGCAATTAAAGTAGGATCTTCATGTGAAAGGCTTGTTTGCTGAACAGATGGTAAATGGAGCAAAACTGCTGAGCCCTCGGTGGACTCGGAGTTTAAGAGCCATGCTGGCTTGGGGATTCTGCAGTCAAAAACAGTAGCTTTCCCAAGCTCTTAAATCTGGATTGTATGCAAAGGAACAAATGAACTAGCATGAAAGTATTAGATCTGTATCTGAAACTCCAGATAGACACTCCAGATCATAGCATTAGAAAACAGGTATTACTTGCACAAGAACATTCACTGCTTCTGATATCTGTGAGAATCATAAGGAGGTGAATATATCATCACTATAAAAACTATCAAAGCCATGGTATTCCCTGTAGTAACCTACGGATGTGAGAGCTGGACCTTAGGGAAGGCTGAGCGAAGGAAGATAGATGCTTTTGAGCTGTGGTGCTGGAGGAAAGTTCTAAGAGTGCCTTGGACTGCGAGAAGATCCAACCAGTCCATCCTCCAGGAAATAAAGCCCAACTGCTCACTGGAGGGAAGGATACTAGAGACAAAGCTGAAGTACTTTGGCCACATCATGAGGAGACAGCAAAGCCTAGAGAAGACAATTATGCTGGGGAAAGTGGAAGGTAAAAGGAAGAGGGGCCGACCAAGGGCAAGATGGATGGATGGCATCCTTAAAGTGACTGGACTGACCTTGAAGGAGCTGGGGGTGGTGACAGCCGACAGGGAGCTCTGGCGTGGGCTGGTCCATGAGGTCACGAAGAGTCGGAGACAACTGAATGAATGAACAACAACAACATAAAAACTGTGGGCAGACTTTTGTAACATTAAATAAAATATGACCTGCAAATGGATGAATTTAATTGTTTCCAGTCTGTCCCTTTTGCAGTTTCATTCAGATATACATTCAATCCAGTTGCCAGATAACTGCATTTTTGTGTGTATTAGTTTAAAATACTGTGTAACATTGTATAAATGGAAATTATGGGTTTTTGTAGGACTCATGGATATGTCAAGAGTCATTCCAGACTGACCGCTACAACGGCCGCCTGAGAGAGTATGACTTGCTCAAGGTCACCCACTGCCATATAAAATCCAGATTATCTGCTTTGAACCGGATTATATGCCTTAACCCCATTGCTCAAACCCAGGCGCTCTTGAAAGGAAAGAATCACAGGAATTGATAGGGGAGCTTCATAAGTTCTCCATTCCCACCAATACGGCAGAGCTTCCCAGATCTTTTGGCTGCAGACCAGAAACAGTTATTTGGCAACCCACCGATTTTCGAGAGGCACGTGAAAACGGATCCACAGGTCTCCTGGAATTCAGCCAGCAGAAAAAGATCGAGGTTCAGGCAAAATGTACAAGCCTAATGAGAAGGAACTAAAGATGTGGATGTTTCGTTGTGTATTCAATTGATGATTCCTTGACAGATGCCCTGAATTCAAATTCCTATATTTGATTACTATACTTTTAAGTTAAGCTGAAATGATCCTGTTATTATTGCTCTATTCCTATGCTACTAGACGTTCTATCCACCTTTTTGACCAACCTATCCGCAAACTCATTTGCGCATTGGTCCCTTCCCCACAAAAAAAAATTGAGACTAGAGGTATCTCTGCTGTTGCTTATGATGTTTGTTTATTATTGTTTATGATGATGCTGTTCTTTTATGATGATGCTGTGATTATTGTTTATGATGATGCTGATAATATTTTATTGTTCTGTTTTTAATTGTATGTTTCCTCAGGCTTGGCCCTATGTAAGCCACTCCGAGTCCCTTCGGGGAAATGGAGGCGGGGTAAACAAATAAACAACTTCTTATTCTTATTCCTCTTCTTCTTCTTCTTCTTCTTCTTCTTCTTCTTCTTCTTCTAAATTTCATCCAAGTGAGCATGGATTGAGCTCTGGCATATAAGGCAACATATTGCAACTCAATTTACCCAGAGTGAGAAGCATGAAACTTTACACAGTCACCATAACCAGGGTGACTAATATAAAGGAGGCTTTCTAGAATGAGCCAACACCAGGAAATGTCATCTAGCAGTTCATTTTTCCAGGAAGAAAGAAAACCAACAAAGATCTAGCTACTTCTGATGGCACATACGCCCCATGAGTCATGCAAATGACTTGAATAATCTGTCTCCCATCCACATCAGTGATCCACATTTAGTTTCTGTAGCAGTTTGTGTCAGTACAGACATAGCAAATGGAAACAAGTATTGAAAATTGTATATCATGTGATTGCCTAAATAAAACTGAAATACATAAGTGAATAGAATTTGTATTAAACATTGAAAATCAGATTCATTTCAGCTAAATAATTGTGATGTCATGTCATGAGGATTGGTGTCCACAGGGGCAGCCTGACTGAGTATGTGAAAGTGGAAGTGCTGAGGATTTTGATATCAATATAAAATGGATATGGCTTTACAAGACAAATCATTTCTCCAATAGTTCAAAGATGTTGAAAGGTGATTTTAAAAAAAAGTAATAATGTGTAAATGTGTTCTATGCTGAAATCTAACTCCTTGGTCACTAGGACTGATTTATCTCTGATTAAAAGTTGATCTCCAGCCATACAAGAGCTTACTACTAGAAAGTTAAATAACAACTAATAATTTAGATAAAATTTCATCACTCCCCTTATAAAACAGATCGCTTTAATTTAGATTCCATTTCAAGAGAAATGGCATTTAGATATAAGACTGAGTATATATATATATATATTTTCAAAGAATTGCTAAGAGAACATGAACCATTTTTGGACCTGAAATGTTCCCATGCAACAGAAAGGGAACATAAGAACTGCATCAATAAATCAGATCAACAATAATGCCTGTGTGGTTTGGGATTAAAAAAGAAAAATCAGAAGGTTGTCATAAAGGCAAGGTAGAGTTAGTATGTTGAAGATAACATAATGTGGTTTTAATTTGAGGGATATTTGCAGAGGTAAAATCTGTCAATGTCCCTACAATTTGCCCATTTGTTTTGGCCTGCACCATATTGTTTGTCCCAAATGAAGTTAGATTAACTATTGGAATGAAGCCCGAATACGTTTTTTAAAAAAAACAGTCCAGTTCTGCATCCTTTTCCCAAAAGTGCCCAGCCAAGATTTGAATATCCAATTTATTATCATAATATTCATATAGGCAAATGATCTTTGGCCTTAGAAGTACTACTGCTAGTAGCTACAATAGGTATAAAAGGGTAAGGTAAAGGTTTCCCCTTGTCAAGTCCGATTCTGGGGCTTGGTGCACATCTCCATTTCTAAGCCGAAGAGCCAGCATTGCCTATAGACACCTCCTAGGTCATGTGGCTGACATGACTGCATGGAGTGCAGTTACCTTCCCACCAAAACGGTACCTATTGATCTACTCACCTTTACATGTTTTGAACTGCTAAGTTGGCAGAAGCTGGGGCTAACAATGAGAGCTCACCCTGCTCCCCGGATTCAAACCGTTGATCTTTTGGTCAGCAAGTTCTGCAGCTCAGCAGTTTAACTCGCTGCACCATCGGGGGCTCCTACAATAGGTATAATTTCTATCAAATGCCTGCTCCTTGTGTTAGTGTGTGTGTGTGCACATGCATTGCAAGGCTTTGAGTAATGTATCACTTTAGGCCAGGGGTCCTCAAACTTTTTAAACAGAGGGCCAGGTCACAGTTCCACAAACTGTTGGAGGGCCGGATTATCATTTGAAAAAAAACATGAATTTCTATGCACACTGTACATATCTTATTTGTAGTGCAAAAAACACTTTAAAACAATACAATAATCAAAATGAATTTTAACAAATATAAACTTATTGTTATTTCAATTAGAAGTGTTGTTGTTGTTGTTGTGTGCTTTCAAGTCATTTCAGACTTAGGTTGACCCTGAGCGAGGGCTGGATAAATGACCCTGGAGGGCCGTATGTGGCCCCCGGGCCTTAGTTTGAGGACCCCTGCTTTAGGCAAACACCATGGATTTAGTAGGGTTATCTTAATTCTTATAACTATTTGAACTAGCAGCTATGTAGTCTTAGGACTCTCACACGAGGCAGGCAAACTAGAATCAAACCTTTGGTGAGAGTCCTTATTGCACAATACAATGTCCATCCTGCTTCTGATCTGACTCCATCCCGTTATTAACCCATACTTTGCTATTAACAGGTCAAACCTATCAATAGCTCACAGTTCCACAGTATTGGTGAGATGGGTCAGTTCCATTTCTGTGACAGCATGCCAAATATCAGAAACCATAATTCTCCTTTTCTTTTACTCATTTTCCTGTTCACTATTCCAAGCTGTTTGATTTTAGTTTATTTAATTATTTTCAGGGATACTTGACTTTTTGTTTTGTTTTTCTTTGCTGAAACAGCGAAATTGTTAAAATATATATTTAAAATTGGAGTGGCGGGAGTTCAGAAAGCAGGGTTATGAGGCTATGCAGAAATATGATTGTAGAACTACAGATTGGTGAAATACGACCTAATCACATTGTTGAGGTTGCGCTGGGCAATTCACCAGCCTCCGTTGCAAATGCAACTGCGACTTTAAGGGGATTGTTATATTGCCAAAAAAAGTCCATTTTTGAGGTATAATCATAATGCAATCACATTTTCATTTTTAGAATAATAAATAAATTACAAATAATTTATTATTGATAATTAGCTAGTTTCAGTCTCTGCAATGAAATTATGTTTTCCATGTGAGTTTTGTGCCTCCTTGAAAATGTGAACTCAGTATTCAATGCCATTTGTTTAGATACTGTATCACAGAGAAAACAAATGTCTGCAGTACAGAAAACAATATACAGAATTGTTATGTAGAACAAGTTCATAATTTATATGTTCAAATGATCAGACTAATAATAACTTATAGTAAAATAAAGAAGGAGAGACCTTGGTCTATAATAAATCATTAAACACTATGATCTTGTAACATTAAATTATACATAGTACTGTAGATTTATTTCTAATCTTTTCCACTGTCGGTTAAAAAAACCCGGATGAGTCACACATTTATCTACATCAGCAAGAAGATAATAATTTTCATCACCTTCTCCATTGTAGACATTGTTTGTTTCTCATATTTGTCATGAAGAAATAAATCTCCAACTCCAACAAAAACATAATGTAGGACTAATGTGCTTGAAGGTCGGCTTGATACTGATGAATAGATTGTGAAAAATTTGAATCATCTCATATTCATTTTAATTTAATTATGTTAGTATCGGCATCATCATTATGAATATTATTGGTGAAACTCTGTTGGGTAGGGAAATCTAGGTACAGTTTTCAAAGTAATCCCTCTGAGAAAGCTCAAAATCCAGCTTTTTTGTGAAGCTGCAAAAATTCATACCTTCCCATTGTCCTGATTTAATAGGGGCAATTGCCGTTCCAGCAGATTTGATTCCAGGACTCTAGGTGGATACAAAAATACGTAGATACTCATGTCCCATATATATAAAGTGACAAAATAATGGCTTGCTTTTTGGAATTTTTAAAATATATATATTTGAGCCATAAATGGTTGAATTTGTGAACAGAGTATCCATGGATACAGAGGGCCAGGCCCATAGCCAGGATTTGGATTTGGGAGGGGGGGTGAGTTTGATTCGGGGGGGGGGAGTCTGAGTGAAAGAGGGTCTACCCTAGCAAATCTTTTGTATAGTTACCCCAATACCCCCATGCATATGAGATATATTGAGCATGGTGATCAGATCATGATATGAATAAACATAACAGTTTACATAATGTACCTGTAAGGCCTTCTCGCAGACCACCATGAGAATTTCGGGGGGGCTGAAGCCCCCAAAGCCCCCCCCCCCCCCAGCTACATGCCTGCAGAGGGCAGATTGTAATCCTCTGCTGTCTCAATTTTTCAACATAGGGTCCATCCAGCCTGGCCAAAATTTGGGACCTCTCTTGGTTTTTACCAGAGGCAACCAAAGGACACCTCCGGTAAAAACTAATTCAGAACAAACCAAGGTTTCCTTGTCTCGTTCCGAATTAATTAAATATCTAATCAAATCTGATCCTTCCTGAAACGCCCGGGGCTAATGGAGTATTGGGTCTGCGGAGACTGACTTCCAGGGTCAAATTCTGCAATCCCGGGGGTCTGTCTCCACTGCCATCTTGCACCTTTTGGGTGCCCACCCCCTCCCCTCAAATGCCCATCATCCCCTAAAGCTTTCTAAAAATGTCCCTGGCCACCATTAATCTTTCTCTCCCATCCTCCTGGTGCAAGAAAATGCTCAATAAATGTTTCCTAGTCTTATTCCAGATGCTTTGTTGATGACAAATAGGCTACAGTGACAGCCCTGCCACCCCTTAATCACACCAGTCTGTTATTTTATTGCAATTACATTGTTTAAGCATAGATAAATACCATTATTGAAATGATCTCTTTCACACTTCAGTGCAATTGTGTGATGCTGACACTTTGTTGACATGAATTCTTATGAGCAGTCTTCTGCAAAGTCTCATTTTCCTACTTGTGTTTGCTCTACTTAGCACATACATGGTGTGTCTTTTAAATCTTAATTTTTGTGCTATTTTGCCATATCTTTAGAGTTGCATGGTTTCTCACCCGACCTTCCATTGCTTCACAATACCAGGAGTGCAGCAAAAGGAAATTATGACATAAAGAAGAGTAGAAGAACCAATATTGGATTCATTGACCGTGTAGAAATGTAGCAGGGAGCATGTCAGACATGCATTCATACCTTGAAAACCTGTTCTTTTATTTTATAAAGTCAAAAATCCCGGGTTGATGTGAGCACCCCTCATACAAATATTCACATTATAGGAGACCACACTAACTTTTCATGCTTAGAAACATTAATTGTCCAACATATCTGTCACAATAATTACAATGCATTATTGATAGGCAGACTGAGTAATCGCAAGCATATAATATCAGGCAAATATATTAGATGTTCCAGTTTGGAACTCCTTTCTCTTGGCTGAATTCAACACAATATACCCTCTTGTAATTTTGAAAGCAAATACCTGCATAGAAGGAGCTAACAGCTAAGCAGGTAGCAAAGGTATGTCCTGGACTTTCCCAGCTCTGCAGTTGCTTGTTTGGATATAAGAAGGCAAATTATTGGTACTTTTATTTCACAATAGCTAGAATAATGGTATGATAAAATACTCTTCTCATATTGCTACCAACTTAAAGATACATCTACTAAATACACATTGAGCATTATTCTCTTATGCAGAATTCCAAAACACTCTGAAATCTGGCACAGTGACTTTATGGTGGTTCAATATATACAAACTTTGCTTCATGTACAAAATTTTGAAATATTGTGTAAAACTACCTTTAGGCGATGTGTTTTATGTATAGATGCAATACAATTCATTTTATGTTTAGATTTGGGTCTTGTCTTCAAGATACCTCACTATGTACATATATGCAGATGCAAGTATTCCAAAATAAAAAAAACTGAAATCCAAAATACTTATGGTCCCAAGCACTTTATATAAGAGATATTCTGTTTGTATCAGAATGATTCAGTCCTTAATGGGGCATAATCTGAATTTACCACTTGGTCCATAAACTAGTTTGAGTGCATATTTTCTTCCTCCCACATGATCAGAGAGAGAACACCTATTGAGTTTGGTAACTTTCACTTTATATGGAAGCTGGCCTGTCTTTCTGTCTGAACTAGAAATTGTGGCTTAAAAATACAAACTCTGCTTCATTTGAAAGCACATGTATTCCAAATCCTTTCTGGATTCTCCTGTTTTAAACCACACTCTGTAGCTTGGATGCAACAATACGCTTATGATCTTTACCCATCGTATGAACCTTTCAACACAGTTGAGGGATGGAGCCCACTGGATCCCATCAAATGATGTACGGTATATCTACTTCTGCCGGGACTCCATCTCTCAACTGTGGAAAAACTGTCATAAGATGAAACAATGAGAACAAGTGAGGCTTCCTGTGTTCTCATTGAGAAGGATGGGGCAAGTGTGGGGGGAAGTTGAGCAGCGACCCTTCCCCCCGTGGGATGTGTAAGGGGAGATGTGGGGCACGGGGCGATGCATTCCCCCCACGACCTGCTGGATTTACCATCCCGCATGGTGAATCCCCCAGCTAACACCCGCTGTGTGGACCTCAGTGCGATGAGGTCCTTAGTTTAATTGGAAGTGAAAGTCAACTTGACAGGACTCTTTCTCCAGACTATACAGGCAGATGAAAGAGGTAAATACATGACTCTGATACTTCATTCTGACTCCTGGCTGTTCCTTCTGATTTCTAAAAAGTCTGGCACAATAGTATGTGAGGTCAGACCACCAGGGAAAAAAAGTTAATCAAAAAGACTAATTTCAGATGTCACTTTGATTTAAAAGACCGCTACATTTCTTCAGATTGTTGTCAAAGACTTCAGGTTGCTGAGCATTTAACTGGGTTTGACTGCTGCCATAGACATATATTCATTGGTGTAGTCGTGGGAACTTTGGATATGTTGGCAAACCTGAGGACAAAAAGAGGGGGGCATGGATATTAGAGTGGCACTTTCTATACATATGGCAATTTCTATACATATAGAGATGTATGTATCTTTCCAGGATTTGTTGGCTGCAAGTCCCAGCGGTTTTATTACATCAATGTATAATGATGGAAGTTGTAATCCTACACCATATGGAGGGAGGACACATGATCCTCATCAATGGCATGCATCAACACTAACACAAATATGCATAGCCTTAGCTTTTCTTTCTTTATAGGACAATGAGTTTTTACACAGTTTCTTCAGCACATTCTGACAGATATTCGAATTGATTTGGGAGGCAGCAAGTGCTTTGCAATATGTGAAATGTAACATTAACATTTATCCCCCTGACCTCCAACCCAGGATATTCCCTTCAGGAAGCAAGTATTAACAAAAGCTCACCAATGCATGTACTGGCCCAAGATACATATACAGGCAATCCCCAAGTTATGAACAAGATGGATTCTGTAGGTTTGTTCTTAAGTTGAATGTTTATGTAGGTTAGAAAGGATGCATTTTTAAGTGTAGCTCCAGATATATATATGTGTGTGTGTCTATATATATAAGTATATGGATGAATAGCTTTTGATAGGACAGGAAGCAGGGCCGTAGCCAGAAAAAAATTTCGGGCAGGGTTGAAAATTTCAAGGGGGGGGGTTGAAAATTTTGGGGAGGGTTGAAAATTTGGGGGGGGGTTGAAACCTGCCTCCTAGCTCACGCTGAAGCAAAGAGCACAGCAGGGGGCAGAGCAACCTTCAATAGCCTGCAGCTCCGCCCCTGTCAACCACCTCCACCAAGTCTGGCCTCCTTAATGAGAGCATTCAACACACCCCCAACTTGGTTGCTTCACTACATCGGCTATTGCTGCAAGTAATGACAGTGTGAATAAATTGTCAATATTTGCTTGAGATAGTGCTTGCAGTTCTGGAGGGACTCTTAATTTTTTTGCGTCTCATAGACTTAGCATGGGGATTTGGTTAACCAGTTAAAATTCATGAGTAAACCAGGTTTTTTTTAACCTGAAAAAATTTGGGGGGGGGGGGTTGAACCCCTACCCCCTCCCCCCCCCCCCCCGGCTACAGGCCTGACAGGAAGGGCTAACACCCCCGTGGTGTTTGTTTTGCTGTCTGTGCCCCGTTCAGAAGATTTCACCTCACTTTCTTTTAATTAGATTTTGAAAAAATTGGCTTGTTGTGGAAACAAGGACTGGTTATAAAACTTCAGATAAAACATCCTTTCCCCCTTGATATTTTTTTCAGGAGTGAATTTCCCTTCTGAGGGGTAGATTTCTCTCACTTCCTGTTGTCTCACCCCTGTTCTTAACTAGGAGTTATTTGTAAGTCAGTGTTTGTAACTTGGTGACTGCCTGTGCCAACAACGTTGATGTTGCTATCCCACTTTTTCACCAGACTAGGGGTCAAGACCATTTAAAACAGACATAGCTTAAAATTGACAAGGTTCTAAACACAATGAAATTATGAAAAATTAAGTTAAAAATATAAACTACTTTTTAAAAGAAAAGAAAAGTCAGCATATTATCCAAGAGCCATTCCCCCTAACAATCAATACTCAAAGGCCTGCCAAAACAAAAAGGTCTTCACCTGTCAATAAAACCTAACCTTGGGGCAGCCATCAAAAATGCCCTTTCCCATGTATCTATAAACATGGTGGGATAGAGACACTGCACTCTCCATGTATCTCAAATACAGACAGTTTCATATGGGAGAATACGCTCTTTCAAATAACCTGCTCTGAGCCATAAGTTGTAACTGCACTTCAATTATGCCTGGAAATGAACCGGCAGCCAGTAGAGTTGTTACAACAGGAGAGTTGTGTAGACCCTATAGGCAAGCCTATTTAACATTCTGGCTGCACCATTTTAGACCAGCAGAAGACTCTGAACACTCTGGTTAAAGTATATTAATTGGCTCTACCTACCCAAATTCGAAAAAGAACAATCCAAAAATCAGTCATGATCTCTGTCTACTTCCCATGGCTGTGACATGCTGCTTAAGTGACTTCAGAGCTTGCCAGGACTCACCACTTATTCATTCCTCCTTTGGAAAGAAGCAATCAAGGGAATTGCTTCTTTGGATATTTTTACTGATGAGCACAAAGTTCTCTCTCTCTCTTTTTTTCTCTTTCTCTCTCTCCTAAGGATCTGAGTCTTTAAATCAATAAACAACTCTGTCTTGTAAAAAATTAAAACTAAATTGCTGCCACTGGTGACTAATTCCAGGAGTAAGTAAATGGCTCGATTTTGTTCATCAAAGCAGTTTCCCTTTAGTATGCAGACGCTGTTGCCCCACTTACTTAAATTGTCACTAAACAAAAGCCCAACACTGCCATTGTATCTCCACAGGAATGGGGAAGGGGTTTTGGAAAAACTCACCGCATTTCTGAAGCAGCAAACTATTAAACAGAAGATGCAGACCCAAAGGCAAAATGCAGTGACTCCAACGAGTATCCATGAGTTCAATTCAGAAAACAAGCAAGGTTTCGCTGAATCTTGAACAAAAGCAATACAGTACCTAGAATTAGTACTTGAATTCTAAGACCACCACAGTGAGTTGTCTGTGTGATACAGACCAATGGCTGCTCTTGATTTCTCTTTTCTCCACCACCAACCATCCTCAACAGTGATGACACCTATCAGTACCATAGTTATGGCTTTCACCACTGATGGAAGAAAGGCAGGTAATGAAGAATATGTGACACAGTTGTCCACAGTTTCTCCTATAGTCCATGCCTGACATCTCTACTCTCTTAGCACCTTGTAATAGATGAGAAATGGTCAACTAATCTTAGTTCCCTGTTACGTCTGAGCCTGGAAGCAATTATTACTATTGTTTGGAGCAATACAGGAAACCAGTATCAGTTCAAACTGCCTTTGTCAATGCCAGTGGTTCTCAACCTGTGGATCTTGGCCTATAACTCCCAGAAATCCCAGCCAGAAATCCCAACTGATAGGATTTCTGGGAGTTGTAGGCCAAAACATCTGGAGACCCACAGGTTGAGAACCAGTGGTCAATGCGAAGTATTAATGTACAAGTCATGGCCAGAAAACTGCCCACCCCCCTTTCTTTTTCCATAAAGTCCAAATCCTAAAATACTTGGCTCAGGAGCTTCTCTCTCAATCCCTTCATACCTTCTGAGATAAAGAAATATGTAAAATGCATCTTTTCCTTTTTCACCCTAATGACTCTTAGGCCTCATAGCATACATTTAATTGCACAGCACAGAAATGAGCATTTTACCAGATGTGCCTTTTTTCAACATGACACTTTTGTGATGGATAAACCTGCAATTGGCAGAATTTTCCTTTCATGCATCTGTTAAAGATCCAAGAGGACTTTCAGATTTGACCTTGGAAGATCAATCTGACTTTGGTTCTCTAGCTTCTGGATTTTTCCCCAGTATTCACAGCAGATATCTGTTCAAAAATGTGCAGATGTAAAGCAGAATAAGTTCCAAACATGATGGTTCTCATCTGCCCTGAATTCTCCTCATCAGGGTTCCCCAACATTCAAGAAACATGTTTCTGGCCTTTTCAAAATAATTCCAAATATTCTTTTCAACTATAATGGAAAAAGCCAAGACAACCAGCTTACCTTCAATATATAGATGTTTTTCACCTGCTTTACACTGAGCAGAGATCGGGGAAACGATTTCTAGGCAACAGGTGTAAGTATCACTGTGTTTGCTTTGTAAATTTTTCAGTATGAATGATACTCTATCATTATGAACCACTACATCACAAAACTCATCACACTTGTGAGATGTTTTCCCGTTGTCTTTATAGAAAGTACAGACTTCTCTCTGTCCTTTCCACAGTTTTATATGAAAACCTTTCACTTGGCTATGCAAAGGGCAGTGAAATGTGAAGTTTTCTTTTGGAAATTCGTCAATTTGCTGAACATGAGAGAGGAGGTCTGCAGAGAGATTGCCTGGAGAAAGACAAAAGGATCAACAAGACTGATTTTTAACAGGAGAAAGAATAAATCTGTTACTAGAACTTCAGTTAGCTGTTTGTTTATTTTCTTCTTTCTTTAAAGACAATGGCATTAAAGAAAAAGAGGAAACAGGGGTGAGTTATGTCATTTCTCCACATCCAAGCTCTGATGATCCATCCGATCCAATTATTGGTTCCATAATCAGAAAGAAAGTTCTCTTTGATCTACAGTTTCATTGAAATCTAGTCTTCTTTGGATATGAGCAAGACCTACTGGGTTGAATACACTTTTGGGGGTTGAATACAGTTTTAGAAGATCATCTCCTCCCCCTGGTGCATCTCCACTACTACAATCACCACCACCCTGAAAATGCTACACAGAGACTAGGGCAATGGTTTTCGACCTGTGGGTCCCCAGATGTTTAGGCCTTCAACTCCCAGAAATCCTAACAGCTAGTAAACTGGCTGGGATTTCTGAGAGTTGTAGGCCAAAACACCTGGGGACCCACAGGTTGAGAACCACTGGACTAGGGGAACCCTGTTTAATGGAATCAGCTTTAGGATCTCATCAGACAGAGGTCCATAAACTGGGAGACAGCGGGCAAAACCATCGGGTGGCACCCCACATTCCCCGCTTACCATCCCATCTGCCTCTAGCTTCATCCCACACTGTCCCTGCTTACTCAAGTAGTCACCCATGTTCCCAGGGCAATCTCTCACTATACTGCTGAGACACATCCAGGATGGAGCCCTGCAGGAAGTAGCCCTCTGTCATTTATTATTTTTTTATTTCAGATATTTGTACCCCGCCCTTCTCACACACCCCCGAGGGGGGGGGGGGACTCAGGGCGGCCTCCAGCTGGCAACAGTCCAATGTACACATAATAATATCTATATAAATAAAAATGTAATGTTCGTTTGTGGTATTTACAGAACTCAAAAACCACTGGGGGGATTGACACCAAATTTGGACACGATACACCTAATAACCCAATATATGTCCACTCAAAAAAATTGATTTTGTCATTTGGGAGTTATACTTGCTGGGATTTATAGTTCACCTACAATCAAAGCATTCTCAACCTCACCAATGATGGAATTGAGCCAAACTTCGCAAACAGCTCTCCCATGGCCAACAGAAAATACTGGAAGGGTTTAGTGGGCAATGTCCTTTGGTTTTGGAGTTGTAGTTCATCTACATCCAGAGAGCACCGTGGACTCAAACAATGATGGATCTGGACCAAACTCTACACGAATGCTCCATGTGCCCAAATGTGAACACTGCTGGAGTTTGGGGGAAATAGAATCTTGACATTTGGGAGTTGTAATTGCTGGGCTTTATAGTTCACCTACAATCACAGAGCATTCTGAACCCCACCAACGATAGAATTGGGCCAAACCTCCCACACAGAACCCCCATGTGGGCCACAGCAACGCGTGGCAGGGGACGGCTAGTACATAATAAAATCCAATAATTACATATATTTAAAACATTAAATCACATTAACTAATTAAAATCTGTTTCTGTTTCAATAACAGCCTGGTGGTCTTATATGAGCTGAATGCTCTAGTTTTAGACTCCGTCAAGCATGTCCATAGTCAATTTCCATAGCAATTGTCATCATTGTCAGTCATGTGATGGGCTCCATCCTGGCTGCGTCTTGGCAGCATCCTAGAACAGGGTGCCTAGTTGTAATTATTTCCTAAATCATATTCGGCATATGAAATGCAACTCTGAATACATCTAGACATGTTTAAGCTTTATGGATTCCAATCAGTCCTAGGTAAGCACAAGTATGCATTGCATTGTGGCAATCATCAGCTGCAATCCCCATGCACATGCTGCTTAAATATGACCTCCATAGGGTGTAGGCACTCTAGCATTGTGCAGACAAGGCCTACATAAGGACCTGATCTTCTACCTTGTCCTCTTTGAGCACTGCTGCCCCCACATTCAAACTATCACAACATGATAAACCCACCAGCTGAAGGATTTATATTCTCTGCATCTTTTTAATTAGTCTCCCAAAGTTTCCAGGTGACACCCGGAACCAAGCAACAACAGAGAGTGGCCAAGATGGTAAACATTATAAACATGCAAGGAGAAGCTGCAGCAGTTTTCTTTTGCCTACTGCAAAAGACAAGATCTGCATCTTCCCTCCACCCTACTGATGGAGTGCAATTGACTTTTGCATTTTGCACTAAATTTGCAGCAAGACAAAGAGGGAAAGTGGGGGGAGAAAGGAAAAACTGGGACAATTTAAAAACAGCCAAAAATGGAGCAGGAAGGATAACCAGGACCTGCTCAACCCATTACGCAAAGTAAGCATTTGCAGTATAGTTGATTTTGCCCAAGGGCGCTCTTGAGGCGCTTTTGGGGGAAAATAGACCTTGACATATGTGAGTTGTAGTTACTGGGATGTATAGTTCACCTACAATCAAAGAGCATTCTGAACTCCATCAATGATGGAATTGAACCAAATATGGCACACAGAACTCCCACGACAAACAGAAAATATATATCAGTGATTGGTTGGGGGGGGGGGCACCAAAATACTGTTTGCTTACCGTTGAAATTTACCTAGGGTGGCCTCTGCCAGGACCATCCCTACCAAATCAAAACTTGGTTCTATTGCTCTGTTTTGTTTTTATTATTCTGAATCTCAGACAATTTTTAGAAGCAATTTTCATCAGTATCCATTCAAGATAAACACATACTCTACTGTTATAGGTGATATTGGTCTATTAAACTGGTTCCCATGCTAGGTAGTTGTCATATGGTTACTACATCTCAAGAGACAGTAATTTTCCAAGTTTTTTTTAAAAAAAGCATACCTTTAACACAAGCTTGAAGTGATGAACAATTTGAAACACCTAAAAGAAATTAAACAATATGGTAATAACATGGCATCATCGTCGTGTATGGATTCTCCGACCCCCAACTCTGAATTGTCCAGAAGATACTAGTACCATGTAAGTTTTAAAATTATGTGATCTACACATAGTTTAAGAAAATATAATATGGATCCTTTTTTGTAAGAATTAAGGTACAGTGCTTACACTGATCTGTGGATAAGTTGAGAGGGTGAGCTATAAGGATTCACCCTGAAATGGTCTGGTGAAATGACTTTCTTTGTTTATGGACCATGAAACATTAGTGGAAAGAGGAAAGTCTGACATGAGAAGTTTGCCATATACCTCCTAGGCCACTTCTACACCGCCATATAAAATCCAGATTATCTGCTTTGAACTCGATTATATAGCAGTAAAGACTTGTATAATCCAGTTCAAAGCAGATAATGTGGATTATCTACTTTGATAATCTGGAATATAGGGCAGTGTAGAAAGGGCCATAGTCCAACACTAGACCACTATTCCAGGGGTCCTCAAACTAAGGTCCGGGGCCAGATACGGCCCTCCAAGGTCATTTACCCGGCCCCTGCTCAGGGTCAACCTAAATCTGAAATGACTTGAAAGCACATAACAACAACAACAACAATCCTATCTCATGCTGCTTAAATATGACCTCCATGGGGTGTAGTGAAAAGCAGGCTCACACTTCCCATTGAAACACTGATAAGTTTATATTTGTTAAAATTGTTCCTTTTTTATTTATTGTATTTTAAAGTGTTTTTGCACTGCAAATAAGATATGTGCAGTGTGCATAGGAATTCATTCATTTTTTTTTTCAAATTATAATCTGGCCCTCCAACGTTTTGAGGGACTGTGACCTGGCCCTCTGTTTAAAACGTTTGAGGACTATCCTGACTCCTTCTTTCAGTCTTAAGAAGAGGGAAAAATGCAACAGGGAATACAAACAGTTCAACCATCAACACAAAAGATCAAAGAGCAGCTGTACAAAATAAAACCAAAAAATAAAGAGATAAATACAATTTATTGTATTGTCGAAGGCTTTCATTGCCGGAATCATTGGGTTTTTGTAGGTTTTTTCGGGCTATATGGCCATGTTCTAAAGGCATTTTCTCCTGACGTCAGGAGAAAATGCCTTTAGAACATGGCCATATAGTCCGAAAAAACCTACAACAACCCAACAACAATTTATTGTTTGACCCATTTTGGGGATATGTATCTTTAAGCACCTGCCATAGCACAAATTGAAGCCTATTGGTAATTAGTTCAGATATGCAAGGTTGTAGCAAAATGATAATCCCACAATGTATGTCTCACAGGTCAAAGCTACTCCAACTCCACTTTGGCCCCTTCCACACTACCATATAAAATCCAGATTATCTGCTTTGAACTGGATTATATGACAGTGTAAACTCATATAATCCCGTTCAAAGCAGATAATGTGAATTGTCTGATTTGATAATCAGAATTATGGATAGTGGAGCCCCCGGTGGCGCAGTGGGCTAAACCCCTGTGCCGGCATGACTGAAGACCAACAGGTCGCAGGTTCAAATCTGGGGAGAGGCGGATGAGCTCCCTCTATCAGCTCCAGCTCTTCATGTGGGGACATGAGAGAAGCCTCCCACAAGGATGATAAAAACATCAAATCATCCGGGCGTCCCCTGGGCAACGTCCTTGCAGACGGCCAATTCTCTCACACCAGAAGCGACTTCCAGTTTCTCAAGTCGCTCCTGACATGACAAAAAAAAATATGGATAGTCAACATTTGATGAGGGTTTATTTTCAACAGCACCAACCTGGCGAAACAAACAACATAAATTAATAAATCACCTTTAAAGGGGCACATTTGCTGGAATCACTAGTTTTAATTTGGTTCTCTGTTTTTAATAGTGTGAAAGCAGTGTTTTTACTGCACTATCTAAAGATAAATCATTATGAATACTACGTGCTGGCACATAAGCATTCTGGATATGATTAAGACAAACCTATACATGCTATTTTGCCAGAAGAATAGGAAACACCAGCAGCAGAGACTGCTTGAGTTGATTTATATCCTGTCTTTTTTCCTATGCGGGATCTAATTCAGTTTTTCTCCCTGCTTTGTCAAATCATTCCGCTCCAAAATCATTATTCAGTTTTTAAATTGTTTCCATTGCAAACTTAGATGTCTTTTCATTATCAGGCTTCTTGACTCCATACCTGATCTTATGCTTTGTACCACCTATAGAGTATGGTATATCACTTACCATGAAGAGTTTTGAAGTGGATGCACAGAAGGCAGAAAGCCAGAGCAGCAACTATCTTCATCCTTTATGAAACGTTAGGCACTAACACGGATCTATTATCCTATTATGAGTCCAGACCTAGAACAAAAATAATATTTATGGTGCCACTCAGCTTTTTAGTAGTCAGGTAATATGCTTGGCTGTTTGCTAGGTTATCTTGTTTAAGTTGAAGAAGTTGTTTCCCCAAGTTGTTATATCCTACACATAGACACAGCAATACGTCAGCATTAAAGGCTGAGCGCTGTGGTTTTCCCAGCTCACGTCTTGGTAGTGGAACTAAGATGACAACACATTTCTGTTTTCAAGTTAGTTCTGTGAACTTGAATCACAAAGTGAACACAGTCTGAAAATAGATATAGTGCTGATGATGACATTCTTATGCAAATCATTGCTTTTAGTCTTAATAATAATCCGGTGGTTATCTATCCCCTGTGGAGAGGAAGCAGAAGTGGGGAAAGGTTCCCAGACAAGAGGACCACCGTTGTTTTCCAGATGACTTTGGATACAACTCTCACCAGCCCTAGTTCTTACAATAATAATAATAATAATAATAATAATAATAAACCTTTATTTATACTCCGCTACCATCTCCCGCAGGACTCGGTTCTGCTTACAAGAGGCAGAGCCCAAAATACATCAGAACAAAAACACAACCACAACAATACAATACAACAATAAATAACTCATAGCAAAGCAAAAACAATAACAAAATATCACGACGCAATTTAAAAACAAGCAAATGGAGAATGAGTTGTTGTAGGTTTTTGGGGCTGTTTGGCCATGTTCTAGAAGCATTCTTTCCTGACATTTTGCCTGCATCTATAGCAGACATCCTCAGAGGTTGTGAGGTTTCACAACCTCTGAGGATACCTGCCATAGATGCAGGTGAAACGTCAGGAGAGAATGCTTCTAGAACATGGCCATACAGCCTGAAAAACTTATAACAACCCAGTGCTTCCAGCCATGAAAGCCTTCTACAATACAAATGTAGAATGATTGTGGAAGTTGCGTTCCCCAAAATTATTTATTTATTTACTATTTATTTATTTTCTA
Source organism: Anolis sagrei ordinatus (assembly GCF_025583915.1). Classification (NCBI taxonomy): domain Eukaryota; kingdom Metazoa; phylum Chordata; class Lepidosauria; order Squamata; family Anolidae; genus Anolis; species Anolis sagrei. The sequence goes on from NW_026844366.1 coordinate 184,220,985, forward strand.
TATTTGTATACCGCTCTTCTCAGCCCTCAGAGCGACTCAGAGCGGTTAACAAAGCAAATACAATACTTAAGCATGATAAAAAAACAGTTAAAAACAAGTTAAAAGAATAACTTAAAAGGCCATTATATGCTAATCAAGGTGGTCAGTTGAAACATTCACCCCTAGCTCCAGCAGACAAGAGTCCTTTGTCCCACCCTGGTCATTCCACAGATATGTAAACTCTTTTTCCTAGTTCCAACAGACCTCACTATCTCTGAGGATGCTTGCCATAGATGCAGGTGAAACGTCAGGAAAAAATGCCTCTAGACCAGGGGTCCTCAAACTTTTTAAACAGAGGGCCAGGTCACAGTCCCTCAAACTGTTGGAGGGCCAGATCATAATTTGATAAAAACATGAATGAATTCCTATGCACATTGCACATATCTTATTTGTACTACAAAAAACACTTAAAACAATACAATAATTAAAATGAATAACAATTTTAATAAATATAAACTTAATAGTATTTCATTGGGAAGCGTGGACCTGCTTTTGGGTGATAAGATAGGTTTGTTGTTGTTTGTTTGTTTGTTTTCAAGTAATTTCAGACTTAGGTTGACCCTGAGCGAGGGCCAGGTAAATGACCTTGGAGGGCCGTATCTGGCCCCGGGGCTTATTTTTAGGACCCCTGCTCTAGACCATGGCCATATAGCCCGAAAAAACCTACAACAACCTAAAATAATAACATTATATCAATAAACATCATAACATCTCATCTAGTCTCATAGTTATCTGTTGTTGTTGTTATCGCTTGTATTGTTGTATTATGAGCTCGGCCTCATGTAAGCTGCACCGAGTCCCTTGGGGAGATGGTAGTGGGGTATAAATAAATATTATTATTACTACTACTATTACTTATTATTATTATTATTATTATTATTATTATTATTATAACTGAGGGGGGTATTGTGTCACTGGGATGGTGAATCTTTGTAATTCTTTGTATGAACCTGTTAGAGTTTAGTATATCTGGCAGATTCACTGTTAATTGTAAAGTCAGGTGTGACTAAGCAGAACCGAAATAAACCAGAGTAACTAATGAATGGCAGCTGCAAGTAATAAATAATAGGCTGCAATGGCGATTATGTAATGCAGCAGGTGATTGATTGGGAATATAAATTAAGCAAGCAACCACAACATGTGGACTTCCTTGTAGTGTTTGGGGTTTCCCAATGTGGAGGAGTTTGATTTAGTGAACCAGTGGATCAGATACAGCTTTATACTGTAAGTAGGAGAAGAGAATGTTAATATTGTATAAACTGTGTATATTTTGGATCATGGAGCTATAAAGAGATCAAAAGCCTTCCTGGTTGGAGATAAATGAAGATAAAGTCTACTGTTTGTTTAATGTTTATACTCCAGAGTTACTATCAGTACTTCTGCTGTGTTGCCTGAAGTTTGATAAAGTGTTTAAAGGCTAGAGAAAATATCCAACAGAACCATTGTCCATACTGATGGAATTCAACCTCACATTGCTCAAGTCTGCAGTCCTCAGTAAGAAGCAGAAAGATAGCATTAAGCTCAGCTGAGGAACCCCCCCCCCCCCTGAATGTTTGTAGTTGTTCTGTTTCCTCTCCGTGAGGTGAGAATGCTCTGTCAAGTATCCTGTTTTGTATTTTTAAATACTCTGCTATTTTGGGAGATTTCCCTAACACATACAAGGAAATGAAGGAAGATGGTGGATCTTCCCTGGCCCCAGGTTTAGGGGAATTGGGAGACAAAGAGATGATGGGCCACCACAAGACCTAAAATTCCATCTGAATATGAGCAAATGAGAAATTACAGTGTAGAAAAGAGTTTCTCAGACTGTGCTCTTCCAGATGTTTTGGACTACAACTCCCACAATTCCTAACAGCTGGTAAGCTGGCTGGGATTTCTGGGAATGGAATTCTAAACACCTCGAGGAGCACAGTTTGAGAAACACTGATGCAGAAGTATCTTCTCAGTCTAAGGGGGACTCTATATCAAACATCCCAAGCTAGCCAGATAGCATGAATGTGCCTTCAAGTTCATCTTGCCCTTTATTCAGGAGCCCTCATTTATGATCCTTTTCATACTGGAAAAATCCTAAGTTCCAGAAAGAGCATGGTTTCTTATTCATTCTTCAGAGCTCTTATGGTCAGGAAGTTCTTCTGAATTTTCAGGTGGAATCTCCTTCCCTGTACTTTGAACCCACAGCTCCAAGTCCTAGACTCCAGAGCTGCAGAAAACAAACCTGCTCCCTCTTCCTTGTGGCATACTTTCAAACATTTAAACATGGCTATTATGTCTCCTCCCAACCCTCTCTTCTGCAGTCCAAGCACACCCAGCTCTTTAAGCTGCTCCTCATAGCGGTTCATAGTTTCCAGATCTTTGATAATTTGCCCTCCTCTGGACGTGCTCCAGCTTGTCAATATTCCTCTGAATTGTGGTGCCCAGAATTGGACACAGTTTTATTCCAGGTGAGGTCTGACCAAAGCAGAATACAAAGGAACCATGACTTCCCTTGATGTAGACCAGTGGCTCTCAACCTGTGGGTCCCCAGATGTTTTTGGCCTTCAACTCCCAGAAATCCTAACAGCTGGTAAACTGACTGGGATTTCTGGGAGTTGTAGGTCAAAAACATCTGGAGACCCCAGGTTGAGAACCACTGATCTAGACACTATACTCTTTCTGATGAAGCCCAAAATCTCGTTAGCCTTTAAAGCTTCTGCATCACATTGTTGGCTCATGTTCAACTTGTTGTTCACTAAAACTTCAAGATCTTTTTCACATGGATTGTTGTCAAGCCAGGCATCACCCATCCTGTATCTTTGTATTTCATTTTTTTCTACCTAAGTGTAGCATCTTACATTTGTCCTTGCTAAAATTCATTTTGTTAGTTTTGACCCAGCTCTCTAATCTGTTAAAGTAATTTTGAATTCTGATCCTGCCTTCTGGAATATTCAATATCACTTGATAAGTATGCCCTCTAAAGCAGTGGTTCTCAATCTGGAGTCCCCAGATATTTTTGGCCTACAACTCCCAGAAATCCCAGCCAGTTTACCAGCTGCTAGGATTTCTGGGAGTTGAAGGCCAAAAACATCTGGGAAACCTAGGTTGAGAACCACGGCTCTAAAAATTCATCCAAACCATTAATAAAAATGCTAAACAGTACTGGGGTCAGGACTGAACCCTCATTATGGGAGCCCACTAGTCACTTCTTTCCAGGATGAAAAGGAATCATTGGTGAGCACCCTTTTGGTCTAGTCACTGACCCAAACCCACCTAAGAGTAGTATTGTCTGGCCCACATTTTACTAGTTCGTTTGCAATAATACCTTGTCAAAGGCCTTGCTAAAATAAAGATATGCCACATCCACAACATTCCCTGCATCTATCAAGTTTGTAACTCTAGCCAAAAAAGTTAAGATTAGTCTGGCATAATTTGTTTTTGAGAGACCCATGTTGACTTTTAATGATCACAGCAGTCTTTTCTAAGTGATTACAGGCTACCTCATTAATGATCTGCTCCAGAATCTTTCCTGGTATCTAGTAAATATCTGAATTCTAGCACCAGTAGGTTCTGGCTTTCCATGTCCATTGTTTGCTACATTCTGACCTTTCGTCTTGCTCTATGGGCTTTACTAAGCCAATGTAGGACATGAGATGTGCCAACAAGACAACTGTACATTGTGTTACATATTCCTCAATGGCTTACAACCTTTTGCTTCCATGTTGGAAGGATCAGCTGAACTCAAACAAGGTAGCTTTGAGGATATCTCAATGTGGAAGTAGTATTATGTACCATGGTTATTTCCTACTACTGCAGCCCACTTTCTGTATTATTGGCTTACCCACTTCCTTATCAAACTTAGATCTTCTTCTGTATCCAGTCTTTTTTGTGTGACTACCCTGAGTTCTTTGGACTGTCAGCATACCTACCACTCTCCACTCATTCCATCAACTGCACTAGTCACTACTTCATCATTTGGCCAATCTGTATAATTTTCGTCTTGCCACTTCCCTTCAAGTACATTATTAAGCTTCACTCGTGCCTCAACTTCAGTGGACCTGCATTCTACCTAATATTGTCCAGACTTGCAGTTCAGCTCTGCCCTTGCTACCATGCCTAGACTCATCATTGACATGTGTCACGCCTAGGTCACAGTTTCTGATGTTAGGTTTATTGAGCTGATTCTCCATAATGTATGAGACTGAGGAGAAACATGCTTGTTGTGTTTTTGCTTTAACAAGCAAGTTTCAGTCTCCCTCACCACATTTTCCCTACATCACACTTGTACACAAACACGTAGTTTATTTGAAATCAGTCAGCTATTTTAAACAGTGGCACTTCATTAAGGTAGCTTGTTTCCAATATTGGAACAACCTATTAAGAAAAAAGAAATAGAGGAAGTCATTAATAAATTAAAAGTAGGAAAAGCCCCAGGCTTGGATGGTTTAGGGACGGAATACTATAAAAGCTTTAGAGAAGTTTTAACCCCAAAATTATTGGAACTATATAACGGAATAATGAAGGGAGATAAAATACCCGACTCATGGAGGAGATCATTAATAATATTAATACCCAAACCTGATAAAGACTTAACAGACCCAGGGTCATATAGACCCATATCATTAATAAACCAAGACGCAAAGATATTATCCGCGATATTAGCTAATAGAATGAATAAATGTATGTATAAGTATATAAAAGAAGACCAGTGTGGGTTTATAAAAGGAAGACAAATGTCAAATTTGATAGGGAGAGTACTAAATAAAATTCATTGGGCCAAAGAGGGGAAGGGAAAAGCAGGGATACTATCATTAGATATTTTTAAAGCGTTCGACTGTGTGGAATGGGAGACATTAGGGGAAATACTGAATAAATTTGGAATGGGAAATAAAATAAAAGGAGTACTAAAACAATTTTATTCAAAGAATTCAGCAGTAATAACTATAAATGATGGAGTGACAAATGAAATACAAGTGACTAGAGGAACTAGACAAGGGTGCCCTTTGTCCCCGATATTATTTGCTATGGTGATAGAACTTTTTGCTAATAATATAAGGAATGATAAAAACTTAGAGGGATTAGGAAAAAAGGAGAAACAGAAGGTGAGCTTATTTGCCGACGATACATTGTTATTTATAGAAAATATAGTGGAGAAAATAGATAGAATAAAAGAACATTTGGAGACATTTGGGAAAGCAACGGGTTTACAAGTTAATTGGAATAAGTCAGAAATGATGCTACTCAATTATACAAGAGAAGAAGAAAAAAAAATCATAGAACAAAGAAAAACGGGAATAAGAATTAAGAATAAATTAAAATATTTGGGAGTAATAATAACTAAAGATTTAAAAGAGATAGAGGAAGAAAATGTAGTAACTTTAAGAAAAGAAGTTCAGAAAAAGTTAATAGAGTACGAAGGTATACATTTATCCTGGTTTGGAAGAATAGCATTAGTAAAAATGAAAATACTTCCAAAAATAAATTTTATATTTAGGATGCTACCACTTCAAATCACAGAGGAAGAACTAACTAGATGGCAACAAATGATTAATAAGTACTGCAATGGAAGTAAGAAAAATAGACTAAATAAACAAATATGGTATAGATCGCAAAAGGAGGGTGGACTAGCATTACCTAATATAAAAAAATATTATGAAGCAAGTAGATTAAATCTGGTTATAGAAGGAATGGTTAAAAAAAAGGGAATAGACTGGCTTAGTAATGATTCAGGAAAAGTGGAAGATGAAACCTGGAATATATTTTTTAAACAGCTTACTAGAACAGAATTGAAGGAAATTAGAAACCCAATGTTGAGCAACATACTGAAAGTATGGAATAAGTACAAGGGGAGGTTAATAAAGGAAGGATCAATTATTACCCCAATAGTGATGGAAAAGAAATTCCCAAAAAATTTAAAAAAAGTAATGGATAAAAAGGTAAGGGAAATAAATTTAGATAGGATAGGGGATTGGATGAAGGTGGAAATGAAGAGGGAAAGGATGTTGGAAGAGTTTAAAGAAATAAAATTATCATGGTTTCACTGTATACAATTAGAACAATGGTTAATAAATTGGAAAAAGAATAACAGAAATGGAGGCCAACTTAATCAATTCGAACAAATAATACAGAAGGGAAGGGCGGTAGAAGAACATGAAAACTTGAGAGGCGTAATTAGCAAAATCTATAAGATACTAATTGAAATGAGGGATGGAAAAATAAAAAAGTGTACCCTTAAGGAGATTTGGGAAGAGGATTTAGGGATAAAAATAAGCGAAATAGAGTGGCAACAGTTATGGGGACAAAGACATTTAAAAAATTTATCGATACGAGTTAAAGAAAATTATTATAAGCTAGTATGGAAGTGGTACTTAACACCGGTAAGAATAGCATATATGAATAAGAATAATTCAACAAATTGTTGGAGAGGGTGTCAAGAACCAGGAACATATATACATATGTGGTGGCAATGTAAATATGTAAATAATTTTTGGGAGAAAGTATTTAGAGAAATAGAAATTATAATGAATATGAAAATAGATAAAAGCCCTAGTATAGCCTTACTATCATTATATACCAATAAGCAATTGAAAATGGAGGATAAAGAAGCAATAACAAATTTACTAACTATAGCAAGACTGCTCATAGCAAGGAATTGGAAAAAAGAAATGAATATACAAATTGAGGAGTGGTATAAGGAAGCATGGAAATTAGCTTTAAACGATAAACTGACATGTATATTAAAGGTTAAAAAAGGTATATGGAAACAAAGTGATTTTGATGCTAGATGGGGGAAATTTGTGATAAATGGATTAAAAAATAAGGAAGGAAAATTACCGTCACAAGAAGAAATGAAATTTTGGACTGATGAAATGTAAGAAATGTGGCTTGAAACGGGTGGAGGGGAGCACGGAGGTGGGGGAAAAAAAAAAAAAGAAAAAAAAAGGGGAGGAATGTCAAAGCAAAACAACAAAATAACATGTTAAAGAGGTTGATGTAGAAAATGCAATAGTATGTAATAATTGTGATAAACTAATAAAAATTTATTAAAAAAAAAAAAAAAAAGGTAGCTTGTTTCCATTCCCCTTTTGCAATGGCTCCCATTTCTCTTCGAGCCCTGTGAGACTCACTTCATAGTGTTCTCTCCATCACAAGGCTAATGGAAGCAATCAGAATTTCACCCTGTTGTAAGACTAAAGGAAATGCTTATCTGAAGAAGTGAAAAGATCAGGTGCTTTCCTTTGAGGGAATTGTTTTGGTCGATACTATTCACTCAGGTTTGGGTTAAAAACAACTCTTTCTTGCAAATCTAAAAACAATGCTTTTCTTTTGTTCTATGTCCCCTACTTCCAAACACACATACAATCAAGAAACAAAGGAGATGAGGTATTTTGGATGTATACTTACTCCCATCCTACTTGGGGGACAAGTATAATTTAAAAGGAAGTATACACTCCCAATTAATGTAGGTTACATTATATACTGTGCTAGCCATCCTCTGCCACACGTTGCTGTGGCCCAGTCTGTGTATATGTGTTTTGTATGTATATATGTGTGTGAATATGTGTATATTTGTGTGTGTGTATATATGTGTGGTTTTGTGCATACGTTGTAATGTATTTTTATCTTTTGACTTTTTAAGTCTTTTCTGCTGTGTTTTTCAGTGTTTTTATGAGTAATGGTCACTCATTGGCCTGATAGGTGTATTGCGTCCAAATTTGGTGTCAATTCGTCCAGTGGTTTTTGAGTTATGTTAATCCCACAAATGAACATTACATATTTATTTATATAGATTGTCAGTGTCTGCAATACAGACAAAGATGAAGGGCTGCCAGTCCACCATCTGAGTCAGTGGAAAGCAGAAACAACAACAGCTGCCGCCTGACACTGAGGAAGCTACCCCTGCAGTGCAGGACCAAGTGCCTCAGGCAAGAGGGAGTCCTGAGTTAACTCAAGATCAGGAAAGTAATGAGGCAAAGTTAAGTATCCCAGAAAAGCTACAACTGAGAACTCATTCTGTTCAGCTGCATAGATCTGCTTGGTTGGCACAGAGAAGGGCCAACAGGTGAGAGCACTTGTGTTATGGAGCATAAAGAGTAGCAGTTTGGATTTGGTCTTCTGGGAGCAATGTTTGGAACCTGCTACAGCTTGGAGCTCTGTTGGATGATTTCGTGTGCCTTATCATGTGTTAGGCCTTGACTTCAGACCTTGGATTACGTATTGTTTGGATGTGTTGGTGAGGACTTTTGGACTGGACTATTGACTATGCCTCCTGGATTATTCCTGTCTAGTTTGTTGTTTGAATCTACCTTTGCTTTGACTCCAGAGTGAGTGACTGTTTATACTGAGAGATGCTATGCAGGGTTGTGACATGTATACGTTTTATGCAACAACAACATTTTATTATGGCCTAAAGACCCTTTTTGCACTGTAGGTGTACAAGGAGTGCAGGTAATGAGATTAAAAACATTGTATGTGTTGTATATATTGATAGAGAATAGGTTACAATGGTGTACTGTCACACACACACACACACACACCCAAGTAAGCATGCCAAAACAGCAAGTATGCAGGGCAACTCCATCACCCCGCATGCCACTCCAGCATGGCAATGCTTCCCCTATCACACGGGGAAAGTGTCACCCAACTATGTTGATGAGGAAGCATCCTAGGTCACTTCCATCCTGATTGGGGGTGGGGCCTCTGCCAGAAGTTGGGGGACATCATGTAATAGGCTACGTGGCTGGCAACGTTGCTTAAATTGATAAGTGTGATGAGATCCTTTGTTTCAAAGCCCCAGCTCACTCATTAACATTTCAGTCCACTACTATTTCTCAGATTCACCTGTTTAACTAGAAAATTAGATGGAAGGATCATGGCTGTCGATCCAATTCCGAGCACAATTCAAAGTACTGGTTTTGACCTACAAAAACCTATACGGTTCCGGCCCAGCGAATCTGTCCAAACGGATCTCCCTCTACATCCCACCTCAGAGTTTAAGATCTTCTGGGGAGGCCCTGCTCTTGGCCCCGCCTCTATCACAAGTGAGATTGGCGGGTACAAGGAGCAGGACCTTCTCAGTGGTGGACCCTCACCTATGGAATTCACTCCCCAGGGAAATTAGATCAGCGACATCCCTCCTTTCCTTTAGAAGGAAATTGAAAACATGGATTTGGGACCAGGCGTTTGGGCAATCTGGCAGATAAATAAAGGACTACGACGACGGATAGGAATAGACAATGTGGAATGAAGTATGGACTCTGAGTTGGCGAATGCTGAGCATGAGATTGGTTTATTTATTGTGATATATATTGATTGTTTTAATTGTTATAACTGTTTAACTGCTGTTTTTATACGTTTTTGTATTGTGTAGGCATCGAATTGTGTCTGTTTGTAAGCCGCCCTGAGTCCCCCCTTGGGGGTTGAGAAGGGCGGGGTAGAAGTACACGAAAGAGATAAATAAATAATGTATGTAGTCATGCAAGCTTACATGTCCCAGTATTTTATTTATTTTTTTGTGTTCAGCAAATTCTAAGGTCTTTCAGATCAGTGCTCAGTAGAGAGAGTCAGATAAATGTGTTCCTTCTTGATAGAAGCAATGGATAGAAGCTGTTGCAGAAGGTTTCTGTCCAGGCACATAACCACAGTCGCAAAGAAACAGAACAAAACAAGGGAAAGCTAGATGGTTTGATCACAAGTCCCCTCATGGTACATTCCATAAGATGCACTACTGTTCCTAAAACAGTGATGCCTTTTGTCTCCTGTGTCAGTGGGGCAGTGAACCTGCTTTAGGATTTCCTCTGGAGGACCTCATGAATTCCACCCATGGCCTTTGTAATTCCTTAGGTGCAGCCTACCAGCCTTAGCTCTAGGCTCCTGGATCACCAAGTTGCATAGTATAATGATATCATTGCTATTGCATCAATAGTTATGAAGAGAAGAGGAAGCTGTCACTACATGGGGAATATCACCCATCTCATCTGTGTTTTAACCACAAAACTATGCATGCAAATAGATAAATGAAGTTAGCAGCAGGTGCCCAATCTCTGCTCAGATATCTTAAAAATATAACTTCCTTCCAGCTCTGACTCATAATTTGCTGTCTGGTGCCCCCTAGGGGCTTACAGCCTAAAGAATTGTCTCTGTCCTGGCAATTTATAATTTTAATGCATTTTTTTCATTCAGGTTTTAGATGCTTTGAAGTTGCTTTAGTTGCATATCTTATTTGGACAGACATATACTCCTATTTGTATGTTACTGGGATGAATGGGCTAAGCATGCTGAAAGGGGAAGCACACTGAGCGTTTAGTCCTGCTATAGGTCCTGAAAATAGTGTATTGATGACAAACTTTGGCTACATTAGCACTTCCAAAGTGAACATATGGGACAGGGGCTGGAAAACATTTTGGTCTTCAGGGCTGGACCAAATCCAACAGGCTGGGGAAAATCCAATCCGGAGATCATCTGCAATGCTCATAACCAGTTTCATCATGTCAGGGAAGCATAGTGTTGCTTCGAGTTGCTCCTTCTAGTACTCTCCAAATCCCTTTATACATGTGTACATCCCAGATGAACAGTTGGTTACAGGATGAGGCTTCTGTGCTTTAATCCTGGAGAGATCATGGAGCAAACCAAGGCACCATAAAGTTCTGTGAAACTAGATGAAGGTACCTTCCAAACTCCTGGTCTGTGACTGTATAATAAGATTCATTCATTCATCCAATCGCCAGCATTCAGCTTAAAGTCATCACTTTCCGACATGGTTCTTATCTCCCTGGTACAAAGCAGGAGGGAAAGACATATGACTTCATCACCAGCAATAAAATCAGTGTTTCTACACATTTAAGAATTGGCAACTCACAGAGCCCATCACATGATGCAACCCTCAACTGTGGGTTCCAGGTATTTTACAATTTCCCGTTTAGATTACTGCAATGCTCTCTAAGTGGGGTTGCCTCTGAAGACTGCCCGGAAGCTCCAACTAGTCCAACGTGCGGCAGCCAGAATGCTAACACGAGCAGGGTACAGGGAGCATACTACTACTCTGTTGCGCCAGCTCCACTGGCTGCCAATTAGCTTCTGAGCACAATTCAAAGTGCAGGTGTTATATATAAAGCCCTAAATGACTCCGGCCAAGTTTACCTGTCCGAACGTATTCTCCCCTATGAACCATCTAGGTTGTTAAGATCGTCTGGAGAGCCCCTGCTCTCGGTCCCACCAGCCTCTCAGGCGCGTCTGGTGGGGACGAGGGACAGGGCCTTCTCGGTGGTGGCCCCTCGACTCTGGAACTCTCTCCCACTGGAGATCAGAACTGCCCCCCTCCATTCTGTCGATGAAAACCTGGCTATGGGGTTTGGCTTTCGACGAGTGAATCAATATTTCTGTGATCGGATAGATGACGATGAATGATGGACAACAAATTCACTATGATGACTGACCATTGTTATTATGTGATTGCATTTTGCTGTTACGTTTTAATTGAATATGTTCTATGATGTTTTTAATTATTGTTTTGTGATTTTATTGTTGGAAACTGGCCCGAGTCCCCCGATAGAGAGGAGAAGACCGGTATACGAAATTGCTAAATAAATAAATAAATAAAATAAATTTCTAAAGTGTGGGTTTTTCCCATAATTCCTAAGTTGATTGGCAATCGACTTACTTTTCAATTCCCTGCATAGAGTCATGTAAATTTACATGTGATAGAAATTCCCCCATGCCCGTTTGTAAATAAAACAATGAAATCACCATGGGGAGAGGAGCTGAGATATAGAATCCTTTTTTCCCGCCATAATTTTTAGAACTGAAGAGGTACCATATTTCCAGCATATAAGACGACTAGGTGCATAAGACAATCCCCAACTTTTCCATTTAAAATATAGAGTTTGGGATATACTTGCCGTATAAGACTACCCCTCTTCCAACATCCTTTTCCCAAGTTTTCTTTACTCTGGACTTGAGGGCCGTCTTCTGAGGGAGCCTCATGGCGAGGCAGAGCCAGCACTAGGCTGGTGATGACAGGGATAGCCCAGCAGATCACCACCCCCTGGCCAGTCTCCATGGCAATGTGGCCTACCGCTCCTCCTCCCCACGCACTCACTCCCTTCGCCTCTTCCAGTCATGTTGCTCAGGGACGCAGAGGGCGAGGGAGTAATATTACTATGAAAAGATACCAAGGCAGATATACACACACAGAGAACATCCCACTAGTAAACCCAGGATTCCTTTCCCCAGGTCAAGGGAGAAAGGAAAGGTCTGGCTAACTGCTGGCAAGATGGGTCAGGAACAAGAGCGATATCTATGGAGGGGATGAATGAGAGAATGACATCCCTTAAATCCTCCCAACCAAGGCTAGCAAGGAGGAGGAGGGGTCGGGGCTGAGGGGGCCAGCAAGATGAGAAACCAAGATGGAGGCTCCAAAATACCAGGCAAGGGAGGTGAGCAGCTGTCCTCCCACTGGAGCAGGGCACCTGAAGCTGCTGCTGCACCCCTCCAGTGCTGCTTGGCTCCCCAAGCTCCTTTGCCAGGCTTCAACCTCCCCAAGGAGCTCCTCCACTCCATCCCTGCCTTGCCTGACATTGCGGTGGTGGTGGAGGAGGACAAGGTGATGCAAGCCTGGGAGCCACTGGGCAATGGAGAGGAGGAGAAGTCACCTGGAAGACTTGACATTTTTATGCCCGACGTATAAGATGATCCCCAACTTCTGAGAGAATTTTCCAGGATTAAAAAGTTGTCTTATACATTGGAAAATATGGTAATTTATATCTTTTTTTATTTAAACTTCAGGTGGTGTGGCTCCCACTGAATTAAGTGTTTAAAAGGGATGGCTTAACTCAGCTTCATTGGAAGGAGTTGAGAGAAAATGACCCCAGTAAAAGTGATTCCTTAAGACTGATGCTTTAACTCCGCTTTAGTTGAAGAGTATGAACGATGGGAGAGGAGACAATAAGAGTTGGCATGTCTCCCGTGTAATAACAAATCAAAGAGATGCATTTTAAATAAAGCAGAGAAAACAATTAGGTGTGATGGGGTAGGAAAACCAGCACAAAGTGCTGGTTTTGACCTACAAAACCCTATACAGTTCCGGCCCAGTGTATCTGTTCGAACGGATCTCCCTCTACGTCCCACCTCGGAGTTTAAGATCTTCTAGGGAGGTCCTGCTCTCGGCCCCGCCTCTATCACCAGTGAGGCTGGCGGGGACAAGGAGCAGGGCCTTCTCGGTGGTGGCCCCCCACCTATGGAATTCACTCCCCAGGGAAATTAGATCAGTGACATCCCTCCTTTCCTTTAGGAGGAAATTAAAGACATGGATTTGGGACCAGGCGTTTGGACAATCTGGCAGATAAATAAAAGACTACGATGACTGATAAGAAGGGGTAAAGTGGAATGAAGTTATGGACTCTGAATGGAAAACGCTGAGCATGAGATTAGTTTTATGATTATGTTATATATCGATTGTTTTAACTGTTATAACGTTATCTGTATTATTGTGTAGGCATCGAATTGTGCCTTTTGTAAGCCGCCCTGAGTCCCCCTCCGGGGGTTGAGAAGGGCGGGGAAGAAGTACTCGAAATAAATAAATAAATAAATAAATAAATAAATAAAATCTTCCATTTAATTTTAAAGCAGGGCTTGGCAAAGCTTAAAGGTAAACCAAATATTTCCTTCATTTTAGTCCAGCACAAATGATGCAAGAGTTGTGTGGGAAGAAACAGCCGCATCTGAAGATTGGAGTTGAGAAGGTTAGAGAGGAACAGGTATCTTTGTCCATCTTGACAGAGTTTTACCGTATCTTGTTGTGCACTGGGATTGTGGTGCAGCTGGCTGAGTGTCAGCTGCATTAAGATCACTCTGACTAAAAGGTCATGAGTTCGAAGCCAGCCCAGGTTGGAGTGGGCTTCCAACCAGTTGTATAGCCTGTTGTCGACCTTTGCAACCCGAAAGACGGTTGCATCTGTCAAGTAGGAAAATTAGGTACCACCTTGTATGGGGAGGCTAAACTAACTAATTTATGAGGCCATAAAAAAGACTCCAGCAAAAAGCATGCGGGGAATGTGGAAGTTCTTCATCAGTGTCGCAGATGGACGATGAAAGCGACAGCTCCCCTGGCGGCCAGAAAAAGTTAAATAGCCTCTGTGTATGTCTGTATACATTGTATGTCAAATTGGCATTGAATGTTTGCCATATATGTGTACACTGTAATCTGCCCTGAGTCCCCTGTGGGGTGAGGAGGGCGGAATATAAATACTGTAAATAAATAAATAAAATAAATATTTTCAGAATTACAATTCCAGGAACCCCATCCCACATTCAACATGGCAACCCTAGTTGTCCTAGATCATCCAGTTACTTGGAGATGTAGGGAGTCCTAGTGATGAGAGAGAACAGTAGAGAATGTTTGCCCTTTGTAAGGAGTGAAATTTTACAGAGGGCCCTCTGCAGGGGGGAAAGATTTCAATTTCCCTGCTTTACGAATAATGTAATCACATCCAGAATCCACTGTTAAGGCCATGTCATTGGATAAAAAATCTATACTCCAGCATTACTTTTCTTTTGTGAGGAGCAACTTTCAGTTCATTTGTTCTCTTACTGTTCATTACTTATTCAACATACCAATCACATATTTCTCATGACAGTTTCCAATATTGCCCAACAGAAAAACAGCAAAATATTTTCATTTTTTTCCTCACATCAGATATTTCTTCATGAAATCCTGTATTAGCATCTGCCACATGAGGGTGCTGCTGACCAGCAATTTTCTCCCAGCAGAAACTGGATATGTTCTAATACAGCCAAGCACACAATGCAAGAATTTGTGTACATAAAAGCCATATTTGCTATCTATGGTTGTCTCTTTGCTCCAGCTACTCTACATTTAATTTCACATCTCCATGCTCTGGTATACTCCCAGGCAACAAACTTATGTCAGTCTCCCCTATTAACCTGTCTTATTTTTATTGTCATGTGATAAGTATATTAGTTTAATATAGAATAACAGGATTGTGCCATCATTCATTAAAAAGCAATCAAGGGGCATGGAGAAAGGTTGGGTGTTGTGGAGGAGGGCAAAAGGTTCTTTGGGAAATATAAGATGAAACATCCCAGCTCTTTTTTATTTTATTACTTAATTTAATTTGATTATTTGCTTAAATTTGCCCAGAATCCCACTCATCCACAAGTAAAGGGCCGTGAAATTGACTTTAAATAACAAGGCAGACTGGGCCCATGTATACCAGTTCTAGATCAGATCAGATGAGTCCAATTCACTTCTGTAGCAAAGCAATGCAATAAATATAACTTCAAACAGTTCTAGTTATTAATTTATTTATTTATTGTCGTGTCAGGAGCAACTTGAGAAACTGCAATTTGCTTCTGATGTGAGAGAATTGGCTGTCTGCAAGGACGTTGCCCAGGGGACGCCCGGATGAATTGATGTTTTTATCATCCTTGTGGGAGGCTTCTCTCATGTCCCCGCATGAGGAGCTGGAGCTGATAGAGGGAGCTCATCCGCCTCTGGAAGAAAGCACACAGAGCCTCTCCAGTAAGGAAACTATCAAGGCAATATGTCAAAGAGTAAGAGAAGGGGAGCTAGATATCACTCATGAGCAACAATCTCATCAGCATTCTCCAATCACAGTTTTTATGGGAAATAATTGTGTGTGAAATTATTCAAATCAGATAATTCTCTGCTAAAATAGATCCCTAAAAGCTGGGATGGGGGTAAATGTTGATTTTCAACACCCCCATCTCACTGAGCCCCTTTTACACCGCCAGATTATCTTCTTTGAGCTGGATTATATGGCAGTGTAGTCTCAGATAATCCAGTTCAAATTAGATAATGTGTATTATCTGCTTTGATAATCTGGATTATATAGCAGTGTAGAAGGGGCCCGAGTTTTTTTAATAAACTTTTATCTTTCCTACCTTATTGGTAATTTGCTTATGAGTATCAAAACTTGTTTTCTCCCTTATTTGTATTGCCCCTTCACTGTATACATTAGGTGTTACATGGAAGTTAAGCAAATCTGTGTCACCACAAAAGAGGACCATAATTGTCTAGGATTACTGGGAAGTGGAAGAAGATCCCAGCATTGCTATCTGTCTTCACTTAGAGGAGTCTGCTGCTGTGGCTGCCGTAGAAGAGGCTGGAACATCTCCAACAAGTTCTTCTGCTCCTGGTTTTGGGGTTCTTCATGAGTGAGACTGCAACTCCAAGCCATTTCCAGCTGGGAGTGACTAGCTGGGAGGGTGCAGTTATGAAAGCAGAGTCTACAAGGACTGGGACCCTACTCAATCCCTGTTACTGCCCCACCGTTCTGTAGGATCTGCTTTTCACTGTAGTGCCGTCCGAAGGTTCTGCTAAGACAAACATGATTTGAAAAGAGAGCTGAATGAAAGAAAACATGTGATGGGATAAGAAAATGGTTTAATTTCCAAATGGGGTGTTGCGAAGATTAAGAGCAAAACAACTATCCCCAACAATTTACCTATTATTATTATTATTATTATTATTATTATTATTATATAATACTTTATACCCCACCACCATCTCCCCAAGGGGACTCGGGGCGGCTTACATGAGGCCACACCCATCAACACAATATACACAATATAACAACACAACAAGAAATCAAAAAATAAAATAACCTAAAATTCAAAACCAATGTATATAAGTGACGCAACAATTTAAAAAAATCAAAAACATTATGACTTTTCATTACGACATTAAAATGATCACCACGGGCAGGGCCAAATTCAAGGATTAAAAATATTAAAACACTGGGAGATAGGGCAGTGTAAGCTATCATGGGATGAAGTCCTTAGACTCAATTCAGCTATGCCTATAAAGAAATAACAGTGACACGGTAAGCATTTTCTCTCTAAACAAGATTTAACACTTATCTGTTGCCCTTGCCTTGAGATAGACACATGAAAAAAAGTCTACTGGAACTAAAAGACATGTTTTCTTCACTTTCGCTGTAAAAATAACTAAAATGGACAATAAAATATTTTAAAAAGTCTACTGGGGAGAATGGGCAGGGAGAAATTCATTGGCAATTAAATCTGTATTGTCAAATTAGTTCTGGTAATTCTATAAAACTATGCAACGATACCAGTATCAAAAAAGGAAAACACTTTTGAAGCCACTGGGCATCTCTCATCATAATGCTTGCCATTAAGCTCAAAACAGAAACGAAAAGGGAAGCGAAGGCCTCAAAAGGGACTGTCATGCAGCTCAGTGAGCAGTTTTAGCCTGTGGTGCTCATGGAAGGCATTACGTGAGTTATCTCCTAATGAGCTCTTCATTGGCCGAGTTGCTCAGCCTTAATCGCAGCTCCACTCCACGCATCAGAGAAAGACCGATTTTACTAAATCCTGCCACAGAAGTGGCCAAGAAATCTCTTCCAAGAAATTTAACTTGCCCCAAGACATGAAGAGAAATGGATGATGATATGGTTTGTGTTGAGTCTGGGCTGTGATAATTCCTTCTGATTGAACAGGGCTTTTCCTTTATGCCTTAGGTGATCATACCATACAAGTTGTGAGCCAAGGAATCTTCGTGTCAAGCTCAGGAAAGCCCTAAACTCACTCTAGGCATGCCACCCTGAGAGAGACAGTGACCCTGACCAGCCTCACAGCGTTGCCTGAAGGATTACTAGATACTTTCGTTATTTGACTGTATTAAACATGTAGGGGCACATCTCATCTTTTCAGAGCAAGTCCCCTGATTTGCTCGTTCCATGAACTACAGTTATTGTTAACTCGCCCACTTCTGAATAGAGTAAGAGTTAAGGAATGCAGAGCTTCTTGGGGTTTGACATAGATCAAGATTTTCTGCTTTGGATTATATGGCAGTTTAGAGTCGTATAATCTAGTTTATATCAAATAATCTGGATTATATGGCAGTGTAGATCCAGCCTTCCTCTAGCTTCAAAGTCTTAGACATAAGTGACACCTTCGTGATGTTTGGTAATGTGTGAGTTTATATTCAGATATATACATGGGAGAGGCGCGCTGGCCCCGTGTACACTGCCATATAATTTAGTTTCTGAATCCAGATGATCCTCTTTGAACTGGATTATATGGCAGTGTAGACTCATATAATTCCATTCAAAGAGGATCATCTGGATTCGGAAACTGGATTATATGACAGTGTAGACCCAGCCACTGTTTCAGCAATGAGAGTGCTTCATGACAGATTTCAGGATTGAGTGAATCAGCACCCAAAGTGTTAATTTTACAACTCTGCATTCTTTGGGCCTGTGTACACTTGGGAGGGAAAGCATATTTTTCTCATATTTTCATATCTGAATAGACATTCATCCTCATCACATGAGATCCTTTTTGGCGGCATTCACCAGTTTGCCTATACTTTAATGATGGAGCCCACAAGCTCCCATCCCACAACATAGAGCAACTTCCAGCGGGCTCTGTTGTAAAAGTATAGGCATACTGGCCCATGCCTCTACTACAGCAACAAAGGAGGCTTCTTGTATTGAATAGAAGTCAATGGGGCTAAGTCGAGCAGCCAACCCTTCTCCCATGAGATGGAAACTCAGGTGAGTTGGGAGATGTGGGGCGTAGTGTGATAGGTTCCCCATGCCCCCCCCCCCCGATAGGCACCGCCAGATTCACCACGATGTGATTCCAGGAGCCCATCTGATAAAGTTGATTGTCTTAGGCCCCTTCTATACTGCCAGATAATCCAGATTATCAAAGCATATAATCCATGTTAACTGATTTGAACTGGATTACATGAGTATACACTTCCATATAATCCAGTTTGAAGCAGATAACCTGGATTGTATATGGCAATATAGAAAGGGCCTTTTTTGCACCATACACAATGGCAGTGTATTGAGCTTTTCTTAAGTAACGACACACGTCCCTGGGCAAACTCACCAGTATATGAAGCAAATTTGCCTGCAAAATACTGCTCCAATTTGCTCTGCTGGTGACCCTATAGTAGTGATCACTTTGATTTTCTTCCCTTTCTTCCTGCCATGCATACAAATATGAGCATTTCTCCCTAAGGTGTCTTTAGCTATCCTGTTATGCAGGGGTGTGCTAGTACTGATATACTATTCAAAAGCCAAAGAACTGATATGGAGTGTGAATGGTTATGAACATTGTGTATTACGATAGGAACCAATATGAGGCAAGTATGATTTGTTTTGTCTGTGTAGGCAGGCCCTGACAGAGGCGGCCCTAGGTAATTTTCAACGGTAAACAAACAGTATTTTGCCCCCCCCCACCCCCACCCCCACCCCCAAACAATCACTGATATATATTTTCTGTTCGTCGTGGGAGTTCTGTGTGCCATATTTGGTTCAATTCCATCATTGGTGGAGTTCAGAATGCTCTTTGATTGTAGGTGAACTATACATCCCAGTAACTATAACTCGCATATGTCAAGGTCTATTTTCCCCCAGGAGTGCCTCAAGAGCGCCCCTGGGCAAAATCAACTATACTGCAAATGCTTACTTTGCGTAATGGGTTGTGCCACCCCTGCCTGTATATTTCTTAGCCCCCTTCTACACTTCAGGGGATCTGATGGTAGTAAATACTCCACTTGCTTTACTACCATCAGATCCTCTGAAGATGCCCGCCACAGATGCAGGGGAATTGTCAAGAGAAATTATTGTTATTATTATTATTATTATTATTATTATTATTATTAACACTTTATTTATATTCCACCCTTCTCACCCCGAAGGAGACTCAGCGCGGATCACAGTACACGTACACAGCAAACATTCAATGCTGCTTTTGTAGAGACAATACACAGACAGACAGAACAGAAGGAGGTGCCATGGAAGGTTGGGCTGGAGTCCAGGGGGTGCTGTTGCTCTATCCTCTTATGACGAAGAGCCATCAGGACTTCCTCCTTCCTTTTGGTCGCCCAGCATTTTCTGATCTTCTTTCTTTATGGCATCGTAAAACACCTCCCCTGCTTTTTAGCGGTACCTAATTTTTCTAATCACAGCTAAAACTGTTTTTGAATTGCTTAGGTAAACAATGAGTTAGCTGACAGCTGGCTGCTCACGCCAACCCAGGGCTTTGAACCTGAAACCTTTTGGTTGATAGATCTTATAATTGCTGATGATTTACCAGCTGTGCTAAACCTCCAGGTGCATGCTACTGGAATGCAACCATACAGTCCTTGAAACCACACAACACCCCAATCAATCAATACATTTATGCTACCAATCTTCTGTATTTTTACATATTTATACACCGATTTCTCAGCAAGCTTGTTTTTGCCTGATCTCTTCCAAGCAACTCAATAATCTGGCACAGAAAGAGGGGGGCAGCGTTGCTTGCTGATTTTTTTCTTCATCTTTTGATTGGAATCTGCAGGAAGTGGCTTCTTTCACACAGGACACAAGTCCCTTTTATTGC
Organism: Anolis sagrei ordinatus; assembly: GCF_025583915.1. Taxonomy (NCBI): domain Eukaryota; kingdom Metazoa; phylum Chordata; class Lepidosauria; order Squamata; family Anolidae; genus Anolis; species Anolis sagrei. The sequence continues at coordinate 184,241,397 of NW_026844366.1, forward strand.
ATCCCTCCCTTCTTTCCCAGCATGTGACCTTAGGTGCCTCAGGCTAGCAGCCATGACCAATTAGTTCAATGCTAAGATCTTATTCAACAGCTGAGGGTGGTAGAGAGCCGAGAAACAAGCCCATCAATATTAATTAAGGGCTCCATCTCTTGTAAAAGGACTCTTCCCCCCCCCCTTTTTTTTTTTTCCTTCGGGCTTTGAATTTCCAAATTCCTTGCCTAATTAAAAACCCACGATATCACTCGGATGGCAAGATGCATAGTTAGGAATCACAAGCAAAATGCCACGGAAGTGGCATGGAAGCATCATACTTCATAATTAGGCTGCATCTAGACTGCATTACATCCCTGGATTGGATCCCATATTATCTGATTATCCCAGGGCACTTCCACACAGCCCTATATCCCAGAATATCAAGGCAGAAAACCCCACAATATCTGCTTTGAATTGGGTTATCTGAGTCCACACTCAGATAATGTGGGATTCTCCACCTTGATATTCTGGGATATAGGGCTGTATGGAAAGGCCCCCAGATTGTCTGGCAGTGTAAAGTCATATAATCCAGTTCAAAGCAGATAATTTGGGATCAGATCCTGGGATATAGGGCAGTGTCGATCCAGCCTAAGGCTCCTTCTACACTATCATATACAATCCAGATTATCTGCTTTGAACTGGATTATATGAGTCTACATTACCATATAATCCAGTTCAAAGCCAATATTCTGGATTTTATATGAGAATGTAGAAGGGGCCTAAATTAACTATAGGCCAGAGGTTTTAAAAAAAGGCATGCTTATTTTCTCTGCTATTCTTTTGACTTTGAAATAAACTCATTTGTTTTCCTTGCCTTCAGGCTATCTATTTTTGGCTGTCAAGAATGAGCAGCAAATTATTTGTGGTTCAGTTCATTGTTATTTTATGTTTACTACCAGAAAAGGAGAGACTCGCCTGCAAAATGATTTTGTTATCTTTAGATACTATAGACCAGGGGTTCTCACATTTTTTCATTCACTGAGTCCTTTTCTTGCAAAAGTTTCTCGTGGAGCCCCAAGAAATATTTATATATTATTATATATATAGAGTGTGTGTGTGTGTGTGTGTGTGTGTGTGTATGGATGGATGGATGGATGGATGGATGGATGGATGGATGGATGGATGGATGGATGGATGGATGGGAAAACCTTTTGACCAACATAAACTTACCATTATTTCAGTGGAAGATCCCAGGGACCATTCAGTCCAACCATCTTCTGCAATGGAATGAAAGCACCTCTTGAGCAGTGGGAGGGAAATAGGGTTTTGCAAGCCAGCAAGATGAGGGGGAAGACTTTAGAGGGCAAGGGTAGCCAAAGGAAGAAGTCCTTTGGCAGTGGTGGAGGCAGGGGAGTGGGAGGAGCAGGAAAGTGGAGGGGAGGGGAGGGAAAGTCTGGAAGAGGGAGGAGGAGAAGGGAACTGTGGAGCCCTTCAATATGTTTCACGGAGCCCCTTTTTTTTTGTCGTGTCAGGAGCGACTTGAGAAACTGCAAGTCGCTTCTGGTGTGAGAGAATTGGCCATCTGCAAGGACGTTGCCCAGGGGATGCCTGGATGATTTGATGCTTTATCATCCTTGTGGGAGGCTTCTCTCAAGTCCCCGCATGAGGAGCTGGAGCTGATAGAGGGAGCTCATCCGTCTCTCCCCAGATTCAAACCTGCGACCTGTCGGTCTTCAGTCCTGCTGGCACAGGAGTTTAGCCCACTGCGCCACACGGAGGCCCATGAGCTCTGCAGAGCACACTTTGAGAATCACTGCAATAGATCTTCACTTGAGATGTCTAAGATGCCATCTACACTGTGGGTCCATCCAGACAGGGCCCAAAATACATGAGCTCTCGCGCTTTTACCAGAGGCTCAAACAACACCTCTGGTAAAGGAAGAATAATTCATGACAAAACAGGAAAGCCCTGCTTTCTCATGAATTATTTAAATACTCAATTAGACCTGGGGCTTCCTGAAAGGCCCAGGTCTAATGGAGCATGGGCACTGTTGTGACAGAATACTGTGTAGTCTTGGACTACCCAGTAGTCTGTCCCCACAGTCCAGTACACTTCTTCAGACCCCAAATGTCCCCTAAAAGCTTTCAAATAAAATAAAAACTTACCATGCTGCCATTAGGTCTCTCTGGAAGCTTCCTGGCATGTACCAACATTGCATCAGGAAGCAGGGGAAAGGGAGAGAGTGGAGACTGTCATGGACCCCATCACATACTGTTTTGAGCCAAAATAACGGGTCTTTAGCACTATTATGGCAAAATTCATAATTTCTTCCCATGATTACAGATCTGCCCAATTTCACAATTGCTCTGTAGTTCTGTGATGGGGGCGGGGGGCAAGAGTGATGACCGGAAGTCATCTGATGGAAGTCGTGACTTCCAGCAAATTTATAGTGGCTACACGTAAAATGGGGGGGGGGCTGTAAGTGTGATGACGTAGTCAGAGATATTATTGAAAAACTATAGCAAAATGTGCTGCACAATGTCCCACAAAACATTTCTTTTTTGCAGTTTAATAAACACTTTCCATGTTTTTATGTTAGAACCATTTTAGTAATGACATTTATAACACAGGAACAAAAATTGTGTTTCATGGTGTAATTAGTCAGTCTGAGAAAACATTTATATTTCTGTCGCTTTTATAAAAAGCACAGAGAATACCTTTTAAAGTCCGATCCTGTTGTTTCCCTGACTTGCTATATCATAGAATCATAGAATCAAAGAGTTGGAAGAGACCTCATGGGCCCTCCAGTCCAACCCCCTGCCAAGAAGCAGGAATATTGCATTCAAATCACCCCTGACAGATGGCCATCCAGCCCCTGTTTAAAAGCTTCCAAAGAAGGAGCCTCCACCACACTCCAGGGCAGAGAGTTCCACTGCTAAACGGCTCTCACAGTCAGGAAGTTCTTCCTCATGTTCAGATGGAATCTCCTTTCTTGTAGTTTGAAGCCATTGTTTCGTGTCCTAGTCTCCAGGGAAGCAGTATATCACTGCTATGCTCATGAAGATATCCATATACTTACAGTTATATTTTGTTTGTTTGTTTGTTTGTATTGTCTTTTTCAGGGTCTCTTGAACATTGAATGAACCAAGAAAATGTTTCTTCTTCACAAAACACAAGAAGGCTCTTGAGCATCAACAATTGTAACAGAAGATCGAAGGAAGGGGTAGGAAATACGTCATTCTGCCTGAACACGTAAGAATCTCAAGTCATGCAATTGCATAGTCATGCCCCACTTTTGAGGCTCTTTGGTTAATTTAATGGGAAAGTATTTTATATGACTGGAACCTGCAAAGCATGACAATTCACCGAAGTACATCTCTGAGTTCAGCCAGTTCCTCTGGGAACTGATGAAAAGGGTTTTTTCATATGTAAGCAAGAAGTCAGCAATTATGAGGCTACTCAGTGTTTCCAGTATGTCATTTACCAGAATACTGTGCTATAGTTTTGCTTTCTTTTCTTGATCAGGTACTATCAAAATACCACACTGAGGGTACAAGAGTGTAAGATTTTTCTATATTTCAAAAATAATATATTCTTATTTGCAGAATTTTAAGTATTTCCAGTAAATATTTATTGTATTCATTTATTTTCAGTCCCTCCAGTTGCCATTTATAGGGTTCAGGCTTCATTTTACTAACTTGGAAAGAAAAGTTTGTTTGAGAATTAATTATGATGATCCTTATTACACATAATTCTTATTTTTTTAAGAAAAAGAAAAAGTTTTCAGAAGTAAAGATGCAAAGGGAAGGGAGGAGAATAAAGAAGAGAGAAGGAAGCAGAGTGTATACATCAATATGAACTGACCATATGTCCAAAATACAGCTTCTTGGTGTATTACACATACATTGATGCCTTACTAAACCAGTAAGGTTTTCTGACACATAGTGTCATACATACAGACTTGGGGGAGAAGTAGTTCAATTATGGTAATAAGCACACAAGACTCAACCATGTTGGCCATCACTTAAATTCCACAGAAATATATATTTTAATAGCATATGCCTGCAAATGGCAAAGACGTTTTAGTACAGAATCTATACATTGTAATACAGTTCATCAACCAAATAAGGCTGACCACTGAGCATGCTCAAACCATATTTCACAATAATGCATTGCATCGCTAGCAAATTTCCTTCTAAAGAGGCATAGTGGTGTCCAATATACCTAAAACATTGATTCTTACTAAACTAAAAGCAATCTTAATTCTAAGGAGATTTTAGATTTTGAACCAAGGGCAATTTTATATTGATTGATTTGCACAATTAAAACTAGTTTTTATTCTACTCAGTTCTGATCTAATGGATATGAAATGCCAGACTTTGCAACAACCATTTACAATCTCCTCTTGTTGGTTTGTTTTTATGGGGATATGATAATGACCCCAATAAAGGACCTCGGAGTTGATAAATCATACATAAATTTAGGTTAAGATTTTGCTTTGAACATCAAAATTAGGGATGGTTGAGTATTTTCTGTGAAAATGTTTTCAATATTTAACATCTGATAAACATGACATGAATTTTGATAGATTCGTTAAGAATTTTGATGAAATTGACAAATAATTTATCCAAATTTGGAAGTTTCTTTGTATTCATGCTAGAAAGATAAAAGTGTGTGTGTGTGTGTGTGTGTGTGTGTGTGTGTCTATGGCATCAAATTGTTGCCAGTGTAAGCCATCATGAGTCCCCCTTCGGGGATGAGAACGACAGGATTGAAATGCCGGAAATAATAATAATAATAAGAATAAGAATATCTATCTCAGAATAAAAAAAGAAAAATTGACAGATTTATTGATCAAATTGCAAAGATTTGAATGCCTTAATCCTGCATTTGAATTGGATATGTAAGCATATAGATTTGGCACCTCTGGTTTTATATCAGTCTAACCGTCCCCTGTCACGCGTTGCTATGGTCCACATGGGGGTTCTGTGTGGGAGGTTTAGCCCAATTGTATCATTGGTGGAGTTCAGAATGCTCTGTGATTGTAGGTGAACTATAAATCCCATCAAATACAACTCCCAAATGTCAAGATTCTATTTTCCCCAAACTCCACCACTGTTCACATTTGGGCATATTGAGTATTATTGTAGAGTTTGGTCCAGATCCGTCATTGTTTGAGTCCACAGTGATCTCTGGATGTAGGTGAACTACAACTCCAAAACCAAAGGACATTGCCCACCAAACCCTTCCAGTATTTTCTGTTGGTCATGGGAGAACTGTGTGCCAAGTTTGGTTCAATTCCATCGTTGGTGGGGTTCAGAATGTTCTTTGATTGTAGGTGAACTATAAATCCCAGCAACTACAACTCCCAAATGACAAAATCAATTTGTTTGACTGAAGGACATACATTGAGTTGTTAGGTGTCTTGTGTCCAAATTTGGTGTCAATTTGTCCAGTGGTTTTTGAGTTCTGTTAATCCCATAAATGAACATAACATTTTTATTTATATAGATTTTAGTGAGTCTATTTCACCCACATATTCCTTCAATGCCCCTACCCCTCCCTCCAGGTTGTCGTTCCTTTTTAAAAATTAGTGTCTTGTGTTTTTGCCTTTTAATATACTTTTGCATTTTAGCTTTTAACCTAGATTTTAATGTATTATGCTTTTATCAGACTGTACCCCACTCTCCTTATGCTGGTCTATGACCGTAATAAAGAGAGATGAGATAGTGATTCCAGTAACAACAACAACAAAAAAGCCAGGAGCAGCAAGATAGACTCTTGGTTTTGGTGTCATAAGTGCAGTTCTTCCTGCTCTAAATATCCATTTAGTAGTACATCAGGATCAATCCATGAGTGTAAATAAGGCTGACTGCTTGCAATTTGCCTGTTCTTCCCTTTCTCAGCACTCAAGCCAAGTAGAATGAATTAAAGAGGACCTCGGGGCTGTCTGAGTTTAGTGCATTCAAGTGGAAGAAATTGTCTGTGTCATAATGCCCTCATATAAATCTATGGTGTAGCCATGTTTGCATTACTGTAAACAGTGTCTGAAAGTATTTTCCAAAGATAACAATCCTTAAGGGGAAAAGTTAAGACTGGCGATATACGCTCCTCACAGAGGCATGAAAATATGAATCAGATTAAACACATCTCCTATGCTACCTCAAAACATGGTCCACTGGAAGTCCCTCATCCTTAGTGTCACTACAAGTCACTATCAATTCAATGGCAGTTAACAATAAGATATATGCAACTATATATAGACATACCTATGTTTTATGTAGGAGCCCCTGGTGGCGCAGTGGGTTAAAGCACTGAGCTGCTGAGCTTGTTGACCGAAAGGTTACGGGTTCGAATCTGGGGAGCAGCGTGAGCTTCCACTGTCAGCCCCAGCTCCTGCCAACCTAGCAGTTCGAAAACATGCAAATGTGAGTAGATCAATATTGTAGATCTACATGCAAATGTGAGTAGATCAATCCATGCAGTCATGCCAGCCAAATGACCTTGGAGTGTCTAGGGACAACGCCAGCTCTTCGGCTTAGAAATGGAGATGAGCACCACACCCCAGAGTCGGACACATCCTGTCCCACATGCAGTGATGACTTCCATGTATACAGATGGTGAAATTGCTCTGGCTTGTAATCTGAACATTTTAAAAGGCTATCTAAGGTGCTGATTCCACAATTCAAAGCCAGTTCAGCACATTAGACACCTCCTTCAAAGTTTGGATTGAAGCCCCAAATAGATTTACTGACCCACTAATATGGGAGCCATCATTGTCTACATCAGGGGTCCACAAACTTTTTAAACAGAGGGCCAGGTCACAGTCCCTCAAACTGTTGGAGGGCCAGATTATAATTTGGAAAAAAAATGAATGAATTCCTATGTACACTGCACATATCTTATCTGTAGTGCAAAAAACACTTTAAAACAATACAATAATTGAAATGAAGAACAATTTTAACAAAAATAAACTTATTAGTATTACAATGGGAAGTGTGGGCCTGCTTTTGGCTGATGAGATAGGATTGTAGTTGTTGTGTGCTTTCAAGTTGTTTCAGACTTAGTTTGATCATGAGCAAGGGCTGGGTAAATGTCCTTGGAGGGCCATACCTGGCCCCCGGGACTTAGTTTGAGGACCTCTGGTCTACATCCTGCAAATATTTGATCTCATCTAACAATGAATTAGTCTGTTAACCCATAATATCTCAAAAAATATCCATAAATATAGGACAGGGACAGAACTAATCAATAAATAAAAAACAGTTGTCTGTGTGCTTAACACTACAGGATGTGACACCGTAATTTTAAATTAGAAACGGTCACTGTCTTTGGAGATGTCCTAATGAGAGACTGCTGAAGCCAAGCTAAGCCTTCTGTTGTTACGTATTTATTTAATTTTAAGCCATCTTATTTCGAGGCCCAGCAACATCCTGTTCACTCTTCTTAAGAAATCCAGCTGTGGGATGAATCCTGTAGCAGACATCAAGCCAGGCCACCTTCGGCTCACAACAACTTAACATTTGTAAAACCCCTCACAAACTCCTGTGGCGAGAACAGCAGGAGCACTCAGATCTGATTACTTGTAAAACCTTAGTTCCCAGCCTCCTCCCAGAAACAGTTTCATAGGATTCATGCAGTGTGGCCTTAGGGGGTTCCCATTGTCAGCAGTTCAGTTCCCCATCGAGGTTAAATTCTTGCCTGATGTTAGTCTGACACAGCACCAAAGAAGGAAACTGGGAATGGAGGAACAGTCTGGTCAAAGCAAAGTATGCAGTACATCCAAAACAAATAGTGAATTACTTGTGTTTGTTTGTTTGCTTATTATCCCTGAGCTAGCCAGGGACCTTAGGCAACAGGAAATAAATGATATTTGTTAAAATCAAAATTTTAAAAAGACAATGCACACCATAAAGATTAATCCTGGGGTTAAGAATGAACAACTATATCCTCCCATAACAAATCCACCCATATTTTGAGATCTTCTAGGGAGAGTTTTTTTATTGGGTTGTTGTAGGTTTTTCCGGACTATATGGCCATGTTCTGGAGGCAATTTTTCTCCTGACGTTTCGCCTGCATCTATGGCAAGCATCCTCAGAGGTAGTGAGGTCTGTTGGAAGTAGGAAAAATGGGTTTATATATCTGTGGAATGACCAGGGTGAGACAAAGGACTTTTGTCTGCTGGGGCTAGCTGTGAATGTTTCAGCTGATCACCTTGATTTGCATTCAATGGCCTGGAAGCGCCTGGGGGGAATCTCTTGTTGAGAGTGATTTGATGTGCCTGTTTGTTTCCCCTCTGCTGTTTTGCTGTTGTAATTTTTGAGTTTTTTAATACTGGTAGCCAGATTTTGTTCATTTTCATGGTTTTTTTTATGTTCCTCTACTGTCACATTCACACCTGTTGAAAACATGGGAATGTTTTCAATGGCTATGCCAAGGCTCTGAAACCCACAGACAAGAAATTCCAACTTGCTGAAATACATTCGCTGTATTTAGTATCTTGCAACTTACCTGCCAGTATGTGTTCTTCTTGATCTTACCATTATTATTATTATTATTATTATTATTTGGAACATAACAAGATGAGTCCACAGCAAACAAGATCACTCTGCTGGCTGTTGTATTGGATCACACGTTGGACACTTCCCAAGTGTTTAGGACTGTGTGATGTACCGGAGAATAATGTGTGTAGATCCTAGTAAGGTGACCTTTTGCAGCTGGCAGATGGTAATTTTGTCAGCGCTGATTGTGTTTCAGTGCAGGCCAAGGTCTTTAGGCACTGCACCCAGTGTGCCGATCACCACTGGGACCTCCTTGACTGGCTTGTACCAGAGTCTTTGCAGTTCGATCTTTAAATCCTCATATCGTGTCAGCTTTTCCTGTTGTTTCTCTTCAATCCTGCTGTCACCTGAGATTGTAATATCGACGATCCATACTTTGTTTTTTAACATGATTGTGAGGTCAGGAGTATTGTGTTCCAAAACTCAGTCTGTCTGAACTCGGAAGTCCCAGAGTAGAGTATTATTATTATTATTATTATTATTATTATTATTAGAAACACAACAAGATGAGTTCACAGCAAACAAGATCACTCTGCTGGCTGTTGTATTGGATCACATGTCGGATGTGAAGATCCCTTACCTTGCCAGCCAGGGTGGCAGGGCCCAGGAAGAGACAGGCTAGGTAGTTTTGCTTGGAAGGCCTGGCAGAGAGCTGCTGGAGCCATCTTAGTTTAGGGAAAAGCTCCAGTTCAGAGAGGGGGAGTGGCCTAGGCCTGAGCCAGCCCAGCAACAGCCAGGGTTGGTTGGGAAAAGGGGGGCGGAGTTGGTCAGATGGAGGGAAAGAGAACAGCTTGTTTGGACAGTTCAGGTTTTTAGTTCAGTAGAGGAGAGTTCAGTTCTGAGTGAGTTTAGAGAAGGATTGGAAGCTTTAGGAGTCTCTGTTAAGAATAGGCAGCTTGCCTGTAGTTTGCACAGCAGAGTAGGCTGTGGCAGACTGAGTTACAGCTATTTTAGAACAGAAAAATAGCTGGGTTTTGTGTTCAAAATTGTAACAAAGGATAGAACCATTCTCTCAAGTAACCATTACGCTTCTAAGAACCAAGAACACTTTTATTTGTAACAGCCAAGCCTCTGAACCTGCATTCACTTTATTTCTGTAACTTGTATTTCAATAAACTCTTTCTTGTTATTTTTAAAATTTAAGCCTGAGTCAAGTACCATTTTTGGTTTTGAGTCCTTTTCCTTGTTAAATCAACCTCTCTTGTTTCCTCCTCAAAGAAAGCCCTTGATAGTACACAGTATTTGGTGGAGTAAAAAGCCTTTTAATAATTTAAACAGCCTTTTAGAATTCTAAATAGCTAGAGGGTTCGTTATTCTTCAGTTTATGGTGGCAGCGAAGGTTTTTAAAATAAAGAGACATTCCCCAAACGCTATAAGAGCCAAAGTGGTGTGGCAGTGGTGGGATTTGTTTGTCCACTCTGCCTTGATAAGCCTCTAAAGTTATTATATCGGACACTTCCCAAGTGTCTAGGACTGTGTGATGTACCGGCGAATATTGTGTGTAGATCCTAGTAAGGTGGCCTTTTGCAGCTGGCAGATGGTAATCTTGTCAGCGCTGATTGTGTTTAAGTGCAGGCCAAGGTCTTTAGGCACTCTACCCAGTGTGCCGATCACCACTGGGACCACCTTGTCTGGCTTGAGCCAGAGTCTTTGCAGTTTGATCTTTAAATCCTCATATCGTGTCAGCTTTTCCAGTTGTTTCCCTGAAATCCTGCTATCACCTGGGATTGCAACATCGATGATCCATGCTCTGTTTTTTAACATGGTCATGAGGCCAGGAGTATTGTGCTCCAAAACTCTGTCAGTCTGATAATTATTATTTCAGCAGGCTTTGAAAGACTGATTATATAAAAGGAAAGGATCTTGCATGACTTGCTGGATTTTCTCTTTGATATTTCCTTTTGAACCATCTAGGTTTTTAAAACAGATTGAAAACTTTTGATAGTTTAATTGCATTTTAATTTTGGATACAGTGGGCTCTTCATTAGGATTAGGATTTGGCACAGTGGGGGAAATGAAATAAACATATGAATTATAGAGATTGTATTTTGTAATGAAAATGAATGGAAATGTAATACAATTAATTTTAAGAAAGGGGTTGGGATTTGATTCCAGGACCTCCTGTGGATTTCAAAATCCATGGATGTTCAAGTCTTATTATGTATCCGGTGTTGCCTGGGTTAGGTATTTTGCAATACTATTTGTCAGAAATAGTCATTGTTTTGGTTTTGAATTTTATGAATGGTCGCATTAAAAATGCATCACCATTTAATGGAATCATTTATAAAACTATACAAGTGATGGAGTGCTACTCTCATCAGCTCATGACCTAGTCAGGCTGCAACTTTCATCAGGTCCACATCTGGCCAGCTGTTCCTCCAAGATCCAGCAGGGTGCAATTCCTACCAGCTCCAAACCTGTCTGATGTTGAACTCGAGGGTTTGCTCTTAACTGGTCAGACAAGTTAACTTTTTGTTGTGGTGAAAATACCCTAATTCCCAGGCTGTGTAGTGAAGGGATAAGGATGTTGGGAGAGGCAGGGTGGTAAGTAAGGTGATCTGTCTAATTGGTTAGGAGGAGAGGAATGCCTTTGGTCATGAATGGAATGCACAAGACTCTCTGGGTGTGGTTGGACTACAACTCCCATCATCCTCTGTCATTCTCCCCAACCCCCCACCAATATTTTAAGTTTGTCATGGGTATGTGTGCCATCATGTGTATGTGTGCCATGTTTGGTCCAGATTCATCAAGTCACGTAGCAGCCATCATGGAACAGACAGACAGACATACAAATATGTCTTTTACCTCCAGATGCCTCATTGCAATACTTCCATCTTCTCTTCCTTCCCTTCCTTTCTTACCTTATTTTCCGTCTCCTTATACCTTTTCCTTTCCTTTCCCCTCCTTCTCACCTTTTTTTCTATATAGATAGATGATAGATAGATAGATAGATAGATAGATAGATAGATAGATAGATAGATAGATAGAGAATGAAATGATTATGCCCTTATATAAAATAGCAAAATCTAGGTATGCTGTTTAGTTTTTGTTTTGTTTCTGTTTTTCCTTTTGCTTTGTTTTGACTTGTTTTTTAGAAAAAGTTTTCAAGCCATAGATTGTTGAATTCATGGATACAGAATTTGCAGAGTCAGAAAGCTGCTTACGTTACTATTTAGTTATATTTCTAAGCTATGTTTCTGAAGGGGAAGCATGCTCAAGATGCCAGATTGCTTTATATAAGCAGGATTCATAGCCAAATGGAAAAATCAACTGTCTGCAAAATGTAGATATATGAAATATTTTGTGTTACGTTTCATTATAAAATATATGCCAAGAGAAGAGAGAAGCAATTCATGTTTGTACTTGCAGTTGTATATAAGTGTCTTTGGGTAGGTTCTTTGCAGATAAACACATAATATTTTGCACATTGCTTTCCACACCCAACCTGCTAGTGCGAAAAAAAAATCCAGAAAGGCCATTTTGCTGATGGTGGATCAGACAAGAAAATATGACCTGCTGAAATACATTCACTGTAGTTAGTACCTTGCGACTTATTTGCCAATATGTGTTCTTACACTCTTAATCTTGCCTTTTGGAATATTATTGCCTGCTTACTGTTCTGGGTTGTTTGTGGGCTTTGTATCTTCCTTATGTGATGTATATCTGACTCTCTGATCAATACATTTTTTTTGTTTATGGTTTTTGGACTCTGCCGCCAAGTTCTCTAAGCTGTCTGTGTTTTGTGAGTCGCTTTACGGGAGCTGTCCGGCCAATCAGCCTGCCTTGCATGGAATAGGGATTCTGAGGCCTTTTCATATTACACATGTAAGCTATGATTTCACTTTACGGCTATTGGTACATCCTATTGATTCCTGGAGTTTGTGCTTCGGTCAATGGAACCAGAGAAGAACTCTCTGTTTTAAGATTCCAAGAGCTCCTCTTCTAAGCTGCCAGATACAGGATTTTGTTCCCATTAATAACCTTTGGCATTTGACCACATTCCAATGTTGCTCATACTTGTGTGTCCACATTTCCACCTGTGAAATGTTGGAAGGTATGTTTGAAGTGGAACTATAATGCAATAACTGTGTGATATGAAAGGGCCCCAGGTGTACAGATTGGTACGGTTTGTAAGAAATAAGAGCTCTAGCATGCAGGCTTCCTGTGATTCCTTTAAATTGATTTAATAGAATAATTACTGCAGTAAATTAAACTTTTATCAGTGAATATTAATAATGTTAGAACTCATGATGGTGGAATATGAAGCTCTTATTTTAAAAAACCATTTAATTAATGTTCTGAGCTCTGGTTTTAATTTCTGCAGTCAGACACAATCGTGATCATTTGGGAACTGATTACTCCTAACTTTACATTCATTCAACTGCAATGAGTTATGTTTCCTTATGAGCTTTTTTAAAAAAACAATTATTCAGAAGAGACCAATGAAGATGCATTTGATACTTTTATTTACAAAACATTTATTTAAAATACAAAATAAGTGAAAAGAAGATGGGGAGGGGTGAAGCATGAAAAGCTGTGGTACGTGGTAGATCCTTGGTTGAATAAAGAAAACAAGGATGGCCTTCCAATATCATCATTCTGGTGGAGGAAATTCTTTGAGGGAGGAGAAGATGGAAATGATGCAGCCGTGGTCTAATGCTAGAAATACAAAACTAGAGCAGATTCAGAATTGGAGATGGGGAAAACATCCCACAAACGCATGTATACTTATTGTGTGCTTGGTAAATGGATACAATTAGGGAGAACAGAAGCATTTCCCTGATGTATTTTGTTTTTTGATGTCACCACATGTTCAGATCTGAATGACTAAATTCTTGCTTTCTCTCGCCCTTTCCACAACATTGGACTCTTCCTTCCTTATCTACTTTTAAGGAGGCTGCTGTCAGTTCTCCATTTGCACTCTCCTCTTTTTACAACCAGCCCACCATGGGGCTGCAGGGAAGGAAGGATCCAAAGTCACACAAAGGGAGGGGGCTTGAATGCCAATTTTGGAGCCCTCATTCCTTTCCTGATCTTGAGACAAGGAAGAAAGCCCCCTCTGCACCCTGAATTATGAGGAGGAGGAGGCAGCCAAAGTCAGCAGGTCATTGAAGGTGGGGGACGGGTATATCTCCATCATCACTGGCCCCTCCTGAGGAAGCAAGGAAAGGGAAGAAAGCACATGAGTGCTCTCCCTCCTTCTGGCTGGGCCAATGGGAGAGGAGTACTATGAGTCCATTCTCCCAGTCTGGCTCTTGAATCCGGATTGTTTACAAGAGCCTGGTCTCTGGGAGGAAGAAGGAGGGGAGGAAGGAGGCTGCTGAAGCCAGAGTGAGAGGGCGGATTGCCTCTCTGGGCCTCAGGGAACATCTGGGCCTGTGTGTTGGAAGAGGTGGAGGTGGCACCAAGTGTGACATCTCCGGGACAGTCAAGTCCAGTGGTTACTTCCTGGGATACTCCTCCTGCCTGGTTGGCAGGTCTCTTGGGCTCTTAGGCACAAGATGAAGAAAGGAACAAAAAGAAAAAGTAGGAGAAGGAGAAGTGAATCCTCTATTTGAGGATAAGTAAACATGTTCTTTTATGCTAATTGAACAAAAAGAATAGGTAGAAATTTCAGTCCAATTTTCCCTTTCTTCCTCTTTCTTACCTTTCTTTCTTTTTGTTATAATGTATATAATGTAAAGCCCAATACTCATTTTTTTGGCTAAATTTCATCACACAAAATAGGATGCGCATTAGATTCCAGGGGGACCAGAGGAACCAAGAGGAACCAGGAGAAACCAGACCTTTCTTGAATCCCTGGCGTTTCACCAGCTGCCCCCACGCTTCCTTCTTTGACCACCTCCAAATTGGATTCAGAGTTTAGCAGCACACTGGGAAAATGGGATCAGAGCGCTCCTCTCCCATTGGCCCAGCCAAAGAGATGAGAGAGTGCCCATGGGTTTCATTCCCTTCCCTTCCTTCCTCATGAAGAATCAGTGATGACAGACTCAACCTCGGTCCCCAACTTCTCTGACCATCTCTGACTGAATGGTGGCTTCTTTAGGCTACAAGCAACTGTTCCTCACATTATTTCAATTTGATTTTGTGACATCATGTATCTGCATCTGATTAGCTATTGGATAATAAATGTCATATCCCTGCTTTTGTGATCCCTGGTGATTTGAGATTGCCTAAATAATAAGCCTGACTTTTAAAATATGTCAAACTTTCTCACACTGTAATAGCCACAACATATCAAGAAAATAAACAACCTGCAACCTCACCCAATACAATACAGGACAAACTCTGTGTGCTGGTTTTGCTGAACTTCCTAACTCAAACCAGAATAAATTGCTGCTATTTCTACTATGGAATCACTTATGCAGGATCATTTTCTCCATGTAATTGTGTGGATAAATCCTAAGAAATTCAAGAACTACGTATAAATTTGTTATTATTTCTGTTAATGCATAGACCTCCCTCTTCATTGTGAACCAATCACAATCAAGAGGTTTAAAATTACTTTCCTATCTATTAGGAAATACATTTTCTTCATAAAAACTTCACAGAAGTTAACATTTCTTCCCTTTCAGTTGCAGTTATCTCTTGATTACATCGATATAATTTTCTCGTAGATCCCAGGCGTAAAATACATGCTTTTTCGTAACTGTAAAATACAAGAAATATAACTTGTCATTGCAAAGAAAAACTATTCCAAGTATTTTGTGATGTCTATATAACTTCCTTCTCTCTTGACTCTCCTTAACTTGCAGTCTATGGCCCCGTCTACACTGCCATATAAAATCCAGATTATCTGCTTTGAACTCGATTATATGGCAGTGTAGACTATATAATCCAGTTCAAAGCAGATAATGTGGATTGTCTTTGATTATATGGCAGTGTAGAAGGGGCCTATGACAGCCATCATTTCTTTTCATAGAACATAAACCTGACGTCACCATAATGCTTGGTGATATTATGAAGCAGCTACCACTTTCTTCAAAACTACCCTGCCTTAGATCTTAGTAGTATGACATCAGATGTATAACAATATTGTGTTTCTCTCTGACACGTGGGATTAGGTGTCACTTAGATAATCAAACTTCCATTTTTGTCCCAGTTCCACTGCAATTTGCAAATGGCATCAATTTATTTTTATTTATTTTCATTATTTCTACCCCACTCACATCAGCCCAGAGGCGACTCAGAGCGGCGTACACAATCGTAAACAATCAATATTTTCTGGGATTACCCAGGTGTGAGTCAAAGAGACAAGTTATCAATTTAATCATTCACAATGATAATACGCTATTATCGTGTTTTAATGGGCCCAAATCCTACTGCTTTGTCCAAATTGAAGTAGAGGCTGGATCCTACACTGCCCTATAGCCCAGGATCTGATCCAAGATTATCTACTTTGAACTGTATTATATGAGTCTACACTGATTTATATTCTGGAATAAGCAGATAATCTGGGACCAGATCCTGGGATATAGGGCAGTGTAGATCCAGCCTCTGTTGTTAAGGATGAATCAACACTTAAATCAATCCTGATGAGTTTACTGTAATTAGGACTACTGTTGAGACTAAACCACTATATTTGTTATTATTCCAATAAAGGTAATGTTTCAAAATATTTAGCCATTATTTGGCAAGTTTTGACCAAAGACTAAACCATTTTTTAACAGTCATATGTTCAACCCTAGTCACATGTCTAATGGCTAAGCTCAGAAACAGAAATGAGCACAAGGCTGTTTTTTGATTTTGGGGGCAGTGACCAGCTCAGTGTACCAATCCTAAGAGTCTACTAAGGTGGAAAACAAATTGCAATTACTGCAGAACAGTAGTATCTTTGCCTTGGACCTATCCCATGACATTTCATCTTTCTTGCTGTTTTTCCACTGGGAGGCTGTTAGAATGTGTTTCTTTACAAAATAAGATAATTGATGGATTATTTGTAAAAGAAACTAGCTTTCCAGGGTGCTTTCCGCAGTAGGAAAGGAGTGATGTCATGTGAAAAGTCCAAGATACCATTGTCCTGTGGTCCTTGCCATTTGCCAGCTTGTATGATAAACTCTCAAGTCAGTATCACCCATCAGTTCAATGTAATGAGTGATCACCTGTGGACCTTTGGAAGGCCATGGAATATTACAGATATTCTTCTGCAACCACAGAATATCTGCTTTGAACTGAAATAGATGACCAGCTGCCCCTGGTCTGGATGGCCATCCACCAAGAGGGTTTTGATCATGTGTTTCGACTTCACAAAATGTAGCTTAACTGGATGATCTTTCTGCCTGTTAACAATTCTATGATTCCCAAATGTGCACACATCGTGTTAGCATTATAGTACTTACCACCTTTGTTATCATGTAGATTGTGACTAAAATGCTGTAGCCAAGCAATCCAGAAGCAATTGTCACAGAAATCCAAAAATATGGATATACAGCTGGGCATGGATCTCTCTCTGAAAAACATGATTTCCCAATCATTATTTTAAGTACTATATAACATGTCTTAATGTTTTTCTCAGTTTCCCTAATCATAAGACCCAGCTCTCCTATGCAGTCCTAAAATAAAAACACTTCATTACATCAAAACAACATAATTTTTAGTTTTCTGATACGTTGACAGATTGAAAAATGACGTTTTATGGTGGAAACGGGCAATAGGGGTGGGAGGGTTGCAGGCACTGAAATTACCTGTTAAATAAATAAATATTCCATTTAACAAAAAAAACTAAATCAGCAGTTAACTAAAAATGAAAAGCAAAAAAAATATATGAATCTTTCCTCCCACCTCCTCATCTGGTGTTTGCAAAGCCACATCTAAATCTATGGCTATCATATAATGAAAGGTTTCTGGTTTGTTTGTTTGTTTAATGCTCTTGTCCTTTGTCCTTAGTTGGCCCTCTCCTCCCTCCTGAGTAAACTAAGTGTGAACTATTTTTTCCACTTTGAACTCAGTTGAAAGCAACTGAAGTAAACTGAGGACAAAGATGCCAATCAAGAGGAGGAGAGAGAAACAGGAACATTATAAAAGGAGCTGAAAAAGTGGGAGAGCGGAGGATTAATTTGGACTGTCTCTGACAAATCAGGGACAGTCCAAATCAGGGCACTTGGTGAGGTGCATGAATCTTTTGGGGGACACAACATATTACAGGGATTTAAGGTTAGAGCTTGGAAAAGGTATATTTTTTGGAAAACAGCTCCCAGAATCCTCTGGCCAATCCTGGAAGTTAAAGTTTTTCAAAATTGCTCTTTTACGCACCCCTCAAGGGAACCATCAAGTTGCTTACATAGGCACAAATCCCACTGACCTCAGTGAAGCTGAATTTACACTGCCATATAATTCAATTTCAAAATATAAATGAACTGCTATGGATTGGATTACATGAGTCTACACTGCCATATAATCCAGTTCAAAACAGATAATCTGGATTCAGAAACTGGATTATAGAGAAGTGTAGATGGAGACTGATATTTCTGACTCAAATGGGATTGCCAGGGTGAATTCAAAGTTACAGTGTTCAAGGTCAGTGAACATAGAGTTGTCAGGCTGAAAATTGGGCAGGGCTCTTTATCTTTAATAGCTGTGAAGAAGAGGAAAGTTCAGGGAAGACCTGCTGAAATTCCTTTTTTCCACAATCATGAAAGATACGGAAGCCCTCTCCAGCTTTCAATCTGGCTATCCTTCAAATAGGATATTAGAGGCAAAGATGAAGTACTTTGGCCCCATAATGAGAAGACAGGAAAGCTTAGAGAAGACAATTGTGTTGGGGAAAATGGAAGGAAAAAGGAAGAGCAAGGGCAAGATGGATGGATGGTATCCTTGAAGTGACTGGCTTGACCCTAAAGGAATTGGGGTGGTGCCAGCCAACATTGAGCTCTGGCGTGGGCTGATCCATGGGGTCATGAAGAGTCGGAAGCAACTGAATGAATAAATAACAACAACACCCTTCAAATGCCTGAAACACAGCATTTTGTTTTGCGGTTCCTTTCTTTTTTAGTCAAAGAATCAGCTGAAACCATAAGATTTCTTGACTCACCAATAACAAAAAGCTGGGTCCCACTTCCCAGGACTGAGTAGTAGGGCGGAGGGTAAATCCATTCCACCTGGCACACATACAGCCCAGCATCAGTTGTGTTTAGACCCCAAACGGTAATGTTTACACTCTCTGTGCCAGGATGAATTTGGCACTGGATGCCATCCTCATTCGTCTTGAATGGACTGCCTTCCTCCGAAGGAAAGGAAGATGCACAGATCTGGATGGACTCATTGTCCCTCTGTTTAAGCAAAGTTATTCTGAGTTCCCTTGCATCCTCAGTGTTTGTGAATCCACACTGGAAGTTGGCAGCCCCTTGGCTTTTTGCCACTGTGAACACTGGCTGGGTCACTTCCATGACTGCAGGAAAAACAACAAAGATGCAGACATCATAATTAAACATGTCTAAACAAAATAGATCTTCACCATAGGAAAAAGTAGTCTTGAGATCCTTGATATGGATAAGGCTGATGTATAAAGTGTGATTGTGTCAACATTCCTGTTCTTTACCACCAATGTTGTTCTGCTCTGGTTCTGTACAAGTTTTCCTGTCTCCTGTCATCTGGGCTGAATCAAATGTACACAGTTTATATGCATTTTGAAAATGAATGCACAGGGATTGTGGCGCAGCTGGCTGAGTATCAGCTGCATTAAGATCACTCTGACCAAAAGGTCATGTGTTCGAAGCCAGCCCGGGTTGGAGTGGGTTTCCAACCAATTGTGTAGCCTGTTGTCAACCTTTGCAACCCGAAAGACAGTTGCATCTGTCAAGTAGGAAAATAAGGTACCACCTTAAAGTGTGGGGAGGCTAAATTAACTAATTTATGAGGCCATAAAAAAGACTCCAGCAAAAGCATGCAGGGAATGCAGAAGTACTTCATCAGTGTCGCAGATGGACGATGAAAGCAACAGCTTCCCTGGCAGCCAGAAAAAGTTAAATAGCCTCTGTCTTTGTCTGTATATGTTGTATGTCAAATTGGCATTGAATGCTTGCCATATATGTGTACACTGTAAACCGCCCTGAGTCCCCTGCGGGGTGAGAAGGGCGGAATATAATAGCTGTAAATAAATAAATAAATTTGTTTAAGCATGACTTATTAAACAAATCATCTTTTCATCATAGTTTGAACTTCAGAAAAAGGAAAATCAACCCTTACAAATGTGGATTTTTTAAATCAGTAAATATTTGATTTTATATACCTACATACTTGGGTTTGCATGAAAATTTCTTGGGCAGAAAGGAGTTGCAAGTAGAAAACAAATTAAGAAGCCTGCTTTAGATTACAGATAGAAAGACAGGGTTTTTTTCCGATTCTATTGAACCATTCTGGGAACTCTGTCTCTTTCTTGTTGTTGTTTACTAAATAGCAAAGTAGAAACATGTGTAAAATAAGTGCATAATAGATTGCAAGTTCCCTGCGGAGGGGACCTGTCCTCTCATCTGTAGACAACACCATGTACACAGCCAAGTTCAGATAACATCGGCATCATCATAAACAATAGCAGCACTAACAAAACATTAATAACAGTCCTAGTTTTCAGTCTATTTCTCTTTTCTGGATTACTGTTCTGCAGAGAACAGTGTTTTTCGATCTTGGACCTCTCTTGAAAACTCACCTTTGGAGAAGCCAGTCATAATGCTGGAAAAGGCAATGGTGAGAAAAAGGGCCACCATCTCACAATCAGATGCCAGGCAGGTAGAGATGTTCAATTTTTTCTTAGTCCAAAGCACGCAGGAAACAAGTATTTCGAACTGCAGGAGAAGAGAGATAGATCTTTCAAGTTACAGAGTCTTGGTGTGAAACAGAGCCCTGACAACAACACAGAGTGTAAATGTGTGAGAGTGTGAGAGAGAGTATGAGTGTATTAGAAAGAGGCAGAGAGGGAGAGACTTTCAGCTCACCTGTGAAGGTAATAAGACTTTATTATGATGATGTGAGAGATGAAGCTGTGGGTTGGCTCAAAACGTGCACAAACCGCAGTGAGCAAAGCTACTATTTCATCAGAAAGAAAGATTACTCAATTTGAAAGATGTCTTCAACTTAAATACTGTATCATATGAGAAGAGATGGTCCACTTTCCTTTCGTTCTTTCTGTATTTTCCATTGTGGAAACAGGAAGTGTATATTGTATATATGAACAATTTCATTTAAGCTGACCACACCCATCCTTTACTCTAAACTTTTAGCCACATTCCCTTTACTACTTTTTTGCACTTATGTGTTTTTATGTGCAGAGATACTGCTAATAATGTCTACTATGAGACAAAGTTGTTCCAAGTGCCAAAATTATTTAGGTGCTTCAATATTTTCTTTCGACACCCACACTTCGAAAGAACTTTGCATCTCAGTCCTTATAATATAAACTAGATATAATAATAATAATAATAATAATAATAATAATCCTTTATTTATACCCCGCTAACATCTCCCGAAGGACTCGGTGCAGCTTACAAGAGGCCAAGGCCAGATACAACAGTAAAACAGTAGCATAACAAATACAACAATAAATAAACTCATAAAACAAAGCAAAACAATAAACATTAAACAATAACACCACGACGCAGATAAAATCTAAGGCCGGGCCAAATGTAATGATTAAAATTTAAAAAAAATGCTGGACATGACCAAGTGAAATGGATAGGTTTTTGGAGATAGGTGCGGTATGCAAATAATCTTAAATCTCTAGTAAAGTGCATTTGGGACATGATGCTTGGAGTTTCCTATTCTGGGAAGGCACACTGGAACAACCACGTCTTCAAGCTCTTCCTAAAGACTGCCAACATTGGGGCTTGTCTGATGTCCTTGGGGAGAGAGTTCCAGAGTCGGAGGGCCACCACAGAGAAGGCCCTGTCCCTCGTCCCCACCAATCGCACTTGCGGCACAGGTGGGATTGTGAGCAGGGCCTCTCCAGATGATCCAAGAGATCGTGTGGGTTCATATACAGAGATGCGGTCATGCAGGTAGGCGGGTCCCAAACCGTTTAGGGCTTTGTAGGTAAGCACCTGCACCTTGAATTGGGACCAGAAGATGAACGGCAGCCAATGGAGCTCCTTAAACAGGAGGGTTGACCTCTCCCTGTAAGGAGCACCAGTTAACAACCTGGCCGCCGCCCGTTGGACCAGTTGGAATTTCTGGGCCATTTTCAAGGGCAGCCCCATGTAGAGTGCATTACAGTCGTCCAATCTGGAGGTGACTAAGGCATTGACCACCTTCACAAGGTACGGTCGCAGATATACTTAGGTGTACCAAATTAATATTAGTAGTTATAGTTGGCCCCCCATATCCATGGGCTTTTCATCCATAGATTCAGTCACGAATGGAACAAAAATATTTACAAAAGCATTCCAAAAAGCAAAGCCTTGATTTTGTTGCATACTGAGCACTATATTGATATGAGCTGGTGTACCTTCCTAGCATTTCACAGGCAGCTGATTGAGTTGTTCACCAATTTGTACAAGAAACACCATTTTACTTCACTGTTGCATAGCATGAAACTTGAGCACACATGATTTTACTATCCACTGGGATCCTGGAACCAAACTGCAGCAGTTACTGGGAATCCTTTTCATTCAGGATCCAAGCATGAATAAAAGTACGGTTGCACTCTTGGGGCTAGAGAGGAATGGTGTGTCTCATCTTAATCTTACTACCTTTATGAATAATTTGAGTTCATATATCAGGATATTTAACAAAACTTCTTTCATTGGGTTGTTGGTTTACCCATGTATAGAACCTGGAAGTTTGTGAAACAGGAACCCACTTCCTTGGATGCAAAGAAATATCTTGAAATAAATAAATTTTAATTCAACTTCACCTGGCATTATCCATTCTAACAGTTTTCAGCAGAGCAGCCATGTCAGTTCTCAAAAATGAGGCAAACAAGTGCTGCTGGTAGAACTTATTGTGTGAGTAAAAGTCTAGTTCACATTAAAATAAACTATTCTACTTACTTTAAATTTCTATGCAGGCAATCTCCATATTACGAACAAGATAGATTTAGTAGATTTGTTCTTAAGTTGAATTTATTTGTAAGTCACAACTGGTACATTTTTGAAGTGTAAATCCAGCCTCAATCTATCTGTCTAGTTTTGGATAGCATGGGGAAGGGTCAACACCCTTGTAGTGTTTGGTTTGCTGTCTGTGTACCTGTTCAAAGGATTTCACCTCACTTTCTGTCCCTGTGATAATTGGTTTTGAAAAAATTGGCGAGAAAGCTTCAGTTGAGATGCCTTTTCCCCATGACAACTCTTTCAGGAGTGAATTTCCCTTCCAAGGGGCAGATTTCTCTCACTTCCTGTTTTCTCACCCCTTGTTCTTAACTATGAGTAATTTGCAAGTTGGATGTTTGTATCTTGGGGACTGCCTGTACGTATGCTGGCTCCTGTTCAATATTTATAAGACTGCAAGCTTATTCACATTTATGGTCACTAATGATTAAACGTGACCCTTAAAACTTACTTCTTTAGCCAAGCAACATCCCAGACAAAGGGCTAGGATGTGATGACTACAAGAATTCTTCTGGTTGTGGGGTGTGTTCAGGGGTGGCTCGTCCATTACGCGAAGTAAGCAGTCGCAGAACACTTTTTTTTTTGCCAGGGGCAAGAGAGAGAGAGAGAGAGCCCTTCCGGCTGGAGGTATCTCCCACCTCCGCTCCCTCCTTTGTTTTTGCGCCTACCTTCAGGAAAGGTGGGCATCTACACCTCTCTCTCTCTCTCTCTCTCTCGGTCCCAATGGCTGAAGAGAAAGTCAGGAGAAGAGGTGACTTTTGGTGCACACGCTGGGGTCTTCAGGCACGCCTCCGGACCCAAACTGGGCCAGGCAAGGGAGCAAATGCGGCAAGTGTAGTTACTGGGATGTATAGTTCACCTACAATCAAAGAGCATTCTGAACTCCACCAATGATGGAATTGAACCAAATATGGCACACAGAACTCCCACGACAAACAGAAAATATATATCAATGATTGGTTGGGGGGGGGGGGCGCCAAAATACTGTTTGCTTACCGTTGAAAATTACCTAGGGCCGCCTCTGGGTGTTGAAACGAATAGCTATAGCACAATTCTGAAGGGTGTCCCTAGCTACCCATCTCAATGTGCCCCACAATCAGGAGAGTGCTGCAATTGTTATTTTCCAGTTCTACAATCTGAAGCACCTCAAAAATAATTTACTTGGTATAAGAAGTAGGTGCTATTTGATAAAAATGTAGATTTTTTTTTATAGGCTTAGCATCAGTAGAAGTGAGAAACAGTGTGGTGTTGTGATTTGAGTATAGGACTCAGACTCTGGAGACCAGGGTTCAAATCCCCTCTTGGCAATGGAAACTCATGGGGGGGGGGGGCATGTCTCACTTTCAGCTTCAGAGGAGGCAAAGCCAACCACCACCCAACACATTTTGCTAAGAAAATTATCCTTGATAGATCCTTGATAGATTTTCAAGGAAAAAATCCTTGATAGATTTTCTTCTCTGACAGATCTGATCCATCTCAGAAACAACTCTAAGGCACACTATAACAGTAACTTCAGCAGAAGTAGATATTACAATGGAACGCTTTTTTCGTGGTTACATTTGGCAATACAATATGTCAACTACAAAGTTGTCTAGGGCCGTAGTTGTTCTCCAATATCAATTTAAGGACTTCTGCTATGTATTTTCTTAATAGTGTGACGCTGGTATGAGTAATAAACACCTTTAACCTTTTAGCTGAGCGCCTTCTCAGACACCATTATGAGCCAACTGGGATGGTTTTAGAGCAAGGGCAAGGATCATGCAGCCTTCCAGCGTCATTGAGATGCAAATCCCATCACTTCTTATTATGCTGGATAGAGTGAATTTGCCACACATTATATGGAAGGTTGGATCACCCTTCTTTTTAAGATAGCTTCCCAATTTTAGGGACACAGGTTCATAGTAGAAGGTACAGTGTGCCAGATAGCTTGGCTCTAAACCAGTGGTTCTCAACCTGTGGGTCGCCAAATGTTTTGGCCTTCAAGTCCCAGAAATCTAAACAGCTGGTAAACTGGCTGGGATTTCTGGGAGTTGTAGGCCAAAACACCTGGGGAATCACAGGTTGAGAACCACTGCTCTAAACTGTGTTAGGCTTTATTCGTCATAACCAATATTTTTCATTTTGCCTGAAAACAAACTGGTAATGAGTGGAGCTGTTCTATGTTCCCTGTAATGAGCTCATTAATAGTCTGTCTGAAGCTTTTTGGCTGAAGATTTCTGGACCAAGTGAAGTGTCTGAACACTCTTCAATGACAGGCCCTCAAAGGCTTGTTAGAGTATATAACTAGGACATGTGTCACCATGGGCAGATCAGATGTCTTATGGAACGGCCCCAGTTCATGCACCAGCATTAACTGTACAAACACACTCTTGGCTACTGCTGAAATTTCATTTTGGCTTTCCTTCATTGAAATTGAAGTTTACAAATATACCTGTGATCCTTCTACTGGCTTCTGAATCAGACAATTCCAATGTTTCCCAAACTCTGATCTTCCGAGGATTTTGGACTTCACTCCCA
Organism: Anolis sagrei ordinatus; assembly: GCF_025583915.1. Taxonomy (NCBI): domain Eukaryota; kingdom Metazoa; phylum Chordata; class Lepidosauria; order Squamata; family Anolidae; genus Anolis; species Anolis sagrei. The sequence continues at coordinate 184,266,484 of NW_026844366.1, forward strand.
GCACCCCTGATCATTGGTTCAGACACAAGCTGAGGCTTCCACAAGTTGAAGTCCAAAATACCTGGCAGAATTTTGTTGTTCATTCGTTCAGTCGTCTCCGACTCTTCGTGACCTCATGGACCAGCCCACGCCAGAGCTCCCTGTTGGCAGTCACCATCCCCAGCTCCTTCATGGTCAGTCCAGTCACTTCAAGGATGCCATCCATCCATCTTGCCCTTGGTCGGCCCCTCTTCCTTTTACCTTCCACTTTCCCCAGCAAAATTGTCTTCTCTAGACTTTGCTGTCTCCTCATGATGTGACCAAAATACTTCAACTTTGTCTCTAGTATCCTTCCCTCCAATGAGCAGTCGGGCTTTATTTCCTGAAGTATGGACTGGTTGGATCTTCTCGCAGTCCAAGGCACTTTCAGAATTTCCTCCAACACCACAGTTCAAAAGCATCGATCTTCCTTCGCTCACCCTTTCCTAAGGTCCAGCTCTCACATCCGTAGGTTGCTACAGGGAATACCATGGCTTTGACTAGGCGGATCTTTGTTGCCAGTGTGATGTCTCTACTCTTTACTATTTTATCGAGATTGGACATTGCTCTCCTCCCAAGAAGTAAGCGTCTTCTGCCTGGCAGAATATATTATGTTAATTACAAATCTAACCCAGTACAGTGAAACCTATGTACGCATAGATTCTGCATTCACTGACTGAACCACCAGCAGCTTTTAAACATTGCTCAAACATATCCACAAAAAATCTAAACAGCAAATGTTGAATTTGCCATTTTGTATGAGAGATGCTGTTTTACTAAATCATAATGGAACTTGAGCATCCATGGATTTTGGAATCTATGTGGATTCCTGGAACCAAATCCCAGTGGCTACCAAGGGCCAGTGTATTATATGCTCTTGACTGCCAGGATTTCTCAGGCAGAAGTGTTTTCAGTACCATTCTTTAAGATCTTTTGAGTTGGGCGAATGAATCTCAGGCATGGAATCTTGTAGGTGGAAACCAAGTTACAAAGACATCTTGGACAACCTGCTCCGTGGTAAATGTTTGTGGCCCCTTGTAAAGATAGCTTTGAACTACATGGCCTGCTGACCAAAGAATAGTTACCAGATGTAACTTTTACAAACTCTGGCCTGAATGAAAGAGATTATTGAAATTTACTGTAAAAAATCTGACATGAGAGAACGTAGTTTCATGTTGAGCAACACTCACCACAAAGTTCATGACTGTGTGCTCGCTGTCGCAGGATATAGTTCAATGGGCTTCACAGTGGCTTTAGTTTTTTGCGGCTGCTTTATTTCAAACTAAAGCACATTTATATATTTTTGTATACCTAGGAATCTAATTTTTCATGGTAGACACAATTTAATGTTTTACACCAGTTTCTCTTTTAGTGGGATCTCCATCACTTATCAAAACTGTGTCATTTTGTTCAAAAAGATCCACAGCCGGATATGGAGAGCACACTTCATCCTTCCAAGTCATACTGAAACATTTTAGTGTGTGCATCTCACGTGTATTACTGTCATTGCCACCACACAGATTATCTTTTGGTTCTATTGTGGCAGCACAGAGAATGATTATCCAGCAAGGTTTCTCTAATATGGAGACTAAGCCTTGAACTGACTTCATCCAACTGAGATCGTTTTTTATCTTTGCCCTTTTAAATTGGCCCAAAAGATTGAAAGTCTATCTTCTATATATTAGATAATCTACCTTATTCACTAATTGTTGTTGTATGCTTAAAAATTAGGCTTGGGCGGTTTCGTTCGTTAATTTCGTAATTCGTTATTAATTCGTATTTAAATTAGCTTACGATCCAATATTGAGCCATGCAGGAATAGTGTGAGGAGTAAATTAGATTCGAAACATTTTTTTCAATTTATTTCGTAATTATTTTGTAATTATTTCGTAATATTTTGTAGTTACTTTGTAATTATTTTGGCATGTCTGGTGCAAGTTTTATAGTTGTTGTTTGTTTTATCACACCAACAGTCAACAACAGAGGGAGAGGGAAGCTTCAGAAGTTCCTCCTGTCCCATTTGGAGGTTTTTTTAGCATATTGCGCAGTCGCGTCCGCCATTAACGAATCGATTCGTAATTATACGAAATTTCGTATATTTCGAAATTTTTAAAAGGAAAATTTCGGAATTATTTTAAAAAATGAAACGCAAGGGCCCCCTAAAAACAAAACGAGTTTAGAACCAAATTTTTCCGTGGTTACCCAAGCCTATTTAAAATAATTCTGACCTATGCAATCCTAAAGAAAACCTATTACAAGGTTCTCTTGTTCAAAAGAGAGTTGTAATTGCTTTCTTCTGGGGCTGAGAAAATGTGATGTACCAAACGCCATTCAATGGGTTTGGATGACAAAGTGCATATTGAAACCTTGGGATTAGAGAGCTCGCAATCGGGCCCGTGTTGCCCTGTTGGCATCATGTGATGGGAGCCAGCTGGCTCTGAGGGTCATCTGGGCTAAAATTGGCACATGCCACCAATTTTAGCCCTTTGTGATGAGGTGGATAGTTTAGCACTCAAACCACTATGCCAGGGGTCCTCAAACTTTTTAAACAGAGGGCCAGGTCACAGTCCCTCAAACTGTTGGAGGGCCGGAATATAATTTGAAAAATACATGAATGAATTCCTATGCACACTGCACATATCTTATTTGTAGTGCAAAAAACATTTAAAGACAATACAATAATTAAAATGAATAACATTTTTAACAAATATACACTTATTAGTATTTCAATGGGAAGTGTGGGCCTGCTTTTGGCTGATGCGTTAGGATTGTCGTTGTTGTGTGCTTTCAAGTAGTTTCAGACTTAGGTTGACCTTGAGCGAGGGCTGAGTAAATGATCTTGAAGGGTGGTATCTGGCCTTCAGATCTTTGTTTGAGGACCCCTGCACTATGCCATGCTGCTCTCTACATTGTGAGATTCACTGAAAACACATGGATATATATATATACATATAATATTTCTACATATAAAAGCTATGATGGCAATTCTGTGCCTAGGTTTCAGACAAAACTTTGGAGATGCTGGGTCCCATTGTGAATCAGAATATACTATTTAATTTAGAGCAAGTCCTATTAATTCAGTGGTTGTTTAGGAGGACTCTCTCCCAGGCCTTTCAATAATAATAATAATAATAATAATAATAATAATAATAATAATAATAATAACAACAACAACAATAACAATAATAACAATAATAATAATAACAACAACAACAACAACAAACCTTTATTTATACCCCGCTACCATCTCCCGCAGGACTTGGTGCAGCTTACAAGAGACCGAGCCCAAACACATCATAAAACATAAAACACTTTCTAGAGAAGGTGTTTTGATATAATAGCCATATTCCTAACAGAAAGACATGTCTGACCTATTGTGAGTTTCAAGCCAATTTCGTGCTTTCAGCAATTTTCTTCTCAAACCAAGTCCATAGTAATTTTTTCCTATTCAGTCATTTGTTTAATTGACATCATACACTCCTCCCATAATTAAAATTATAGATCTAAAAAGACCACAATAATCATTTTTAAAGTTTTAAAACAAATTAAATGTCCTATTAAAAGATTGCTAACGTAAAAGGCGTAAAGACTAGGGCTGGGCGGTTTCGTTCATTAATTTCGTAATTTGTTAATAATTCGTATTTAAAGTGGCTTACGATCCGATATTGAACCATTCAGGAGCAACTAAAAATCGAAACGAATTTTTAAAATTTATTTCGTAATTGTTTCGTAATTGTTTCAAAATTGTTTCGTTATTATTTCGTTATTATTTCCGTATGTCTGGTGCAAGTTTTATAGTTGTTGTTTGTTTTATCAGTGATAAAAAAATAAATTATCACACCAACAGTCAGCAACAGAGGGAGAGGGAAGTTTCAGAAGTTCCCCCTGTCCCATTTGGAGGGTTTTTTAGCGTATTGCGCAATCGCGTCCGCCATTAACGAATCGATTCGTTATTGTTTCGAAATTGTTTCGTAATTTCTGAAATTTTGTAAATATTGAACTTTTTTAAAGAAAAATTTCGGAATTCTTTTAAAAAACGAAACACAAAAAACCCCTAAAAACGAATCGAGTTTAGAAACAAATTTTTCCGTGGTTGCCCAGCCCTAGTAAAGACATTTTAAACATAACAATAATAAAAGTTCAGCACATACAAAGCCCATTAAAGACATTTCTGTGCAAGGTCTTTTCATTTTTTTTAAGTCTTTATTGTACATTCAATCTATATTATTGTACAATCACAGACCATTGAAGCACACGATGTCATACAGAACTGAAACAAATAAAAACAAACTAGGGTCATTTTTAAAGTAGTCTTCATCTGCAGGTGGCATGAGAGGATGAAGAGTGCGTAGCTTAATTTTCTATATGTGTGTTTATATGTGCTTTTAAATCTTCTTTCAACTTATGGAAACCTCATAAATTTCATAGGGTTTTTATAGGGAAGAAAAATCAGATGTGGTTTTACCAATTTATTCTGGAACATAGCCAACTGCACCTGGTATTCATTGGTGGTCTCCCAAGTACTAAGTAAGCTTAGTACTTAGAAGCAAAGCTGATTGCTTGGTTTCCAAAATCAGATGGGATCTGAAGACTTGAAGGCTTTTAGTAGGCTCCATAAAATCAGTGACTGTACTATTGCTGGAATTACATGGCAATAAACACTATCCCAAAGCAGTCTGGTCCATTCTACTTCAACAGTCCATCAAATAAAGTGAAACCAGTACTGTCATTATGAACTGGTAGAAGGAACTGTTGGAAACAAACTAGAAGGTTGGTCTTAAATACTCCTAAATCATCCAAAAGTAATGTTGATATACATTTCAAAAACTTGTAAAATTGTTTCTGTGAATCAAAAGTTTTTCCATTCTGATCTTTGTGGATACATAATCACAACTCCAACTTCAAAGCAGTTATGAAGTTAAAGTAATCTTCTGATAGGAAATACGATATAGAGGTGGAAATCATAGCCTGGGATTGCAACATCGATGATCCATACTTTGTTTTTTAACATGATCGTGAGGTCAGGAGTATTATGCTCCAAAACTCTGTCTGTCTGAATTCAGAAGTCCCAGAGTAGTTTGACGTGTTTATTTTCTGTAACTTTTTCCGGCTTGTGATCCCACCAGTTAGATGTCGCAGGCAGATGGTATATGTGGCACAAGTTCCTCTGCTTGTAGTCTGTCTGCGGGATCTTCTTGCAGCAGCTGAGGATGTGATCTATTGTTTCATCTGCTTCCTTGCAGAGTCTACACTTGGGATCTGTCATTGACTTTTCTGGCATTGGTTCTAATGGCTTGTTCTTGGCCTGCCAGAATCAGGTCCTTCGTCTCCTTTTTCAGAGTTCCATTTGTGAGCCACAGCCATGTTTTTTCTTTGTCAATTTGGCTCTCAATTTTTCCCAGGAACTGTCCATGGAGAGAGCCTTCTTTTGCCAGTTTTCTCTTTTGCTCTGGATTGTGTTTTTGCGGTATTAACTCTTTGTCTTTTACGCTTGAAGCAGTTTACTACTATTGACCTCTCTCAATGTTGGTTCTTGACTGCCTTTCACATAATCTGCCAGTACATGTTTCTCTTCTTCTATCATTTGTTTCACTTGAAGAAGCCCTCTGCCTCCTGATTTTCTGGGCAGGTAAGGTCTGTCGACATCACTACACGGGTGTAATGAGTGGTGGATTGTCATCAGTTTTCTTGTTTTTCTGTACAGATCATCCAGCTCTTCTTCTTTTTCTTTTTCTTCTTCTTCTTCTTCTTCTTCTTCTTCTTCTTCTTCTTCTTCTTCTTCTTCTTCTTCTTAGCCACAAATTTGCATGGCTACACAAGACTTACCCTCCACCTCAAAAAAGGAAGACTGTAATGTAAGGGAATATTAGATTGATTAAGAACAGTAATACTTCTGATGCATTATTTTATTAGATAGATACAAAAAGGAGAGACACATGTGAGATGAAGTAGGTATCTAGCATTCGTAAATGAAGGGTTTCCTACTTGAAAATGCATTTTCTGGGATGTATGATAAGGTTCCCATCGGATATTTTCACTCCCTGTTTGGGAAGGGAGCCTATTAATCTTCTATATGTAGAATAACATGTGTCTGTGTAGAGATCTTAGCTTTACAGTTCCTGCTGCTGGGCTTGATCAAGGGCAAGGCCACAGTAGCCATAATGGGGAAAATTCATATTTGACACTTCTCTTCCTCTTCTCCTACCTCTCCCCACTTCTAACTATACTGCAGTCTCCTAAGGTACAGGCATGTAGCCGGGGGGGGGGCTTGAGGGGCTTCAGCCCCCCCCCCCCCCGAAATTCTCATGGTGGTTCGTGAAAAGGCCTTACTGGTGCATTATTTAAACTGTTATGTTTATTCATATCATGATCTGATCACTATACTCAATATATCCCATATGCATGGGGGTATTGGGGTAACGATACAAAAGGTTTGCTAGGGTAGACCCTCTTTCACTCTGACTCAACCCCCCCCCCCGAAACAAACTCACCCCCCCCCCGAATCGAAATCCTGGCTACGGGCCTGCTAAGGTACATCTAGCTTAGTGGGTCTCAACCTGTGTTTTGGCCTTCATCTCCCAGAAATCCTAACACCTGGTAAACTGGCTGGGATTTCTGGGAGTTGTAGGCCAAAACACCTGGGGACCCACAGGTTGAAAACCACTGGTCTAACTGAACAACTGAGTGGCTGGTCCAAGTCTATCTGGTTTAACCTGGTTTAATGAGGACTAGACCCAGGTCGCCCAAACCCTAGTTCCACACCCTTAACTGCTACACCACATCATCTCCTGAATAATAATAATAATAATAATAATAATAATAATAATAACTTTATTTGTACCCCGCTACCATCTCTCCAAGGAACTCGATGCGGCTTACATGAGGCCGAGCCCACAATACAACAACAAAACAATAGCAATAGTAGTACAAACAATAAATAAACTCATAAACAGAAAATAGCAAGAAACATTAACAATAACACAGCGATGTTTAAAAACATATGGCAGGGCCAATGTACTACCTAAAAAAATTAAAAAATAATGCTAGGCGTGCCCAGGACAACAGTCTCAGACATCAGGCCACAGGATAAGTAGTTAGTTACCTGTGGTCTGTATACCACAACCCAGAAAGCAGCATGGAGTCCTCCCCAATATTCCTATTTGGAATTCTTCTTTTTGGACCATGGGCTACTGGCCCACAAAAGAAATATTTTGCACTCAGTGAGACCCTCCAGAAATGGAGAGAAGTGGGCTTAGGACTAAAACTTGTCTGTGATGAGAAACTGATTCTCTGCACACACAGCAGCATGTGACGTAGTGCTGTCATCCAGTTTACTGTCAGCAAACTCTCAATATCTATCAGATAAAAATGACCAGCTTTTGTAGTACAGGAAACCACTATTGTGGTATATCAAATCAACAGGATGGCTTCTTCATCAATTTTTTATCTCATTAACCTTCTGCATTTTGCTGCACAGTTTCAGAACAAAAAAAAAAGCCAATTTGCATAGAAGGACTTTTTGAGCACTCGCAAGAACAAAGCAAAGAAGCCTGTGCCGTGCTACAAATATAGAAACAGTCAAAGGTGCTGCGGCATTTTAACGATAAAGCTGTCGCAAGGGTTGCTGGTTGATCTTGATACAATAAATTAATAATTCCCCTTCTGGAAATTCTGAAATAGAAAGACACCTACTTGTTTGGGAAGCTAAGTATGCAGCACGTCAATTTCATAGCCCCAGGAGATTTATACTGAAAGCCTATTGGATGATATTCAGCAAGTCACGCACTCTCTGCCTTAGAAAGCACTGTGATAAGTTGGAAATAACTTGAAGGGACAGAAAAAACATGTATAGGCAGTCCCCAAGTTATGAACAAGATAGGTTCTGTAGGTTTGTTCTTAAGTTGAATTTCTATGTAAGTCAGAACAGGTACATTTTTTAAGTGGAACTCCAGTCATAGACAGTATAAGCTTTTTATAACATAGACAAGGGTTAATACTCCTGTGGTGTTTAATTTGCTGTTTGTGCCTCTGTTCAAAATATTTTGCCTCACTTTCTGTCCTGGGATAGTTGGATTTTAAAAATTTAGCTTGTTGTGGAAACAAGGATTGGCGATAAAGCTTCTGTGGAGACCATGTTTACCCATGATAACTCTTTCAGAAGTGATTTTCCCTTTTGAAGATTAGATGTCCTCTCACTTCCTGTTGTCTCACCCTTTCTTAACTATGAGTCACATGTAAGTTGCATGTTTGTAACTCGGAAGCTGCCTGTATATAGCTGAAACGTTACCAGTCAGGCTTTTAAACAGAGGCTGGATGGCCATCTGTCAGGGATGCTTTGAATGACATTTTCCTTCTTCTTGGTAGGGGGTTGGACTGGATGGCTCAAGAGGTCTCTTCCAATTCTATGACTCTATGTTTCTATGGAAATTTACAAACATATTTCTTACAGGAGGGGTGGGAATCATATGATCCTTCAAAAGTGTTGAACTAAAATTGTTGAGATACCATAAGTCTAAAAAGGGGTGAGGAATGCTGGGGCTCGTAGCCCAGCAACATGTGGAGGACAACCTGATTCCCACCTGTGCCTTATGTTGACTCTTTATCATCACCATTTTGTTATATGCTGCTGTATATCTAGCTGGAATGGATATGGATTCAATTTATTGTACATATAATTGAAGACTAAGGCCCCTTCTACAAGGATTGGATGAAAAGTAATGCCTCCAACTTCGTAACTCCTCAACAGATGGCAGTACTGGTATGTGACAGGTACTGGCTTGTTCAGTAGACTCTCCTCTACAGTTCCATTTTGGCAAGAAGCCTTAGCATTGAACTGTTGTGTTGTTAAAGTGAGAAGTATGGAACCCTGCGCAGACGGTAGGTCAATGCGACTTAAGCAACGTGCAGTCATTTAATTCCTGACAACAGAAGGTAGATTCACCAAAGGAGATTCATCAGAGAATGCAAGCTGTTTATGGTGATTGTATTGATGTGAGTACTGTGTGTCACTGGGCAAGTAAGTTTAAAGATGTTGAGGTGGGAACATCTGACTTGCGTGACAAACAAAGAGTTGGACGTCCTGTGACAGCAACCACCCAGTATCACAAGCAAAAGGTTGACAGATTGATTCAGGATGATTGTCATATCACTCAGAGAGAAATTTCAAGCATAATCAGCATTTCATGGGGATGTGTGGGTCACATTATTGCTTTGCTTGATATCGGAAGATCTGTGCACAATGGGTTGCGGAAACAGAGTGTCGACTTCTTTCGTGATGTCTTCAGAAAACTTGTTCATCGTTGGCAGAAATGTATCCAATTGTCTGGTGATTATGTGGAAAAGTGAATAGTGGTAATTAAAGAGCACATTCTAAGGATTATTTCTGCATTTGATTTATTAAAATATTCCCATCAAACCCAAGTAATGAAGATGGAGGCATTACTTTTCATTCAACCCTTGTACACTGTCCTATATCCCAGGATCTGATTCCAGATTATTTGATTTAAACTGAGTCTCCACTGCCAGATAATCTGGGATAAGAAGATAATCTGGGATCAGATTCTGAGATTTAGAGCAGTGTAGAAGGGACCAAAATGGTTGATGCAGAATGTCATTCAGGGAAGCAAACACTCTTGATTCCAAATGTAAATCAAGAGAATCCATCTTTAGAATTGCAATTTATTTCCTTATTTTTGCTTGGGTGGGCTGTTGAATATTCCTGGATTCTGACCTCCAAACCCCAAGTAATTATGGAGGCATTAAAACATGGTGAGAATGTCACATTCATTTCCACCATGAAGCAATCAAGATGGGGCCAATTTGTTGAGGTAATAGAGCAAATATTTGCTCACCGACTCTAAACTTGGAAACAATTTGCCAAGGCTGGTCAGCAACTCAACTAAGCACACAAAGATCATTTGGAGTGAGTGTTTTGTGTGATGCTGTTCTTTTACAAGCATTATCAATTTGTCAACCCCAGGAAATTGTTCTTTTGCTATAAATGATTAATTGTGAGAGTCACTAAGAACAATTTGAAACAAAAGTATAGTGAGAGTGTTGTTGCATTTAAAACAGAACTTTCCCATTTTAAAAGCAACACACGTTTGGTCACAAAACAGTGGCAATGCTGCTGTTATGGCATCTCATCAGATTACATGTTGCCATTTTTAAGGGAGGAACTGTGTGCTTTGTAGAAAATGGCAGTGGATATGAATTCTTTTTTTAGAAATAAAGGTTCTGTTCAATGTTTTTTTTTTCACATTGTAGAGCTTTTGTAGTTTATTGTATTTGTGTGTTTTATGCTTTGTTTCCACATTTTCTTTCCCTGGAGTGATACTTATTGCCGTGGTCACTGATATAAAAGGCAAAAAGTCTAAAATAATAGCAGAAACTATATGCTCTTGATTATGCTAGATTTTTTAAGTCCAGGAAATTTCATCAGAACTGGGGAAGTTACTTTTTAAAGGAATTAATATTGTTGCACATTAGAAAAAAGTAACTTACCCATTCTTAGAATGTATGAGTTAATGGTTACTCTGCCTGTTACATTGTTCATAACTTTGTTACTTCTGTGTTTTGAGAAAAACCTCTGTTAGAAAAAGAAGCAGAAGCCCTAACAAAATGCCAAAAATAGCAACAAAAAATAATTACTGTAGATGTGACTGATCAAGTCAAAACAATAACAGTAATGTAGTTGTTACATTACTTTCAGAGACAAATTAATTACTACCTCATTCTTAAGAAGGACCTGAGATTTAGCACAGCTGGTAAATCATCAGCAACTATAAGATCAGGGCCGTAGCCAGAAAATTTTTTGGGGGACGGTTGAAAATTTGGGGGGGGGTTTGAATATTTTGTGGGGGATTGATACCTGCCTCCTAGCTCACGCTGAAGCAAAGAGCACAGCAGGGGGCAGAGCACCCTTCAATAGCCTGCAGCTCCGCCCCTGTCAACCACCTCCACCAAGTCTGGCCTCCTTAATGAGAGCATTCAACACCCCCCCCCCCAACTTGGTTGCTTCGCTACATCGGCTATTGCTGCAAGTAATGACAGTGTGAATAAATTGTCAATATTTGCTTGAGATAGTGCTTGCAGTTCTGGAGGGACTCTTAATTTTTTGCATCTCATAGACTTAGCATGGGGATTTGGTTAACTAGTTAAAATTCATGAGTAAACCAGTTTTTTTTAACCTGAAAAATTGGGGGGGGGGGTTGAACCCCTAACACCCCCCCCCCCCCCCCGGCTACAGGGTATAAGATCTATCAACCAAAAAGTTGCAAGTTCAAAGCCCCGGGTCTGTGTGAGCAGCTGACCGTCAGCCCTGCTCACTGTTTACCTAAGCAGTTTGAAAACAGCTTTAACTGTAATTAGAAAAATTAGGTACCACTAAAAGCAGGGGAGGTATTTTACAACGCCATAAAGAAAAAGAAGATCAGAAAATGCTGGAATGAGGAAGTCCTGATGGCTCTTCGTCATAGAGGATGGAGCAACAGCACCCCCTGTGGACTTGAACCCAACCATCCACGGCATCGAAACAACACCTCCTTCTGTGCTGTCTGTCTGATTGTAACGTGGACCTCCTTGGAGGACATCTTCATGGCACTTCAGAAAATTCTGCTTTGTTGCTTTACCTTTGCATCACAATCAGCTAGTTTAGTGAATCAATCACTCATATCTTAAATTTGTTTTTAAATCCCTCCTGCTGAGCAATTTTGAGATTATTGTCATCTGGTATAGGCCATGTCCAGCATAGCTAATAAACAAACCTCTTTCATCCAAGTGATCTCTAAAGTCCGCTAGCTTTCCCTCATTTACCATAGATCTGTTACGGCTGAAAGTATGCATGGGGATGCTTATTTATATGTGATTGTTAGATCTATAGCCTCCTTTTCCTCCAAGGAACACCAAGTAATGTATGTGGTACTTCCTCCCATCCTTTACAAATAACAACAGACCTGTGAGGTAGCCGGATCTGGAAATATAGGTCTCTTCATTCTAACCATGACACTGACGTACTTCAAAGCATACCTTTCCAGGAAGCTCACCAAAACCCCTAATCTAAGCAGTTTCCATAAGTATTTAAACACATGCGCCTGACTTTTTTCTCATCAAACAAAATCAAAACAATTTACCATGTGCAAGAGTCCAGTGTGACATTGACCTATCTGCACAAAGAACCACAGGTCGGCAATTCTAAGCAGAAAAAGTTGGATATTTGAAAGTGAGAGTATAGATCATTAAATTAACAAGCAGCCCTTGAAACAACTTTGTCCTTGATCACATAAAGATGTAGTTAATCACTAAGCTTTGTTTTAGTGACTAACAAAACAAAGATACTTAAAAATTCTAGCAAAACATATTTAGCTATCCAGAGAGAAGGTAAGTACCAGGTGAGGAGACACTTACAGAATAGAAACGCTTCCAAAGAGGAGAGGTGATGTTTGACATCATTTCCTAGGCAGAGGCTATGCAACTAAGGACCTTATGAGACACAGGGAGAGGAGTGTCTTCTTCCCACTTTTCTCTCCTGCTAGAGCAGAGTCCCACAGAGCCCATCACATGATGCAGGGCTACTCCTAGTCGGAACCCATGGGCTCCATTTTGGCAGTGGAGAGAAACAGAGCCCATGGAAGAAGGAAAGAGGGGGGAAAGAAGAAGCGGGGAAAATGGGAAAATTACGTGGGAAGAAAGAAAACAGACCCCAACAAAAGGGAACAGAGCTTGATTGTTCCATTTGCTATACCACTCTTTCCCGCGTTGTCCCACACTTTACCCCTGCCCATTTGATAAGGTGCTAAGCGTATGACTACATTTTCATGCACATTGCATGCACAACTCCTACACTATCAAACTGAGTATAGGTGACCTGCATAGGTGGGGATTTTAAGCATGCATAAAACATTATCAGGAATCTGTTCTTGGTTTCCATGTGGCATTGTTGGGATTGGAGACACCAAATAGAAATCCACCAGAAATGGAATACATTATTAATTGTTGCTGATTGAAAATCGTATTTTTCATGACGTGCACTTTCTCTTGACATGTGTGGCTTGCATGATGATATAATCAGGGACAGGGAGAATACAGACTCCATAAAACTAATGTTTCTTAGATTTGTGCATTCTTTTTTGGTACACTTTTGACAGAATTTCCACTGTTACCAGGAATGGGCATCAGAAGCTCACCGTAAAGATAGTTGACAGTGCTGGAGTTCTCAGCAGTGAAGAGGACATCAAGAAAAGAAAATGTGTGAATAAAGCACAACAAAACAGCTCAAATCACACCACAAAGATTTCAGATTACTAAATAAAATTTCACATTTTAAACTCAGCACAGGGCAAAATGACTCACTATAAAACCACATAGAGATTTGTCAGCATCCCTTCATGAAGCTTGAATTAAAATCGGGACCGTTACTAAAGGAATTTGGTTTATTTGTCAATAGTGAAGTGAATCCACTTTGAGTTTTAATTTGAACTGTAAAGGAGGTATCCAAGGTACTGACTATTTGGGGAAAAGAATTTGGCATCTTGGATAGAAATTTTAAAGTTGGAACTAAAACTGAGAGGAATTCAATGGATATAGAAGCCACCAGCAGCAACTACTTTTAGCTGGCACCCAGAATTCTGGAAAAGAGAAAAAGAAGGGAACAACTCTCCAGAGAAAAATTGCAGCAGAGCATGGCAATACAATAAAATATATGGGAACACTTTTTGAAGAGTTCAGGCAGATGCTTTTGGGACCTTCATTGGAGTTTTAAACAATCTTAGATTTCACAAGAGCATTTCGTTCATTACAGGTGTGTGAATCATTTAAACTCTAGAAGTAGTGGAGCCACTAGTTTCCACTGTTTAGCCATCGCCACTAGGGATGAGGAATCCTGGCAGTTGCATTCCCAACAACATTTGGAGGACCACATGATTCCTAACCTGGATTGGATGTCAAACATGCTTTTTTGGGGGGGGGGGGGTAAACTGTTCCTTTAAAGATGAGCAAACTTTCCTAGTAATATTTGAACAAAATTTCAACTCCCCACCCTTGGCCACTGCAAACTTCATCCACAGATTCTCCTGCAGGACTTCTCACAATCTACCCTTGAAGGAGCACCCACTTTGCTAAGAGACGTCACAAGAAGGGTGAGAAATAGAAGTTTAGGAGTACATTGCATCATTCTTTATTACTTTCCCACTCTTACCCCCACCCCATACTATCATAACAATCACCACGATGCTTCTCTCTAAGATGAGTACAAAAATCAGTATGACAGATCTGGGTCACCTCCATCATGAGGTGAAGTGAGGCAACTGCTTCAGCCAGCATACGTTGGGGATGGGACAGCAACCCCCTCCTGCTGTTTTCCTTATGTCCTTAAGCCATGTGCCTCTTCAGCTAATATATCCTAATATGAGGTACACAATGCCATTCTCTTCCCAGCATGGAAGTGAGATTTAACCACCAGTGTAGATGGCTGTTACATGTGGGAAGTCGGAAACTCGTAATCCTAAAAATGAAGATTGCTAAAATCCAAGCTGATCAATTATAGTGATTATCTCTCAACTACTCAGTCTCCCGGTGCTACTGACTGAAGTTTTGCATGCTTAGTGAGTCAAAATCGACTAGAAATCACGGAAACATCATTAGATAATGTGTCATGTTTCAAGTAGTGTCACGTGTAATTTTTAGGCCTGGGTAACAACGGAAAACTTTGTTTCTAAAATCGATTCGTTTTTTGGGGGTTTTTGTGTTTCGTTATTTAAAATAATTACAAAATTTTCCTTTAAAAAAGTTCGATATTTACGAAATTTCATAAATGTGAAAAAATTACAAAACAATAACGAATCAATTTCCGAAACAATAACGAATCGATTCGTTAATGGCGGACGCGACCGCGCAATACGCTAAAAAACCTCCAAATGGGACAGGGGGAACTTCTGAAGCTTAATTAAACCAAAAACAACTATAAAAACCCTTAGAAAACCAAAAACAACTATAAAACTTGCCCCAGACATGCGGAAATAATAACGAAACAACCTCAAAACGATAACGAAACGAATACAATAACGAAATACAAAACATTTACGAAACGATTTAAAAATTCGTTTTTTAAAAAAATTGCTCCAGACTGGTTCGTTATCGTTTTGTAATTGAAAAATTAACGAATTTTTTAACGAATTACAAATTAACGAAACGAAACCGCCCAGCCCTAGTAATTTTGCTTCTGGGATCCTATTTATGGCAATTTAATTAAAGCATTTTAACATTGTTAAAATTGTTCCCAAAGGAACTTTCACCACTAAAACCTTAGTTGGTTTATTTTCCCAGAGGCACTGAATCTCCGTTTGTGAACTTCAATACAGTTTGCCCTCCATATTTGCAGGTATAATTTGGTGATTTTATTATTCACAAATTTTATTAATACGTTCTTGAAGAGTGTTTTCAGATATTGGATTTGAGTGTGACATGCTTCACTACCACCAATGAGCCAGGTTCAAGACACAAACCAGGTTTGAAGGCAACAGGAATAGAGGTTTGTTTCTTTCAACCCTGAAAGGATGTCAGATAGTGTGTGCTCTCAAAGGATCTAACATAAAGCATGCAGCCAAGTACAGGGTATTTTATTCACTTTGACAGCCATTCAAAATACCCACATACTTCCCTGATTGGCTAAAAAGTTGGCCTGGCTGGGATCTGGGCATTTGTTGGCTAGGAATTCCTCCTGACATCACAGGTGGTTGGGGTTTCCTCTATGGCAGGAAAAATAAACAGCTATCATTCATGGATTTGAAGTTTGAGTCATTTGGAAGATCCATCCTGATAAGATTAATTGCCCAGTCCAGTTTACACAACGGATGAGCTCCAGAGAACACAATAGGTTTTTATGTAAATATAAACACTTCACTGAAAAGTATACAGAGTTAATCTGTGTTCTAATGTCTGACAGTGACTCATCTCTGCACCCCCATGGGAAGTTGGAAAACTACTGTACACAATGGCATTGTCCCTTCCTGATGACCCTAATCTCATAGTAGGTGGGAGATGCGGGGGACCTCAGATACATCATATTATTTTAGTTTCAAAGGAGATAAGCTCTAGACCAGGGATCCTCAAACTAAGGCCCAGGGGCTGGATTCGGCCATCCAAGGTCAGTTACCTGGCCCTCGCTCAGGGTCAACCTAATTCTGAAATGACTTGGAAGCACACAGCAACAACAACAACAACAACAACAACAATCCTATCTCATCAGCCAAAAGCAGGCCCACAATTCCCTTTAAAAAACCTCTAGTTTCTTGGATATGATTATTGTTATGATTTTTTCTGGGCAATCGTAGATAGCTTAAGTTTTGTGTCTCAGAAAGTGCTAATAGGGGAAACTGGTGCCATTTTTGGAATCAGAAGACCAGATATACTCAGAAACAGGACTAACATTTGAGGTACCAAAATGGGCCATTGTAACCTTCGGCTCTGTAACCTTTCCCCTTTCTTTTTCTTCAATTTTGCTGTCCTCTAGGTTTAAGGTTTAGTGACATTAAGTCTAGTCATGTCTGACTCTGGGGGATTGTGCTCATCTCAATTTCTAAGCCGAAGAGCCAGCATTGTCCATAGACACCTCCTAGGTCATGTGGCCAGCATGACTCCCTGGAGCGCCATTACCTTCCCGCAGAAGCAGTATCTATTGATCTCACATTTGCATGTTTTTGAACTGCTAGGTTAGCAGAAGCTGAGCTAACAGCAGGAGCTCACTCCACTCTCCGGATTCGAACCACCAACCTTTCAGTAAGCAATTTCAGCAGCTCAGTGGTTTAACCCACTGCCCCATCAGGGGGTCCTCTGGATTTACCACAACTATATTCCAAACTTTCTCTTTCTCAATCACAGTTTTATGACATCACTAGCTGTCCCCTGCCCCGCATTGCAGTGGCCCAGTTTGTGTATATGTGTTTTGTGTGTGTATATATATGTGTATGTATATATTTGTGTATGTGTGTATTTATGTGGTTATGCGCATGCTTTGTAATGTATTTTTTTTTATTTTTTGGCTTTTCAAGTCTCCTTTGCTGTGTTTTTCAGTGTTTTTATGAGTGATGGTCACTCGTTGGCCAGATAGGTGTATTGAGTCCAAATTTGGTGTCAATTTGTCTAGTGGTTTTTGAGTTATGTTAATCCCACAAACAAATATTACATTTTTATGTATATAGATTAGTATTATTAGCCCCATCAATGTACCTGGTGCTAAATAGAATAAAACAATAAAAAGGCATCCCTGTCAATGGCATACAATCTAATTAAAAATGATATAATTGAAGAGGAAATGATAAGTATCATGTCACATACTTTGGATATATTTTCACAAAAACAATATCACCTCAGATTTTTTTTAAAAAACAGTAATTGATATTTTATGACATTTCTGTGTCATTTTTCATTTCAAAACACCACAGCACGTAATTTTCAAAACGTAATTTTCAATATTTGCAGTGTTTTCGGTTTTGCAAACAAAAAAAAGAATGTTAGTGGCTTTAGACCACAACATCTAAAATTGCAATAGGAAATGACAACAAATGCTGCAAATAGTTGTGACGCAATAAATCAATAAAATGGGCCTCAAAAACACCAGGGACTTGGTTAGTTGTCAGGGAAAATGTATCAGAAACAAATAAATGTGAAAACCTTAGCATCATAGTGGGCAGGAAAATTGAGAAATCCATGAGAGTCGAAACATCAATGTACCAATTTTTTAAAAAAAGTTTAACATAAACTAATGAATCCTTGCTAGAACAGAAATTAGGTGCTTGATTCCGATAGAAATCTACAAAGAAAATTGCAGAGATGGGGGACAAATACTAAAAGGAAACCTGGACTGCTACAGGTTTCCTTTTTCCTTAGTAGTGTAGATTGGGAGAACCAGTATGGTCTTATGTTTTAAGCATTGGACTACGACTCTGAAGGCCAGAATTCAGATACTCACACAGCCAAGGAAAACCACTGGGTGCCTAGAGCAAGCCACACTCTCTCAACCTCAGCAAGAGGCAAAAGCAACTCCCTCAGAACAAATCTTGCTATGGGTTTGCTTTAGGATCCTTCCTTCCTTTCTTAGGCGATCCCTTGTAGTCCGAGGATGATGGTCCTCCAAGTTCAGTGTCCTGGGGGTGGGTTCGTAGGTGGCTGTGGACCTGCATCTTCTCCCACAGTGAGGGCATTGGTTTCCAGGTGGGAGGCAGTCTTGGTCGGGGTTGGCTTGACGCACCTTCCTCTTGGCACATTTCTCTCTTTCACCCTCCATTCATGTCTCTTCAAATTCTACAGCACTGCTGGTCACAGCTGACCTCCAGCTGGAGCGCTCAAGGGCCAGGGCTTCCCAGTTCTCAGTGTCTATGCCAGAGATTTTAAGGTTGGCTTTGAGCCCATCTTTGAATCTCTTTTCCTGCCCACCAACATTCCGTTTTCCGTTCTTGAGTTAGGAATAGAGCAACTGATTTGGGAGACGGTGGTCGGGCATCCGGACAACGTGGCCGGTCCAGCGGAGTTGATGGCAGAGGACCATCACTTCAGTGCTGGTGGTCTTTGCTTCTTCCAGCACGCTGACGTTTGTCCGCCTGTCTTCCCAAGAGATTTGCAGGATTTTCCGGAGGCAGCGCTGATGGAATTGTTCCAGGAGTTGCATGTGACACCTGTAGACAGTCCACGTCTCACAAGCATATAGCAGGGTTGGGAGGACAATAGCTTTATAGACAAGCACCTTGGTATCCCTACGGATGTTCCAGTCCTCAAACACTCTCTGCTTCATTCGGAAAAATGCTGCACTCGTAGAGCTCAGGCGGTGTTGTATTTCGGTGTCGATGTTGACTTTGGTGGAGAGGTGGCTGCCAAGGTAGCAGAAATGATCAACATTTTCTAATGGATCCATACAACACTGCAGACTGGATTTTTTCCCTTCAGTGTAATGCACAACTGTGACCAATAGATGGTGAGCACTAGCTACGCAATAACCATGCTCATGAATGAATACTGAAATATAATGGCAATAAATGCTTGCATAATTCAGGCCATTTTATTTAGTAGAGATTTTTTTCTTTACACAGTTATGGCATTACAGCACTCTCATTCCACTATAATTACCACGATCACTTCCTATGGAATGATGGGATTGGCAGTTCGTTTGGAGACACCCAAGAGAATTCTGTGGCGGAGGATCCCAAAGGCCTCTCCATCAATTGCCAATCTTAGGATTCTACGGAGGTTGCTATGGCAATTAAACCAGAATCAGAGTGCTATAACTGAATTGTGTGGTAGACACCTACAACGTCATCAGACGGGCCAAATTCGGCAGCATACGCTAGTGCCTCTTCAGTTTTGTCATGGAGCCCACCAGCTCCCATCCTCTTCCGGCTGAACTCTATGGCAAAACTGGAGAGGAACCGGCATACCGCCATGGCCGCAACATGGGAGGCTTTTTGTGTTGCTTCAGAATTAATGCCGGGGGGTGGCTGGATGGCAGACATTTCCCCCTGTGGGATAAGGTAAGAGGAAAGCTGGGCAATGTGGGGCAATGTGTTCCCCACACTGGGCACCTCCAGATTCGCTACAATCCATGGCAATTCTGGCAGAAATGCGATGAGGTTCCTATAGTCTTGTGAAGACACATTCAATTCAAAGCACAGTTTTTAGATTTGGATCTGGTTCTGATTTGATCTTGATTAATCTACAACCACCCTACCTAATCTGGACCAAAAACCCAGATTGAGATTCAAAAATCTGAATTACCATTGCATCGCACTGGGAAATAAAAATGACTATAACATTTTGATTGTTGTTGTTTTTTACATTGTCGTTGTGTGCCTTCAAGTTGATTCCACTTGTGATGACCCTAAAGTGAACCTATCAATGTTTTGTTTTTTTCTGGAGCTGAAAGTATGTGATTCACCCAAGGTCAGAAAGTAGGAACAGAAAAAGGTAACAGCGCACCAGACCAGCTTGTAAGAGACAGGTAGACAGAGAGGCAAAGCACTGGCTTTCAGGTGATTTTCAATTTTTGGATCGTGATGGCAAGTTTAGAGCACCAGTTAGCTATGTCTTATGAGGTTTAACTAATGATCAGACATAATAATTGGGTTGCTGTAGGATTTTCGGGCTGTGTGGCAATGTTCTAGAAGCATTCTCTCCTGACGTTTCACCTGCATCTATGGCAGGCATCCTCAGAGATTAGGAGGTGCTTCTAGAACATGGCCACACAACCCAAAAAATCTACAACAACCCAGTGATTCCGGCCATGAAAACCTTCGACAATACATTAGATATGATAATGTTAGTGAAATGAACTCTTAGATGAAAAGAGGGTGCTTTTGCTTGATTCTTCTAGCAGATTCAAGTAGGAAGCAGAAGGTGATGAAGAGCTGCTGTTTCCAGGGCATTCAGTGCCCTTGACTCCTTTTATGGGTTCTTTTATTGTTAACTGGCTTCAATTTTGATTTATGGTGATCCTATGAATGAGAGACCTCCACATCACCCTATATTCAACCATTTTACTTAGGCCTTATATATTTATTTATTTATTTATTTACTTCATTTGTTGACCGCCGCTCTCAGCCCTGGGGCGACTCGCGGCGGTGTACAACATGTAAAAAACAGTCTACAAAACATACAGTATATCAACAATCAAATTACACATTAATCTAATCACACTAAAAAATCCGCGCCATCACATATAGAATCAATAGCCAATCTCATAGTCCGTAGTCCGTTCCAAGTGTCATTGCCAGATTCATGTGGCTCTCAATTAAATGCCTTCTCGAATAGCCAGGTCTTTAGGCTCTTACGAAAAGCCATGAGGGAGGGCGCCTGTCTGATGTCAACAGGGAGGGCGTTCCACAGCCGGGGGGCCACCACTGAGAAGGCCCTCTCTCTCGTCCCCGCCAGGCGTGCCTGTGAGGCGGGCGGGATCGAGAGAAGGGCCTCCCCAGATGATCTCAAGGCCCTCGTGGGCTCATAGGCCGAGATCGGATAGGTAACTTGGGCCAGAACCGTTTAGGGCTTTATAGGCCAAAGCCAGCACTTTGAATTGGGCCCTTTAGCAAACTGGCAGCCAGTGGAGCTAGCGCAACAAGGGGTTTGTATGCTCCCTGAGCGCTCCGCTCCTGTTAGTAACATGGCTGCCGCGCGCTGGACTAGCTGAAGCTTCCGGGCCGTCTTCAAGGGCAGCCCCACGTAGAGAGCGTTGCAGTAGTCAAGGCGGGATGTGACCAGAGCGTGTACCACCGTGGCCAAGTCAGACTTCCCAAGATACGGGCGCAGCTGGCGCACGAGCCGAAGCTGTGCAAATGCTCCCCTGGTCACCCCTGAAACCTGGGGATCCAGGCTCAAGATGAATCCAGGGTCACACCCAAGCTGCGAACCTGCGCCTTCAAGGGGAGTGCGACCCCGTCCAGCACAGGCTGTAACCCTATACCCTGTTCGGCCTTGCAACTGACCAGGAGTACCTCTGTCTTGTCTGGATTTAATTTCAGTTTGTTCGCCCTCATCCAGACCATTACAGCGGCCAGGCACCGGTTCAGGACCTCGACAGCCTCCTTAGTAGCAGGTGGAAAGGAGTGACAGAGTTGGACATCATCTGCGTACAGATGACACCGCACCCCGAAACTCCGGATGATCTCACCCAGCGGCTTCATGTAGATATTAAACAACATGGGGGACAGTATAGAACCCTGTGGAACCCCACAGGTCAACGGCTGTGGTGTTGAACAGCAGTCCCCCAATAACACCTTCTGGGTACGACCCTCCAGAAATGACTGGAGCCACTGCAGAACAGTGCCCCCAAGACCCATTTCCGCAAGGCGCCCCAGAAGGATACCGTGGTCGACGGTATCGAAGGCCGCTGAGAGGTCCAGGAGCACCAACAGGGACACACTCCCCCTGTCTAGCTCCCGGCGCAGATCATCCACTAAGGCGACCAAGACCGTCTCGGTACCATGCCCCGGTCTGAAACCAGACTGTGCCGGATCCAGAATATCCGTGTCTCTCAAGAATACCTGGAGTTGTGAGGCCACCACGCTTTCCATGACTTTGCCCAAAAAGGGGAGATTGGAAACAGGCCGAAAGTTGTCGAATTTAGTGGGGTCCAATGATGGTTTCTTCAACAGCGGTTTTATAATTGCTTGTTTTAAGCACGCTGGAATCTTGCCTTCCCGAAGGGAGGCATTAACCACCACCGTTACCCACTCAGCCAATCCCCCTCTGGCCTCTCTCAGAAGCCAGGATGGACAGGGGTCTAGGATGGACGTGGTAGGCCTCATTCCTCCAAGTATCTTGTCCACATCCTCGGGTTTCACAAACTGAAAAGAATCCAACAAAATAGGACAAGCAGGTGCTCGTGTCACATCCACAGAGACTGCATTTAACATGGTGTCCAGCTCAGAACGGATCAAAGCGACTTTGTCTGCAAAGAACCGAGCAAATGCTTCACAGCATATTCATATTCAGGGATGTTGCATCTCTGATTCAGTCTGTCCATCTGGAATGCAATCTTCCTTTTTTTTCCTACTGCCCTCCACTTTACCAAGCATTATTGACTTCTTCTAGTGAGTCATGTCTTCTCATTATGTGGTTAGAATAAAACAACCTCAGTTTAGCAATGTGTAATATATATGTGTGTGAGTAAACAAATATTGAGCATTGATGAAAGAACATTCCAGGAATTCTTCTATTGATATATGAAATGATGTTCTTACAAATCTCACTGGAAAAAATGAATCATTACTTACTATATTTAAATCTGCCCCCACTTTGCCATTAGTTTAAACAGGATCGGGCCAGTGGAACTGTTAGAAGCAATAGAAAAAAATGCAGATATCCTATCTTAAGGAATTCCATCATTTGGTTATAAGAACCATTGGGGTTTCTTCCTATGCTCAACTCTTTACAAAGCATGGAAGAGGTCTGTTGCTCCTTAAGGCATGATGTTGAGTATAGTTCTGGTTTTTGTTCCAGTGCTGTGAGAAACATGTAGCTTCTTCTCCCTCCTCCACTTTATTCTATGGTTATACATTAACAATTTATAAACTTTTGTAAAGTTATGTTGATTTTTGTTAGGACAACAGCAAAGGAAAAATTGTCTGGAATGAGACTCCAGCATCCATGGACTTTGCTATTCAAGCAAGATCCTGGAAACAAATCCCAGCAGCACCAAGGGCCCATTGCAGCCTTATTCTCAACCCACTCCCCAAGAAAACAGTTTATGGATTACACACACAGAGAATATTTGCCATGAATTTATATATGGCCATGAAGAAATGCAATGGTATTCCACATAGTTACCTACAGATGTGAGAGCTGGACCATAGGGAAGGCTGAGCAAAGGAAGAGAGATGCTTTTGAACTGTGGTGCTGGAGGAAAGTTCTGAGAGTGCCTTGGACCGCGAGAAGATCCAACCAGTCCATACTTCAAGAAATAAAGCCTGACTGATCATTGGAGGAAAGAATAGTAGAGGCCAAGATGAAGTGCTTTGGCCACATAATGAGAAAAAGGGAAAGCTTAGAGAAGACAATTTTGCTGGGGAAAATGGAAGGAAAAAAGAAGAGGGGTCAACCAAGTGCAAGATGGATGGATGGGATCCTTGAAGTGACTGGATTGACCTTGAAGGAGCTGGGGGTTGTGACGACCGACAGGGAGCTCTGGCGTGGACTGTTCCATGAGGTCACGAAGAGTTGGAAACGACTGAACGAATGAACAACAACATGAAGAAATGTGCAATTAAAAGCTGTAGAATTGAGGACAACCTGTTCTGACATTAGCAATGCCCTTAGGTCAATAGTACTCTTGCTCATCAGCTGATCTCAAAGATCTCTGGACAGAGCAATCCACTTGCCAAACTGCTCTAGTGATTTTGATCTATCAGAATAAAAGCCAAAAAAGCAGAAGGGTGGAAAAATGGCAGAGTAAGGGAAGAGCACCAGATTGCAACCTCTAACAGCCTAAGGGAACTACCAAAGTGTCAACACAAAGTTAAGGTGAGGGTTTTGTGATTTCAGTTCCTCTAAATCATGGGTTCGGGGCCCAGAGTGCCTGGCTTCCAAAGGATCTAATGAGACACAGACAAGTTGAAGCTAACATCAGAGGCTTTATTCTCAATGGTCAGAGAGGATGTCAGTGGAGACAGCTCTCCAAAGAGCTGTCATACTGCAATCCTGAACACATATGCATATTTATAGCATTTTGCCAGCTAT
Organism: Anolis sagrei ordinatus; assembly: GCF_025583915.1. Classification (NCBI taxonomy): domain Eukaryota; kingdom Metazoa; phylum Chordata; class Lepidosauria; order Squamata; family Anolidae; genus Anolis; species Anolis sagrei. The sequence goes on from NW_026844366.1 coordinate 184,290,718, forward strand.
TCGAGACTCTTACGCTAGCTCCCGATTGGTCCAGAAAGTGTCCATCTAGGATCCACTCTGTGGTTGATCCAGAGTGCTGTCTTATGTCATCACTGGTTGGTTTCCACAGTGGCAGGAAACTTTAATAAACTGTCATTGAATTATTTGAAAATTGTGTCAGTTCATTGAACCAACCCAAAGAGGGGCATGTTCAAGAAGGAATGCGGTGGGCAAGGGATCACTGGCAAGGGTGCCAGTCCAGAAAGAAAAAGGGGTGCTTAGGATGTTGGTCATATCAATGAGAGCTCCAGGGAGAGGTCCAGTTTAGTGACAGGAAGAAGGAGGTATTCCCAGGAATAAATCAGATCATCTCAGGGAAAGACCCCTAGGCTCTTACACAAACAAAAAAGGCAATTCAACTCGCTATGCGTCCCAATGGATCACGGGTTCATAATTCATAATTGGGGGGAGGTGTTCAGATTTCAATAACACTAGTCCAAATATTTCCCAACATATTACTCTAAGAGGGTTGTGTTTTTAACAATGTGTCAGCTGACCTAGTGTGAGTTCACAACACCTCGAAAGTATCTTCAGCTGGTAAAATATTCAGTTCTAGTGTCGTGCCAAAGCACTATGAGAATTTAATGGCTAACACACACACATAAATGAAGAATATTCCCCCAAAAAATCTTTGCTCGTTTAGAAATTCCTGAAATTTGATTTTAAGAAGCCTCCTGAAACACATGTAAGCCATATTTAATTTCTGTAATAGTAAATAGACCATCTTTTGAGCATTTTGAGAGATGTCTTACCCCTGTTCTATTGATATAATTGGGAGTTCTCCCATTTTTGCTTTTTGTACAAGAAAAAGAAATATTTAGTTCCACAGCCCAAAAACTCAAGGGCTTCCTGCAAGAAATTTTGATCCAACACTATATTAAGCAGTGATTGGTGTGATGTTTCCATGAGATCAAATGATTTTATCACTCTTCAGAGAAATGTTTAAGAAACAACATTTAATGTATGGCATAATTTCCTGTCTGAAGTGTCACCAGTTAATGCCTGTTCTCATCCACATAGTCAGTCTGTATGCAAAACTGCAAGGAGAGAAACAAACTCCTTCAAAAAACATTTGGGAAAAATCAGAGGAAAAAAAACTCTGATCTTTTTTATTCCTGCTGTGCACAGTGACTTGCAATGATTGGAGCAGCAAAGGATTCTGGGCATTAAAGAACACACAGCAAGTAATTTAAAATAATAACAGGGCAGCTTTCATCCTGAAGAGGAAAAAATAATTCTCCGGAAAGCAGTTAGAAATTCACCCCAATTCAACTTGGTGTTTGCAGTCTCTCCCAGTTACCCATCACTTGTTGTTTGAAAGGTATTTCTTAAGACAACCTCAGGTCTTTAATACATTAGCACTTAATAACAAAGGGAGGAGCCAAAAAGGAAGAAGTAGCATACATAACAGTGAACTATATCTCCTTCCTTAATCTCAGCAACAGCACCTCAACTTCTTTTCATAGTTCTGGCTAGCAAGGCAGGCAGCATAGTTTTTTTGCTAACATAGTTCATGGCTGGGACTGCAGGACAATCCTGGATAGGAGTTGGGTTTGGTTGTTTTTTCAAGACTATAAAAGCAAACTTTTAGACTGTCCTCCTCTACTTTGCATGCCAAATCCCAATCCCAACATTTTCCCTTTTCCTGCTATCATTTCTACACAAGTACCTTGAGTTTTTTTGTACAAAACCTATGTGCATTTCTGCGCAGAATGGGGTTTTGTGAACAAAAAACGCATTGTTTTTCAAAAGACTCCATAATTTTCGTATATAAAATCCATGTGTATATCTGCACATAATAAATTCCTGAAATACAGCAAGAACAGGAAAAAAAACAGGGCATCCCAATTATGCACACACATATACATATATGGATAACAGAATGTTGGTGGGCAGGAAAAGAGATTTAAAGATGGGCTCAAAGCCAACTTTTAAAACTCTGGCATAGACACTGAGAACTGGGAAGCCCTGGCCCTTAAGCGCTCCAGCTGGAGGTCAGCTGTGACCAGCAGTGCTGTAGAATTTGAAGAGGCACGAATGGAGGGTGAAAGAGAGAAATGTGCCAAGAGGAAGGCGCGCCAAGCCAACCCCGGCCGGGACCGACTTCCACCTGGAAACCGATGCCCTCACTGTGGGAGAAGATGTAGATCAAGAATAGGGCTCCACAGTCACCTATGGACCTACCACCAGAACACCAACCTTGGAGGACCATCATCCTCGGACTATGAGGGATCACCTAAGTACATATATACGCATTCATACATCCACACATACATTGCTACATAAACACACACACACTTTAATACAGGGGTCCACAAACTTTTTAAACAGAGGACCAGGTCACAGTCCCTCAAACTGTTGGAGGGCTGGATTATAATTTGGGGGGGAGGGGATGAATGAATTCCTAGGCACATTGCACATATCTTATTTGTAGTGCAAAAAACCAGTTAAAAACAATACAATAATTAAAATGAACAATTTTAACAAATATAAACTTATTAGTATTTCAATGGGAAGTGTGGGCCTGCTTTTGGCTGATGAGACAGGATTGTTGTTGTGGTGGTGGTGTGTTTTCAAGACTTAGGTTGACCCTGATCAAGGGCTGGTAAATGACCTTGGAGGGCCATATTTGGCCCTCAGGCCTTAGTTTGAGGACCCCTGCTTTAATAACTAATAGTTGCGTGTGCAAGGGCTATACACCTCCCCCCGTCAACCAGAGAAATATGCATACACATGTTGTTGGGTTAAATAATGGCCACAACCCGTTTATTGATAACAGGAACAAGGGTTGGCAGCCATGCATGGGTCCTGGGGATCAAGATGCTGTTCGATACCGCAAAGTGTCCGGGTGCTGCCGGCACAATACCGGGCCAACGTAAGCTAGGCACCCCTGGGACCACCAGACGTTCCCCTTTTCCGCTAGGGGGAGATACCAAGCCAGATCCAGGGGCCCATGCCCCACGCCAACAGGGAGTTGTGACAATAAGCATAACAATAAGTAACTATTAACAGGAAACCAGTACAAGGTTAAAACAGAAACAAAGCTAACTGCCAATGAAAACATAAACATCATGCAGGGTGGGTGGGATGGATCAGCTGGTGCAGGCACAGCTGCTAGGGAGCCTGGGGCAGCCTTATATAGCCTGCCCGCACCAGGGAGGAGGCCAGCTCTGTGTAAGTGGGGCGTGGTCAGCTGGCCATTGGCCATTTGGCCGAGCGGCGGGAAACTTTCCCACCACCCAAGGGGGGTTCTGGGAGGAAGAAGCCCCCCTGAGGCAAGAATGGTGGTGGGGGACATCCTACACCGCAACTTCCTTGGCCCGGTAAATCGGGCCATGCCTTTAACTGTTGTGCTTATTTGAAGGCTAAGTACATAGATTTATATTGAAGAATAAATGTTGATTTGTGTTTTAATCAGGGTTATCAATTCCATCTTCAGTTACAATTTTATGTAAAGTGTTTGAATTGCTGTCCCTATGCAGCAATGCACTGTTTGCGTTGTCGAAGCACAATGTTGCAAGCCTCACTTCAAGTCGTTCTTATAATTTTCTATAGGAATTGAATTTTTAATCATGTGAAGGGTGTATACATTGGGAGGGGGATGCATAATTGTTTTTACAAAATTGTACATTTTAAAATACTGTAGTGAAATATTGACATGCTTAAGTAATACCATTACTTTATCAGAGCTAAAACTGCTTGGGGACTTATTTGACATCACTTCTGAATGCCATTTGGAGAGGCACTACAGAAGACAACAGAAGTATTTCGGGTTGGATGGAATGGGGGTGCCCCGTGAGCGGACTGGACAGAATTGTCCATGACCCTTATACAATCACCCATCCCTACCTTGCTGGAGGGACACATTATTCCCACCTAATGGAAGGATAGGCCCTGTAGAGAAGTGTTTATTATAAAGGGTTTATTGTACTGTGTTTAAACTGTATTTATGTTTTACATGGGGGGCCATGGCCTAGCTGTGAGAGATAGGTTGCCATGGTGACAAGGCAGAAGAGAAGGTGGGCGGAGCTTAAGGAGAAAAAGGTTTGAAAGTAACAGTTAATAGTCAGTCAGGAGGATGAGACCCTGAGAAGAGGAGCGGAGTCAGTTAGGGCTCTGTGTGGTGAAGCAGTATAAATTCAGTTAGTTCTTAGCATTTGTGAATATTTCTTCAGCAAGGGAGCTGAAGGTGAAACCTTGTTAGATTGCTTGTGTTAAAAAGAATCTAACAAAGGGGGTTTTAGGGATCCCAGTAGTGAAAGACTGGAGATCGGTGGTTTGATCCGGTATAGGACAAACAGAGTGAATATTCACAACAGGGAACACTGAAATAATAAAGTACTTCACTGAAGAAGGAGTTTAAAGGATTGTAACATCAGAAGCCTGAATGTATCTCTACCAAGCCATATTGTAACCATCAAGCTTGTGCCAAGTTCAACATCTCAGTATTGCAACAATTACGCTCTGTTAACAATAAACTTGTTCTCTCTGTGTTATAAATCTGCCTCCTCCATTGATTTTACATTTGGTGCAATCCACTCTACCAAAGTTGCCTCACAACGCAGATAGGGATAAACAGAGACTTCAATTCCAACGTCTCTATATATATAATGGTGGCGGTGTAATCAAGCAGTTTTGGGACTTCCTTATAATTTATGCTGAAATTAGGTGGATTAACATACATATTTACGTAATTTTGGTAATCCCATTTAGGTGGGATTACGCTTCCTTACAGGCCCTATTTAGCATTATGTAATTTGAGCATAGCCTTTGGCTCATAGAGGGAAAGGTTCTCATCCTTGATGGGAAGAATCCTAAGTTGATTTAGGACTTCCATAGTTGCCGATGCTAAATCCACACTGACTGTCAGAGGAACTTTAGCTCTGAGCTGTAATACCATAGTCTATGGTGATTAGGGGATTCTAATGCTGTGGCTTTGTAATTTTTTTCATCTATTTTGGTAATGCTTCTGGTTTGCAATACTGGCTGGTAAGCAAACTTTAGAACTGTATGCTGAATAAATACGACACACAAAATTTTATAAGAGCAGATGTGCTGCTATGGTTACGAGACAGCTGGGATTTCAAGTCTAAAATATTCTGCGGATGGGCTAGTGGGACCTATTACAAAGCATCTTTCATTTTCCTTTGAAGATTATCCACTCCAGTGAAATCTCTTTTCAATTTTAATAGCAAAACATTAAAAATCTTCATTGCCTTGCACTGCAACTTCAATATATATCGGCTGTCTGCTTAAGAGTTTTTAAAAATAGTATAGAAATAAGAGGTTCTTTTCATAAGTGATATTTTAATAAGGTAAGATAAATCCTACATTCTTGGGTGGGAAATTTGATTTTAAGATTGCATCAAAGGCAGTTTCAGGGTGTATCGATTCTAAAATGTCATTGATTGAAAGACACACACTAATTTCAGTGCCTCCAACAGCAGGAAACTTTCAAGTATATATACGATATACATAAAGTATATATAAAGCACCCATGATTCTAAGGTGTACTCAGTTTTTAAATAAAGGTTTATATAGGGAAAAAGTGTGTCTAAGAATTGGGAAAATGCTGTAGTTCGATGCCATTTTCCTTTACATGTCTCACTGCTATGGAATCATGAGAGCTGTAGCTTTACAAGGTCTTTAGCCTTCTCTACCAAATAGTAGAGAAGGCCAAAGACCTCCCACAATTCCAAAGCATTGAGACATGGCACTTTAAGTAAATTAATTTGACAGAGCAGATGCGCCTTTTACTACTATAAAGTAATTTCACCATCCTGGAAATTAAATCTAAAGCATAATTGTACGTGCTGGAAAACCTGGGATCAATAGATCCCAAGTTTAGGCTAAAACTCTTACCCTTGATAACTGTTTGCACTCTATAGAAAATCTAATTCTGTGTGCAAAGGATTGTGCAGAAGTCTGTTTTCTTTCTTATTCAAACAAACTATATTTGAAATTCCTCTATGTTTTCAAACACTGTGGTTTTCACAAGAGCCCTATGTAAACATAGTTTCAAAAATGAACTGGTTGCACACAAAGTCTTCGGGTGTAACAATAGCAGAATTTTAGAAGAACTTGTTGTGCAGCCACTAAATGGTAGACACAAGTGTCCATCTTTAATGTAAACAAGTCCAAAAGGCATTTTTGTAAAAAAAAAAGTTGTTGTTGGGCCTCCATTTTAACCAGTCCTAGAGAATGATGGGGCCGACCAAGGGCAGGATGGATGGAGGCATCCTTGAAGTGACTGGACTGACCTTGAAGGAGCTGGGGGTGGTGACGGCCGACAGGGAGCTCTGGCGTGGGTTGGTCCATGAGGTCACGAAGAGTTGGAGACGACTGAACGAATGAACAACAACAACAGAGAATGATGGGGGAAGTTGCAATTTAGGTACAAAGAATGGTCAAGTTTCCCATCTAATTGCATGTTTGATGAAGATCTATATGCTTAACCATAGAAAATATATTAGGGGTTTGTACTACATACTGGAATGCTTGATATAAAGTGAAGTATAAATACAATAATGGAGAATCCTACTTTAAGAGCTGGTTCATTTTTTTCACTTACTTAGTTACTTAGGCAATCCCTCGTAGTCAGAGTAGGATAGTCTTTGAAGATCAGTGTACTGGCAGTGGGTCCGAAGGTGACTGTGGAGCCCTATTCTTGATCTGCATGAGGGCATTGGTTTCCAAGTGGAAGGTGGCTTGGGTTGGCTTGATGTGCCTTCCTCTTGGCACGTTTCTCTCTTTCGACCTCCATTCGTGCCTCTTCAAATTCTACAGCACCACGGGTCACAGCTGACCTCCAGCTGGTTCGCTTAAGGGCCAAAACTTCCCAGTTCTCAGTGTCTATGCCAGAGTTTTAGAGGTTGGCTTTTAGCCATCTTTAAATCTCTTTTCCTGCCCACCAACATTCTGTTTTCCGTTCTTGAGTTCGGAGTAGAGCAACTGCTTTGGGAGACGGTGGTCAGGCATCCAGACAATTAGTATAGTACAATTCCCATATCTGCAGCACCGATATCTGCAGTTCACTTGCCAGTGCCTGATAAAAAAAAAAGTCCTCTCTAGGAATTTGCTGATTGTCTGGTATTCTTCTACCATAAATTCACCACATGATTGTGCTGGAGAACCTAGCAATGCCTAAAGAGGTATCATATTGCAAATCAATGGTATGCTTCCACCAGAAGGTATTCATTCAACAGTATTTGCTATTACATGCAATATGGTATTAGAAAACTAGTCTGGATATTGGACCACAGGTAGTGTTAGGATCACAGTGCTGATGGACAAGGGAACTGAATATAGGAATTGCTATTATTATGTGTATATTTAGAAAAAATTAGTTGATCTGTAAGAACTGGATTGGATACATGAAAAAAGATAATTAAGGAAAGCAGGTGACTAAAATTTGTGTTGCCAAAATCCTCAGAGTGGCAGGTTCTTCTCTCCTTCCTGCAATCAATATTTAAAGAAGGGTTGTTGATGTTATTGTTTAAATTAGCTCAGAAAAGGATAAATTATTCTCCAATTTGTGAACTAAATTTTATGACTCACAGGAACCTGTTGGCTCTACCTTACTGCAGTGTTCTCAGGGCGGGGGGTTGTATTTTAGGTAGAATAAATAAGACACAGAAAACAAAGTGTTGCTTTGGATCACCTGCAAGTAATGCAAAAAGGCATAGTCTAGGATTGATGCATCTAGAATTTGGGAGGAAAAAGAAATCTTTTACAGTATTGTTCATACAATTCTGTTCCTTAATTTGAATAGATATTCTCTGGCCAAGACAAGGAAGTCCCAGATTTTGTTTCTGTTTTTTTATTTTGGAGATCCATAAACATTTTGTTTACTTGAGAACATCTTTTGTCAGTTCCCAGTAGTATCAGAGCCTTCTTATACCAGCTCCCCATGTCAGTTTATTTTAATCCAGTATAAAAGCCAAAAGGAAAAGGAACAAAATTTGAAACTTTTCAATCAGATAGATGGAAGTAACTGCTTGAGGTCTAAATTTTAACTCTGATCCTAGCTGGCAAGGGAGTTGAACAAGAACAGAGTAAAGAAAGCAATTCTTAGACAAATGAATCCAGGCCTTGATTCTGAATCAAGAATTTTCATTCTGGAAGTAGAAACGAATGTAAGAACACTTTGCACAAAGAACAAAGAAAGCATCCAGGTGGACTGGTGGTAAAATTCCAGTTGGATAGTTCCCCTTTGTTTACTTATCATGTCACCATTTGTAATGTCAAATGATATTTATTTTTTTATTTATTTCCAATATTTCTATCCCGCCCTTCTCAACCCCCGAGAGGGGATTCAGGGCAGCTTATAAACCAGCCACAATTTGAAGCCTCAATATAATACAAATATAAATACAAATAGCAACAGTTTAAAACAGTAAATAAAACATTAAGTTAAAAACTTGTTAGAAACATTGTCATCAACCATCTAGCCAATTTCAGCCTGGTTCAGCATCCAAGGTGCTGTCATGCTTGCTGTCCAAAGGCCTGGTCTCAGAGCCATGATTTAACCTTCTTCCTAAAAGAAAGGAGGGAAGAAGCCAAACTGGTCTTGCTGGGGAGCGAGTTCCACAAGCGTGGGGCCACCCCCGAGAAGGCCCTGTCCCTCGTCCCTGCCAAGCACACTTGCGAGGCTGGCAGGACCGAGAGCAGGGCCTCTCCAGATGATCTTAAGCTATGAGGTGGGACGTAGCTTAATATTCTTAAGACAACATCACTCCCATCTCCTTCTTCTAGTATTCTTCCAGCTCTTATCCTAACAGGTAGAAAGCATATTGTGTCTTTCTAAGGAACCATGATCTAAGCTCCTATAATAAAGCTTTTGTTTGTTTGTTACTATAATCACATCTTGTCCTTCCTCCATCTAGACCAGTGGTTCCCAACCTTTGGTCTTCCAGGTGTTTTTGGACATCAGCTCCCACAATTCCTAACAGCTGGTGGGCTGGCTGGGATTTCTGGAAGTTGAAGTCTAAAACAACTGAAGACCAAAGGCTGGGAACCACTGATCTACACTATCATGTGTGTTCAAAACTGGGGTAGCAAATTGTGAAAGCTGTGAAATAGCATGATAGCCAAACAAAAAAGCCTTCCTAATAGTGCATGTTGACTCAGGAACAAACTCTGTACTACCGAGTTGCTCTGCCTAATTTTTAGTATTAGGCTAACACTGCAGTTAATTCTAAGCAAGTTCTGGTCATGGCTGCCTTATATCTGGAAGCCTTTGTCCTGTATGTGAAAGATCGTGTGAATACAGTGCGTTGTCAGACCTCACAACCTCTGAGGGTGCTTGCCATAGATGCAGGTGAAACATCAGGAGAGAATGCCTCTAGAACATAGCCATGTAGCCCAAAAAAACCCTACAACAACCCAGTGATTCTGGCCATGAAAGCCTTCGACAATACATGTGAATACAGTTATTTATGGATCCACCACCAAGATTACACCTCTGGAAGACAATATACTCGATCGCAAGTGATCACCCATGAGAAAATCATAAATGTGTGTGTCTGAAAAATATTGATATTCTTCTTCCAACATTCATTTGCTTTCTTTCACCCTAAATAGCTTCAGAACCTTGGATAGCTCCTTTAAAACAGTCCAAAGTGGATTCGCCATTCTATTGATATGTGTGTCTTCAACCGCCTCTAGGTACGGTTGGTGATCTTCCCCACAGAGATGTCTCTGTGGCAGGCAAACCCTGTGCATACTCCAGTTATCATCTGTCTAGCTAGCACAATCCCTTTGAGCCTTACAGTAGAGGGATGTTATTAGTGAGATATTAGAGCAATATAGTATTTTCTGTTTCATCCCACCCCACACTTTCCACCCAGTTCCTGGGTTGCACCTGTCATTACTTCAGCCAAACCCTTGTTTATCTTTTTCATAAGCCAACGCAATGAAAAAACACATATGTTTTGTTAGGTAGACAACTTTGGAATAAATTCTCCTGCACTCTTCTAGATCTTTCCAGAATGACAGAAGAAAAAGAAATGAATATTAGACTGGTTGCTTCTTGCACCACATGTCGACTAGAATATAAATGCCAGTGTAGCATGGGAAAATGTATTATTCATATATATATTTAAATGTAGACTTAGAAGTACTGCAGGCCAGTAGAAATTGTCACCTCAGTCACATCTTAGGCAGATTTAAGACTTCTGGCTATTGGGCCCCATATTAATCAACTAAACAAACTGGATTAGGGTTTTTTTTCCACAAGCAAGTTGTAAGACGTATGTGCTCACGTACGCACACATGCACACAGAAATCTACTTCAGAGCTAAAGAAAGATCAAAACTTTCCACTTCTTCAGTATGTTTATAACTGGAAAAATATACTTGAGATGACGCAGTACAGTGAGGTGTGATTTGGTTATATATCAACATCACAAGACAGAACAGAATAAACAGATTTTGGATTATGCCAAAGTCTCTCTTTTTTGGTAATTTGTCCCCATACGGAGTGATAAACAATTTTCTAACAGTGCCAACCACTTTGGGGGCCATACTTAAAGTATAAGCCCTTCTCTCAATGACCACACACAATCCTTTGTTAGTGTGATGGTTCACATACCATTACGACAGTTGGGTTCAAGTGTGAGTCATTGAGAGGTAAAAGATGTAGGGTGAGTTAATAGGTTTCAAGTACTTCTCCTCCCCAATTACACCATGCAACACAATTTTTGTCCCTGGGTTATAAATGTCATTTCCTAATTGGTTCTATCAGAAAAGCATGGGAAAGGTGTATTAAACTGCAGAAACTTTGCTTTTGTAGGACATCCTGCAGCACATTTTGTTCTAGTTTTTCAATGAATATCTCATCAAGACTCAACCAATTCAACATAGTTTGTGGCAACACAAAAACGAATTTTCTGGAGTATAACTACTTTCAAAATAAGCACTGCACAATTAAAAAGGAATGATATTTTCAAATCAGGAACATTTTTTTCAAATTTTGTTATATAGTTGAAATGCCTCACAGTAAGAATTGAAAAGTAAATTATTATTATTATTATTATTATTATTATTATTATTATTATTACTTTATTTGTACCCCGCTAGCATCTCCCAAAGGACTTGATGCGGCTTACATTGGCCAAGGCCTCAAAACACAATACAACAATACAATACCTAAAGCAAATTAAAAACAGTTAAGCAGAATAAACAACAAACAATACACAATACATCAAGACACTATAAAACTAGGCTGGGCCAAAGTAATGGGTACAAGATTAAAAGTGCTGGTGTGGCAGGAGGTATGTAGGATTATAAGTAAGTGCAGTGTGCAGTGTGCAGTAAACTTAGTTCTACTAAAGTGCTTCTAGGACTTGGTATTGGAGGTTCCTAATCTGAGAACGCACATCGGAACAGCCAGGTCTTCAAGTTCTTTCTGAACACTGCCAGTGTAGGGGCCTGTCTAAGATCTTTTGGGAGGGCGTTCCAGAGTCAGGGGGCCAACACAGAAAAGGCCCTGTCTCGAGTCCCCACCAAGCGCGCTTGCGACGCAGGCGGGATCACGAGCAGGGCCTCTCCATATTCTAACCTCCCTAGCCCTTTGGTCCTCCCCTTTTGCCTTTGACCTTGCCTTGCACTGGTATGGGGCACCCAACAATGTGACTTTTCTGAAATTGAATTTGATGTCAGGCTACTTTCAGATTTGGAAAAGGCCTCATTGGGCTAAAGTGACTTGGACCAATATTCACTTCTTTTTTATTAATCCAATTATAGTCAAAGTGCTAAAGCACTTTAGTAATACTACACCACTAATTAGGATTGTTTTATTTTGGTGCAAACACTCCTCCTTCCTTTGCTTGATCTCTGTTGAATACATGTCCTGGAAACAATAGCTGTGTTTGTTCATGGCATCCATCTTAGCTATTTCAAGGATAATGCCAACAAGACAGCCAAATAGAAATACATTCTATTTCACAAAACAATGAGTTACTTTAGAGTGACCTGGGAAGGAGGAATGAACAGTTTTTCGTAATGCCAGAAGTTCCCAGAAAGTACTTCAGGTCATGAAGTTCTCAAACAAAAATCCATTCAAACAAGAACAAAATCTGGGTCCTTCAAAGACTTTTTCTCACCTGGAGGGTTTTTGTTTGTTTGTTTGTTTTTTGTAGTCAACAAGAGAAAAAAAGTGCATATCTACTTGCATTTGGGAAAATACGAAAATCTTTCCCCATTTGCTAGTTCCATGTATGTATTACATTCGCGTCTATTCCAACTCCAGCTGTGTGGAAAATATCTAACAAGAATTAGAGGGATATGAATCAAAGAAAAGCATCAAAATAACTAGGCAACTTGCAGTTTCTCAAGTCGCTCCTGACACGGAAAAAAACCCTGAGAAACATTGCCAGAGAAGTGGAACACACTATTGAATTAATGCAGTTTGGCACTACTTTAACTGCTATGGCTCAATACTATGGAATGATAGAAACTGAGGGCAGACAGGAAGCATGCTGATGTTTTTAGATATTTTTCTGTGGAGACGGACACTTTTTTTTTCTTTTATGCCATGCAGCTTGATTTCATCACAGAGGAGTTGCTTCTGAAGCTGGAAAACTATATTTTCCTCAATGCCTCTTCTTTAGCCTCAGAGAAAGGCAATGACTATATCTGGTCAAGGAAACTCATGGATAGGTTTCCATAGATTATTTATTTATCATGTCAGAAGCGACTTGAGAAACTGCAAGTCACTTCTGATGGAAGAGAAGCCTTGAATTCACACTCTTTCCATTTTTGTCCTATATTTAAAATTGCAGAGGGTGAACGTGAATAGCAAAAGAAGACCGCATTCTGTATTCAAATGTGAGCACATACATGGAGGGGGGGCAGACAAAAACATCTATGAGTTAGGTGCAGAGAGTTTGCAAAATCTGCTAGCAGGTGCTGTGAGGAAATGTCAGACAGATACAAGCAAAGTAGACAGCATCTATTTTCCTATTGTTGTGGCTTTTATGTAGTGCTGATGCCGTGCAGAGATTACATAAACCAGCCTAAGCTTCAAGAGATCTCTCTTTCGATATCATCTACAGTCATGGAAGGAAACGTGGGTGCTATCTGCTGCCATGTAAGGAGGAAGAAGAGGGAGAGTGGAAACATTTGTATCTCACAGACCTGGTTGCCTGGAATACACCTAGACATTTTAATTGAGTCAAATGACTGATCCTTGTCTCTCTCAGGACCTTATCATACAGGCCGCTGGAATCGGCATGCATTGTGGTGAATCTGGCAGTGCTTGTAGGGAGATGTGCCCCATGCCCCGCGTCTCCCAAGTCACCCATCACCCTATCCCATGGGGGAAGAGTTGGCCACCTGCCCCCCCCCCCCATTGTTGCTAGTACAACACAAGAAGCTTCCTGTGTTGCTGCATAGCGGCATACACCGGTTCCACGATAGTTTAGCTCAGTGATGGCGAACCTATGACATGTGTGTCAGCACTGACATGCATAGTCATTTTCAATGACACGCAGCCGCATGCTGCATACAGAGAATAATGTGGCTACATGCCAAGAAGGACGTTTCATCCTCGGCTCTTGCACGGCCAGGTAGAGCATCCAAGGATGAAACATTTGCTGTAGTGTAGTGCAGACACTTCGTGTTGGAGGTCTGTAGGCCAAAACAGCAGAACTCTGGCACAGAGCATCTAGTTCTGGGACTTCCGGTTAGGCCGTTAGGGGATCTTTGACTTCACTTCTGGCCGGCGGAGCAGGGAGCAGTAGAATGCCACGGGTGACAAATCTCTGGGTGCCCTGTGGTCGCCATTACCAGCAACCACAGAACCACAGCAGCCATCATCCAATCAACTATTCTGGGGTGTCGTGGATTTCTAATTGACCATCATTACTGAGATAAGTAAGGGAGAGGCTCAGAGAGGCAAGGACCTGTCCTATGGGTGCGTTTTTCCCGCATTAGAAATAGCAGCAGCCATCTTAATTTACAGCACAGTGCAGACTCCATTTCACCACTATTATTGTTGTGTATCCTTATTAACCCCTATTTCTGCTTATTAACCCTTTTCTAAAAGACAGTAACATGTGCCATCTTGTGGTCAGTTAGGCTAGTTAACTTCTAATTGCCCGCAGGGCTAGCAGGCTATCTATAATTCTATCTTCTGTCACTGCTCCCCAATGGAGAACCCAAAAAATAATAAAAAAACCAAGATTAATTAAAGGAAGAGGTAGTAGCAGTATCTCACTTATCTTAGTTCACGGCACCCCACACAAGTTAAATAATATCAAGACTAACAAAAGAAACTGACTGATGGATGAACAAAAAGGTCACTAAGCAGTAAATTAAATAACTAATACTATTTCATCAACATATAGAGCGCCGAAGACCCCAAACCCATCTTGGGTAAAACTTGTATTTCCTGAAACCCTGGAATTGTTTATTGGGGTCTCTGGAATATACAGTTGGAGAATTTTCCTTATATGCCTTTGAGCAAACTATAAAATATAGCAGGGTTGCATGGGTGGCAATTATGGTGCACACAATGCTATCAATACAGTATAACTGTGTCATGGGGAAAGGTCCAAGACTACAATTTGTAGTAATTAATGGATGTTTCACTGTACCTAATTAGGCTTAAATCTGAGCATACAAATCTATTTTACTGCCTTTGTTATGTGCTAGTGGTGAAAGGTAGATCCTTTAAATTTGAACAGAAGTAAGGTCCCTTCTACACTGCCATATAATCCAAATTATCAAAACAGATAATCCACATGATCCACTTTGAAATGGATTATATGAGTCTATACGGCCATATAATCCAGTTCAAAGCAGAAAACAGTGTATAAGGGGCCTAAGACAATGTGATTTATTTAATTTTTTTAAAGGAAAGTAGTTTTCAGCAGCTCTCGAAACTTCCACTTCCTCTTTGGTGGGCTCTGTGTTTACCACTTAGAAACCTCTGGCCATAACTATTTCAACCTCAACAATGTGTTTCCCCCCCAATTCATTTTTTTCAAAAATGGCTTATAGCTACATATAACAGGGGGAGATGAAACAAGTGGCTTCCCTTACTGCTCACCCCAGAAACCACATGTGAATTTCTTTTTCATTCAACTGTTCAGCAGGTTTTGCTAAAGCCTGAATAAGGTTTACAAGTTGATTTAGGGTTGTTGTTGCTGTTTTTCTTTGTTGTATTGTAAGAGTCTTACAATTGTGTTGGTCTTTGAGGCGCAGAATACCGTAAAGTGGAACCTTGGTATCTGTTGAGATTGGTTCCAGGAACTTCCTGGAGATCAAATCCCATTTTACATAAAGACATAGAACAATGGCATCCTTTATGTAAAATAGCAAAATCAATGCTTGCTTTTGGGCTTTTTAAGAATGTTTTTGAACCATGGTTAGTTGAATCCATGAATACAGACTCCATGGATACAGGGGCTGAATGTAGCATTGTTTGGGAAAGCAAATAACCAGTTTAATAGTATCAATCCTATAGAAATTTATTCTATCCAATCTCTTCCTATAGAAGTATTATCTATTTATAATCCCCTACACCTCTTATAAAACTGCTTTTGTTCCATCATGTGGAGTTACCAAAGAAAGACTTGATGTTGCTGTACAAACACCTGCTTGCATATGTGTATTTGTGTATGCATATGTGTGTATGCACATTTACTTAAGTTTCAATTTGCTTCTGAATCTTGGAAGTCTGTGTCCTTCTTTTTGCACATCTTATTCTGGTGTAGGCTCCAAATCTGCACACAAGTTCTTTGAATTTAGGCTTAGAAGAATTAATCTATAGTTATAAATCTTCATTGCTTAAGGGCAAGTGGAGATACACCTATATATAGCACTAGCTGTACCCGCCACGCGTTGCTGTGGCCAACCTTCCCCCTATCTCCCCTTCTTTCCCTCCTTCCTTCACTCCCTGTTTCCTTCCTTCCTTCCCGTCTTTCCTTCTCTCCTTCCTTCCTTCTCTATCGCTTTCCTTCCTTCCCCCTTTTTCTTTCTCTTTTGCTGTGTCTCTTTTCTTCCTTCTCTCTTTCCTCCTTTCTTTCCCTCCCTCTTTCTCTACATTTTATCCCCTTCCTTCGCTCCCTCTTTCCTTCCTTCTTCCTTTTTCTCTTCTGCAGTCTCTCTTTTCTTCCTTCTCTCTTTCCATCTTTCCTTCCCTCCCTCTTTCTCTACATCTTCCCCCCTTCCTTCGCTCCTTCTTTCCTTCCTTCTTTCCTTTTTTCTTTCCTTCTCTCCTTCCTTCTTTCTCTAACTTTCCTTCCTCCCCCTTTTTCTTTCCCTCCCTCTTTCTCTCCTTTCTTCCTTTTCTACCTCATTCCTTCCTTCTTGCTTTCCCTCCCTCTTTCTCTCCTTTCTTCCTTTTCTACCTCATTCCTTCCTTCCTTCTTTCTTTCCCTCCCTCTTTCTCTCCTGTCAGGGGTGATTTGAATGCAATATTCCTGCTTCTTGGCAGAATGGGGTTGGACTGGATGGCCCATGAGGTCTCTTCCAACTCTTTGATTCTATGATTCTATGATTCTTCCTTGACAGATTAGAAGGGGGCGTGGCTTGGAGGTAACGTGAGGAGGGTAGAGGGAGGAGGGGAGGGGGGATGGGTTTAGAAGGGGGCGTGGCTTGGAGGTAACGTGAGGAGGGAGGAGGGGAGGGGGGATGGGTTTAGAAGGGGGCGCGGCTTGGAGGTAACGTGAGGAGGGTAGAGGGAGGGGGGATGGGTTTAGAAGGGGGCGTGGCTTGGAGGTAACGTGAGGAGGGAGGAGGGGAGGGGGATGGGTTTAGAAGGGGCGTGGCTTGGGGGTAAGGTGAGGAGGGGAGGGGGGATGGGTTTAGAAGGGGGCGTGACTTGGAGGTAACGTGAGGAGGGTAAGAGGGAGGAGGGGAGGGGGGATGGGGGCGCGCGCGCGTGTGTGCCGCGCGGGGGGGGGAGGGGGCGCACACGCGCGCGTGTGTGCCGCGCCAGGGGGGGGGGCGCGCGGGCGCGTGCGTGCGTGTGCCGCCGGGGGGGGGAGGGGGCGCGCGCGCTGTGTGCGTGTGTGCCGCGCCGGGGGGGAGGGGGGGCGCGTGCGCGCGTGTGTGTGCAGGTGTGTGCCGCGCCGGGGGGGTTGGGGGTGCGCGCGTGTGTGTGCCGCGCTGGGGGGGGAGGGTGCGCACGCGCGTGTGTGTGTGCCGCGCCGGGGGGGGAGGGTGAGGGGCCATGTGTGTCCGCGCCAGGGAGTTTGCGCCAGTGCGCATGCTCAGTTGCTTTGTCGTTTATTGTGGTTGTTGTTGTGTGTTTTTGATTTCTGAGTGGATTAGTTTGTACCTTGTTGGTTGCCCTTGGGGCATGGGAAGTTTGGTGGCGTTTCGTTGGGGGGTTTTTGAGTTTTGTTTCCTCATACGACGCCAGGAGGAAATTTATATATATAGATTGATTTTGTTGTATGGGCACACACTTGTAGTTATTCATATAGTGTCTGTGTCCAAGATGGCTTGGATCGTGTATCATTAACACGACTAAATTAGAGATTGCACAAATGTAGATGTGGATACATCCAGTCTCTCATACCCATTGAATTTTGCTCTGTCTTTTCCGTACAATGTATTTTCCTCACCACCTGATAGGGTCCATCAATGTATTGTCCATTTATCCCTATTGCATTTCCCATTCTGTATTTATTTATCATGTCAGGAACGAACCAAACAGTGGTATTGCCATAAAAACAAACAAACAAACAAACAAAACACAAAGTTTGCAAGCTTGGTAGTTGATTAAATGTCCTTTGACCAGTAGCTGGCCACTTGGAGTGCCTCTGGTGTTGCTATAAGAAGGTCCTCCATTGCGGATGTGGCAGGGCTCAGGTTGCATTGGAGTAGGTGGTCTGTGTGGATTCCACTTTGTAGCCCCATTTCTTCAAGTTGGTCTCATGGTGCCAGAGCGCAGTCTGTTTAGCACCTTCCAAGTCACCCAGTTTTCTGTGTGCCCAGGAGGGAGTATCTCGTTTGGTATCAGCCATTGATTGAGATTCTGAGTTTTAGCCTACCACTTTTGGACTCTCGCTTGCTGAGGTGCTCCAGCGAGTGTCTCTGTAGATCTTTTAAAACTATTCTTGATTTAAGTCATTGGTGTGCTGGCTGATACCCAAACAGGGGGTGAGCAGGAGATGTCACTGGCTTGATCCTTCTGTAAACACCTTCTGTAAACAATGAATATGTTCATCTCTTATGTGGTGTGCTTCACTGCTTTTTGCTCCATCAACAGCAGCCAATGTGGGCAGGAAGCCTGTTTGTAAACACATCCTGGCATAACCTGGACTTACAGCCACATATGTTATTGGAGAAGTGAAGGGAAGCATTCACTACCCTCCTCTGTCAGAAGACAGCTTCCCTAGCTAGTGTGTTGATGATGACCAGGAGAGGATGGGCAATATGGGAGCAACCGAGAATGGCATACCCTCCAACTGTTTGACATCACTCTTTTCCAGCTACTTTTCAAATGTCTCGGTTTCTAGCTCCTCCCACTTTTTTATTTGTCCTCTGCTTATTTCAGTTGCTGCAAACTGAGTTCAAAATGCAAAAGAGTTTGTACTCAACCAACTTATCAGAGGGAGAGAGAGGAGATGAGGTGGCAACTTTTACCTTCCCAGTAGGTTCAAGCAAACCTCTTTCTAGCTTTTGTGTTCTTAATCATTCATAACTTTGCCATTTTGGACACACTCTGCTGCTTCCAGAACATGTGTGTCCCCTTCTTGAGGATCATAAAAGATGGAACCATAGATTGTGTGGTCTTTGTGCCAATATCTTTATGTAGTGTTTGCACACTACATAAAGATATTGGCTGTAGAACCATGATGACGAGAAGACTTCACAGTCACAGAAGAAGCAGAAAAGTCTACAATTCTCTAATATTGCTCTCATATCACTTAAGCTACTGGGCTCTATACAGAAGTGAAGAAAAGATTCAGTTATAACTGTTACCTTGCTTCTATGCTTTTTGTATAGATTTCAGTACAATATTGTGTGTGAACTGTTTCACCCTCAAGGTTACAGCCAACAACAGCAACAGATTTAAGCTGCAACAGGAAGCGGTAAGAAACATAGCACTTCCAGAATACCTTCTATCTCTTAGCTAGCCAGTGAATGAAGTCATTCTCCGTTTAACAATGTTCCTTTATTTTCGGCTGTAAGCATTTGTTGGCAAACAGATAACTAGACATAAGCCAGCTACACATCTTTTGGAAAGAAGAGCTCCCATTATTCTTCACTTACAAGCAGGGGGCACGCAGAACAGGCCTCAAAGAGCACAATTGCCTTTCTTTGGACAACTCAATTTCAGATTTGGATGCACTTCATTAAGCCATGCTTCGTGTCTTTCTGGCTTGCCAAGGATTGGTCTTCATGAAGCCTGTTAGTAGTAATGCAGCACACTTAAGTACATCATGTTGTCTTCTACTTGCCTTTTTCTCAAAGGCTGCAAAAAGTACTGGGCGGCCTTTCACAACAACATTTGTCTTTATTTTGAAAAACAACACACTCCAGATTGTTGTTCTCTGCCTGTTTAGAGCCAGGATGTGCCTCAAATCCACTGGCAACTGAATGCTTGTGCTGCAACCAAAACTTTACCACTGTCATCATTGTGGCCAGTGATAAAATCCTAGATATTTTATCGGGATACTTTGGATAAATTAAGATGAATGGAGATCTTTTTATTGCCAAAAGCTTTCATGGCCGGAATCACTGGGTTGTTGTACGTTTTTTGGGCTGTATGGCCATGTTATAAAGGATCTGAGGATGCCTGCCACAGATGCAGGTGAAGCATCAGGAGAGAATGCTTCTAGAACATGGCCATACAGCCCGAAAAACCTACAACAACCCGGAGAACTTTTTCTTCAAATATAACGTACTTTGCTTGGAGTTTTAATCATTAACATTTCTCCAGAATTAGGTTAATATCTGTCAATAAAGACAGTCAAACTGAACCAATTTGATATTATCCAATTCATACCCAAAACCTAGTGGGATTTTTGCAAAATTACATCCCACTTGTTTTAGAGCAGGTATGGGCAAACGCAGGCCCAAGGGTTGGTTGCAGTCCTTTGGGCTCTTTTCTCAGGCCTTCTCTCTCACACACACCATCCTATCCTGCCTTCCTTCTCTCTTTCCTTCCTCCTTCACTCCTTCCTTGTGAGTAGATCAATAGGTTCTGGCGGGCAGGGAAGGTAACTCCTTCCTTACTTCCCTCTTTCTCCCTCCCTCTCTCCTTCCTTCCCTTCCACCCTTTCATCCTTCCTTCCCTCTTTCCTCTCATTTCCTCTCTCTTGTTCTCCTTCCTTCCTCCTTTCCTTCCTTCCTTTCCTTTCGTGTTTCCTTCTCCCTTCCCTTCCTCCCTCCCTCCCCTCCCTCCATGCCCTCCCATCCTTCCTTCCATCCTTCTCTTCCTCCCTTTCTTCCTTCCTTCTCTTTGTCCTACCTACTTTACTCCTGGGGGATGTTTAGCTGGGAGAAGGTAGAGAGTGGTGTTTCAAGATTTTAAAGGGTGTCCCATTAAGGAGGAGGAGGAGGAAAGGGATTGTACCAAAAAAAAATAGGAAGAACTTCTTGAGGGGAAGAGTTGTTGGAGAGTGGCATAGGTTGTTTCAGAGTGTGGTGGAGTCTCCTTCTTTGGAGGCTTTTCTGTAGAGGCTGTCTATCGGGAGTACTTTGCATGTGCCTTCTTGCATGGCAGGGGGTTGGACTGGATGGCCCTTGGTGGTCTCTTCCAGCTCTAGGATCCTCAGATTCGATATCAGGAGTAGGCAATACAAGGTCTAATGGATCCACTTTTTCTCTCCTGTTCACCATCTCATCCTGACCAAGACCAACCCTTCTGAGATTCAAATGTTTCCTGTCTTTCCTTCACATACTGCCTCCAAAAGAGAAGAGGAAGGAGAGGAAAGGGCAGGAAGGGGGACTTGGAGAGAACCTGCCCTCCCAGCCCACCCATCCTGCTCCGGCCCACCATGTAGCCCCCAAGTTAGAAAGTTTGCCCATGCCTGTTTTAGACCTTCATGGTTTAGGAATTACCAATAATAAGGGATGTCAGGAAAGGAAGAAAAGTAAAGTAAAAGCAGTTTTGATGGGTGAACAAGAAATGGGGTTTTGAAACATTCATGCAGCTCCTTCATTTGCTCTAAAGCTAAAAATGGAGTGGTGGGGATAAAATAAGGATTTCCAACCATTATTCTGGTAAATCTTTCAGAAGGTTTCATACTCTAGAGGAAGGGATGAGAGAAAATATATTGGAAGGATTTTATGTATTATTCTTATTATTTTTACAAAAGAAGGTCATTGATTGATAGTGTTTGTAAGCAAAATACTGTCCAGTCAGTCTCCCACTGGTTGGCTGATATGCCCAGCCAACTAGGCTGTTGTGCTGCTGGAATTTTGATTTACCTTTCTCATATGATAAACTCCTTAGTGCTGTTATGTAAATGTAAAGAGCAATTTAAAATTAATATAATTGTTAAAATTTCTATTTTCTTCTTCCAAGGTAGATTTTTGTTTATTTTATTAAGTATCCAGTTGTTAATATTTTGTAACTACAAATCCCAAATGTCAAGGTCTATTTCCCCCAAACTCCATTTGTGTTCATATTTAGGCATATGGAATATTTCTGTCAAGTTTGGTCCAGATCCATCATTGTTTGAGTCCGCAGTGCTCTCTGGATGTAGGTGAACTACAACTCCCAAACTCAAGGTCAATGCCCACCAAACCCTTCCAGTGTGTTCTGCTGGTCATGGAAGTCCTGTATGCCATGTTTGGTTCAATTCCATCATTGGTGGAGTTCAGAATGCTCTTTCATTGTAGGTGAACTATAAATCCCAGCAAATACAACTCCCAAATGTCAAGGTCTATTTCTCTTAAACTCCATCTGTGTTCATATTTGGGCATATGGAATATTCATGCAAAGTTTGGTCCAGATCTATCATTGTTTGAGTCCACAGTGCTCTCTGGATGTGGGTGAACTACAATTCCCAAACTCAAGGTCAATGTCCACCAAACCCTTCCAGTTTTTTCTGTTGGTCATGGAAGTACTGTATGCCATGTTTGGCTCAATTCCATCATTGGTGGAGTTCAGAATGCTCTTTGATTGTAGGTGAACTATAAATCCCAGCAACAACAACTCCCAAATGAGAAAATCAAATTTTTTGAGTGAAGGACATACATTGGGTTGTTAGGTGCCTTGTGTCCAAATTTGGTGTCAATTCGTCCAGTGGTTTTTGAGTTCTGTGAATACCACAAACGATTACATTTTTATTTATATAGATAGAACTAGCATATTTTTCACAGAAAACAGCATTTTCTGGGGATAAAATAATACCTCTGTGCAAAAGAATTACTTACTGTTCAAAAAGGCAATTCCTGGCACTGAAAAGGCTGCTCTTGGCATACGATGCACATAAAAATCATGTGCCAATTATGCATAGAATAAATCCTAAACTGCTAAGATTGTCATCAGTTTGGGTTTCTTCTCTTCAAGGCTTGATGACATTCAAGAAACATGCTTTTCCAGCTATTTTTAAATATCTGTTTATTTAGCTATTTTTTGAATATCTTTTCCATCCTTACACTCAGCTCAGGGGAGAAAAATTAAAGACAAACACATGTTTGTTCAAGAGATGCAGAGAATTTGGAAAAACGATGGCTACATATGTTGTGCACATTCCTCCCACTTTAATATTAGATACACACTTTGGCAGACTTTTAATACTATTTCAGACACTTGGCAAAACTGTTTAACCAAATGCAGCAATGAAGTCAAAACAGGTATCTGTATATGTGTACAATATGGGGAACATATTCACTTTTTTCAGCAATGTGCCCTGCAAAAACTGACAGAAAATACATGTTAACACTCAGTCACATTCGAAGGGGTATTGGTCTCTCCCCATCCCTAATCTCTGATTGAAGCAAACCACATGGCTACTAGGATATACACATGCCTACTGTAAATATCTGGACAGAGCATGCAGCTGATAGCAGATACTGAAAGCAGACATTGGGAATGAAGTGAGGCTTGTTCAAAACAGATAGGAGTACCGGGAAGCTTTCCGTAGAGCTCAGTCATTCTGAAGGAAGAAACTCTGTTATCAAGTGTACGCTCATCCCCTAGTGAATGGAAGTGATGTAAAGAGAAGCAAGCTGTTCAAGGACATGTGGCAGAACATTTGTCAAGGAGCTGACCAGGTATTGCAAATAGTAAGAACATACATATGCTATTTAAGTCATCTATTGAGCTGTTAGCAATAGAATGTAACTCCTACTAAAAGATAAAGCTTTCCCCATTGCTCTAAGAAAATGATAATTACTTTGTTGTTGTGAGATTGAAGGAAATACTATATCATTTCAAAGATTTATACCGTCCAATTATTTTATTTATTTATTTCATTTACTTATACCCCGCCCTTCTCACCCCCGGGGGGACTCAGGGCGGCTTACAGAGGAGGCACAATTAGATGCCTAAATCAATTGACAGCAATATAAAATACAAAAAAGCAATTCAACAGTTAACTTAAAACATCAGTGCATAATAAAATATTAAAAACAATCTCATGCTCGGGTTCAGAGTCCATATATCCATTCCATTCCATTTGTCCTTGTCTATCGTTAGATCCTTAATTTAGTTGCCAGTGAGTCCAAAGGCTTGATCCCAAACCCAGGTCTTCAGTTTTTTCCTGAATGCCAGAAGGGAGGTTGCCGATCTAATCTCCCCGGGGAGTGAGTTCCACAGGTGGGGGGCCACCACTGAGAAGGCCCTGCTCCTCGTCCCCGCCAACCTCACTTGTGAGAGTGGCGGGTCGAGAGCAGGGCCTCCCCAGAAGATCTTAAACTCCGAGGTGGGACGTAGAGGGAAATCCGTTCGGACAGATACACTGGGCCGGAACCGTAGAGGGTTTTGTAGGTCAAAACCAGCACTTTGAATTGTGCTCGGAATTGGATTGGCAGCCAGTGGAGCTGGCGCAACAGGGGGGTGGTATGCTCCCTGTACGCCGCTCCGGTGAGCATCTGGCTGCCGCTCGCTGGACTAGTTGAAGTTTCCGAGCAGTCTTCAAAGGCAACCCCACGTAGAGTGCGTTGCAGTAATCCAACGGGATGTGACAAGAGCGTGGACCACCGTGGCCAGATCAGACTTCCCAAGGTACGGGCGCAGCTGGCGCACAAGTTTTAATTGTGCGAAAGCTCTCCCGGCCACCGCTGAGACCTGGGGTTCCAGGCTCAGCGATGAGTCCAGGATCACTCCCAAGCTGCGAACCTGCGTCTTCAGGGGGAGTGTAACCCCGTCTAACACAGGCTGTAACCCTATACCCTGTTCGGCCTTGCGACTGACCAGTAGGACCTCTGTCTTGTCTGGATTCAATTTCAATTTGTTAGCTCTCACCCAGTCTGACACAGCAGCTAAACACCGGTTCAAGGTCTGGGCAGCCTCCTTGGTGACAGGTGGGAAGGAGTGACAGATTTGGACATCATCTGCATAGAGATAACATCTTAGTCCGAAACTCCGAATGATCTCTCCCAGCGGCTTCATGTAGATGTTAAATAACATCGGGGACAGAATTGAACCCTTATTTAGACTGACTTCCAAATATACATACAGCACAACCTCCTTATGCACTGATTCAATATCCATTGTTTCAGTTATCCATGCTCCAGAAAATACTCTTTCTTCCAGAAGTGTATCTGGCATCTCTAGTTTCTCCAGGGTGGTTCTGTGTTTCAAGATAATCATTGTGGAAAAACTAGAAATGTGGAATGTGCCTCCACCCTTGATTGTGAGAAACTAGAGATGCCACATGTGGAATGTGTCACCACCCTTGATTGTGGAGAAACTAGAGATGCCACATGTGGAATGTGCCACCACCCTTGATTGCGGTGAAACTAGAGATGCCACATGTGGAATGTGCCACCACCCTTGATTGTGGAGAAACTAGAGATGCCACATGTGGAATGTGCCACCACCCTTGATTGCGGTGAAACTAGAGATGCCACATGTGGAATGTGCCACCACCCTTGATTGTGGAGAAACTAGAGATGCCACATGTGGAATGTGCCACCACCCTTGATTGCGGTGAAACTAGAGATGCCACATGTGGAATGTGCCACCACCCTTGATTGTGGAGAAACTAGAGATGCCACATGTGGAATGTGCCACCACCCTTGATTGCGGTGAAACTAGAGATGCCACATGTGGAATGTGCCACCACCCTTGATTGTGGAGAAACTAGAGATGCCACATGTGGAATGTGCCACCACCCTTGATTGCGGTGAAACTAGAGATGCCACATGTGGAATGTGCCACCACCCTTGATTGTGGAGAAATTTGAGATGCCACATGTGGAATGTGCCACCACCCTTGATTGTGGAGAAACTGGAAATGCCACATGTGGAATGTGCCACCACCCTTGATTGTGGAGAAACTAGAGATGCCACATGTGGAATGTGCCACCACCCTTGATTGCGGTGAAACTAGAGATGCCACATGTGGAATGTGCCACCACCCTTGATTGCGGTGAAACTAGAGATGCCACACGTGGAATGTGCCACCACCCTTGATTGTGAAGAAACTAGAAATGCCACATGTGAAATGTGCCACCACCCTTGATTGTGGAGAAATTTGAGATGCCACATGTGGAATGTGCCACCACCCTTGATTGTGGAGAAACTGGAAATGCCACATGTGGAATGTGCCACCACCCTTGATTGTGGAGAAACTAGAGATGCCACATGTGGAATGTGCCACCACCCTTGATTGCGGTGAAACTAGAGATGCCACATGTGGAATGTGCCACCACCCTTGATTGTGGAGAAACTAGAGATGCCACATGTGGAATGTGCCACCACCCTTGATTGCAGTGAAACTAGAGATGCCACATGTGGAATGTGCCACCACCCTTGATTGCGGTGAAACTAGAGATGCCACACGTGGAATGTGCCACCACCCTTGATTGTGAAGAAACTAGAAATGCCACATGTGAAATGTGCCACCACCCTTGATTGTGGAGAAATTTGAGATGCCACATGTGGAATGTGCCACCACCCTTGATTGTGGAGAAACTGGAAATGCCACATGTGGAATGTGCCACCACCCTTGATTGTGGAGAAACTAGAGATGCCACATGTGGAATGTGCCACCACCCTTGATTGTGGAGAAATTTGAGATGCCACATGTGGAATGTGCCACCACCCTTGATTGTGGAGAAACTGGAAATGCCACATGTGGAATGTGCCACCACCCTTGATTGTGGAAAAACTAGAGATGCCACATGGGGAATGTGCCACCACCTTTGATTGTGGAGAAACTAGAGATGCCACATGTGGAATGTGCCACCACTGCTGATTGTAATCAGATTAAACTAATGCTACTTAATTCATCCTCCAGCAAAGGATCACCGCCTTGTCGGGGCGCTGGAGCTTGAGCACCTCAATGATGTCATGAGCGAAACCGTGAAGGGCCACCCGAGACGGGACGGTTGTGGCAGAGAGGTCAGACCAAGCGTGATCCCTGGGGAAGGCAATGGCAAACCACTCCAGTATCCTTGCCAAGAAAACTAAATGGACCAGTACAACCAGAGATATGTCGGTATGCCATTGGAAGATGGGACTCCCAGGTCGGAAGATGGCCAAAATGCTACTGGGGAGGAGCAGAGGATAAGTTCAACTAGCCCCAGATGTGATGACGCAGCTAGCTCAAAGCCGAAAGGAAGGCTAGCGGCCGACGGTACTGGAGGTGAACGACGAATCCGATGCTCTAAAGATCAACACACCATAGGAACCTGGAATGTAAGATCTATGAGCCAGGGCAAATTGGATGTTGTTATTGGTGAGATGTCAAGACTAAAGATAGACATTTTGGGAGTCAGCGAACTGAAATGGACTGGAATGGGCCACTTCACATCAGATGACCACCAGATCTACTACTGCGGACAAGAGGAACATCGAAGAAATGGAGTAGCCTTCATAATTAATAAGAAATTCGCTAAAGCGGTGCTTGGATACAACCCAAAAAATGACAGAATGATCTCAATTCGAGTGCAAGGAAAGCCTTTCAACATTACAGTGATCCAAATATATGCCCCAACCACAGCTGCTGAAGAAGCAGAAGTAGATCAGTTCTATGAGGATCTGCAGGACCTACTGGGATAATACACCAAAAAGAGACATTATTTTCATTACAGGAGACTGGAATGCCAAGGTGGGAAGTCAAATGACAACTGGGATCACAGGCAAGCATGGTCTGGGAGAACAAAATGAAGCGAGACGCAGGCTGATAGAATTTTGCCAGGAAAACTCGCTGTGTATAACTAATACTCTCTTCCAACCTAAAAGACGGCTTTATACATGGACCTCACCAGATGGTCAACACCGAAATCAGATTGACTACATCCTTTGCAGCCAAAGGTGGCGGACATCCATCCAGTCGGTGAAAACAAGACCTGGGGCTGACTGTAGCTCAGATCACGAAATTCTTATTGCCCAATTTAGAATAAAACTAAAGAGATCAGGGAAAAAACACAGACCAGTTAGATATGATCTCACTAACATTCCTAGCGAATATACAGTGGAAGTGAAGAACAGATTTGAAGGACTAGATTTAGTAAACAGAGTCCCAGAAGAACTATGGACAGAAGTCCGCGACATTGTTCAGGAGGCGGCAACAAAGTACGTCCCAAAGAAAAAGAAAACCAAGAAGGCAACATGGTTGTCTGCTGAGACACTGGAAGTAGCCCAAGAAAGGAGGAAAGCAAAAGGAAACAGTGATAAGGGGAGATATGCCCAGTTAAATGCGCAATTCCAGAGGTTAGCCAGAAGAGATAAGGAACTATTTTTAAATAAGCAATGCATGGAAGTGGAAGAAGACAACAGAATAGAAGGACAAGAGACCTCTTCCAGAAAATTAGAAACATTGGAGGTAAATTTCAGGCAAAAATTGGTATGATAAGAAACAAAGATGGCAGGGACCTAAAAGAAGCTGAAGAGATCAAGAGAAGGTGGCGAGACTATACAGAAGATCTGTATAGGAAGGATAATAATATTGAGGATAGTTATGACGGTGTGGTGAATGAATTAGAACCAGACATCCTGAGGAGTGAAGTTGAATGGGCCTTAAGAAGCATTGCTAACAACAAGGCAGCAGGAGATGACGGGATCCCAGCTGAACTGTTTAAAATCTTAAAAGATGATGCTGTCAAGGTGATGCATGCCATATGCCAGCAAATATGGAAAACACAAGAATGGCCATCAGACTGGAAAAAATCAACTTATATCCCCATACCAAAAAAGGGAAATGCGAAAAGACTGCTCAAACTTCCGTACAGTGGCCCTTATTTCTCATGCCAGTAAGGTAATGCTCAAGATCCTGCAAGGAAGACTCCAGCAATACATGGAGCGAGAGTTGCCAGATGTTCAAGCTGGGTTTAGAAAAGGCAGAGGAACGAGAGACCAAATTACCAATATCCGCTGGATAATGAAGAAAGGCAGGGAGTTTCAGAAAAACATCTACTTCTGTTTTATTGACTATTCCAAAGCCTGTGACTGTGTGGATCATAATAAATTGTGGCAAGTTCTTGGTGGATGGGCATCCCAAGCCACCTTGTCTCTCTCCTGAGGAATCTGTACAAGGACCAAGTAGCAACAGTCAGAACTGACCACGGAACAACAGACTGGTTCAAGATTGGGAAAGGCGTACGGCAAGGCTGCATACTCTCACCCAACCTTTTTAACTTGTATGCAGAACACATCATGCGATGTGCGGGGCTGGATGAATGCAAAGCTGGGGTGAAAATTGCTGGAAGAAACATTAACAACCTCAGATATGCAGATGACACCACTCTGATGGCCGAAAGCGAGGAGGAGCTGAGGAGCCTTCTAATCAAGGTGAAAGAAGAAAGCGCAAAAGCCGGGTTGCAGCTAAACGTCAAAAAACCAAGATTATGGCAACAAGAATGATTGACAACTGGAAAATAGAGGGAGAAACCGTGGAGGCCGTGACAGACTTTGTATTTCTAGGTGCAAAGATTACTGCAGATGCAGACTGTAGCCAGGAAATCAGAAGACGCTTACTTCTTGGGAGGAGAGCAATGACCAAAAGTAGAGACATCACACTGGCAACGAAGAGGTGCATAGTTAAAGCAATGGTATTCCCCATAGTAACCTATGGATTGGGAGTGCACTATAGGGAAGGCTGAGCGAAGAAAGAGAGAGGCTTTTGAACTGTGGTGCTGGAGGAAAGTGCTGAGAGTGCCTTGGACTGAGAGAAGATCCAACCAGTCCATCCTCCAGGAAATAAAGCCCGACTGCTCACTGGAGGGAAGGATACTAGAGACAAAGTTGAAGTATTTGGCCACATCATGAGGAGACAGGAAAGCCTAGAGAAGACAATGATGCTGGGGAAAGTGGAAGGCAAAAGGAAGAGGGGCCGACCAAGGGCAAGATGGATGGATGGCATCCTTTAAGTGACTGGACTGACCTTGAGGGAGCTGAGGGTGGTGACGGCCGACAGGGAGCTCTGGTGTGGCTGGTCCATGAGGTCACGAAGAGTCGGAGACGACTGAACGAATGAACAACAACAACAACTTAATTCATCAGTTGGGCTGTTAGCAATAGAATGTAATTACTGTTAAAAGGTAACACTTTCCCCAATGTTCTAAGATATATGTCACCATTGTAATTGTCCCCAACTTAATGTATCGTACGATCTTGGGTGTTCTTGGAATATATCCTCCATGAATATGGAGATTATACCTTACATTTAAGTTGGGACAATTACAATGGTGATGTCTTTCTTCCCCAAGTACATTATGTAGCACATAAGGTAAAGGTAAAGGTAAAGTTTTTCCCCTGACATGAATTCCAGTCGTGTCCGACTCTGGGGTGTGGTGCTCATCTCCATTTCTAAGCCAGCATTGTCCGTAGGCACCTACAAGGTCATGTGGCCAGCATAACTGTTTGGAGCGCCGTTACCTTCCTGCCGGAGCGGTATCTATTGATCTACTCACATTTGCATGTTTTCAAACTGCTAAGATGGCAGAAGCTGGAACTGACAGCGGAAGTTCACGCTGCTCCCTGGATTTCAACCTGCAATCTTTCGGTCAACAAGCTCAGCAGCTCAATGCTTTAACCCACTGCACCACTGGAGGCTCCAATGTAGCACATACAGTGCTAAAAATAGAATATTGTCGATAGAGAAGCATTAGTTTGATCTGATTCCAATCTGGGGTGGTGGCACATCCCACATGTCTTGTGATGTGTTGTCTCACTGCATCTTCTCCCTCATTTCCATACTGGGTAAGACCATGTTTGATTTCTTTAAGAAGCATCCAGTCAACCTGAGTTGAACCACTTTGGTACAGTATGTGTGCAATAGCAATCACAGTAATACAATAATGATAAATTATAGCTCAGATTTTCTTTAATACAAGAATGACAAGATTAATGCAACAGAACAAAACAGTGCTAGGTTAGACCTTAGCTGGTCTGGTACAGAAATATAAACATTGGTTGTTAATCCTAAGCCATGTGTCTACTATCATTTCAGTGTCAAGATAGCACAATGTCAAAAAAATGAAAGTACATCCCACTGTGAGATCTTATTGGGAGCCACTTTGTCAGGGAATTAGTAGCTCTGCTCTCATTGCTTTTTGTCTGCTTCTTTTGTTCAAACTTTGATGAGTCTGTAAATTTCAAGAGTTTTCTCATATGGATGTACATTCCACCCTTTTCCTCCAAGGCTCTTCCAGAAACCACTTACAGATTGATTGTTTTACCAGTATATGGAATCAATTCACTACAAAAATTGATACTCTACAGAGTTACACGGCAAACCTATATCCTGCTAATCACACACTTCATTTAAATTAGCATGAAGTTCTACATGGGGCCAAATAATTAAGATGTTTCTGATCTGTTCCACACATGTTTTGAACTGTACATTCAGCATTTTCTCTTTTGGCATAAAAAAATGACAAATGTTTACCTATGATTTTTGTAGAGTTTGATTACAATTTAAACATCATCTGTGGGGATCACAAGGCAGTGTTTGGATAAAACAAATGACAGGCCTACGTGACTATTTACAACCCAATTCCGGATTTTCTTCTTTTCTGTCACCAATATGAAAGTTAGCTTGTAGTTTTAATTATTTGTGCTACTGAATATACTTTTCTCTTGCTGTTATCTATCGCCAGTTACGATCCATCAGTGCCCACACAACAAAAGGCAGAACATACTGTTGCATTTCCCATGGTAGGAAGAGGCCAAGTGTGTCACGCATGCATCATGGCTCCCACGATCGGTAGGCAGTGTAGTTCCTTGCTGGGACATTCAAGGGAGGTTGCCTCTTCTTTACACCATTAGTTTGCCAAGGCGTCATGTTGAAATAGTCATTCCGAACAATCCTATTCTTCTTTGCTTTCCACTATAACATGAGAAAACATGGGAAGGGGGAAGATTCTCTGTGTGATGAGTAAGATCACATTACTAGGAACAGACAAACAAAGACCCATGTATTCTCTTTTCTCATTTCTGGGGTTTGTATGGACAAGAAGAGCATCCTATTTGGTAAGCAATGGTCCTCTGATTCAGACATGGCTCAACAACTCTCCATAGGAGATTCATGAGATTCCACCCCTTCACCTAATACGCTAAAACAATGGTTCTCAACCTGTGGATCCCCAGGTGTTTTGGCTTTCAACTCCTAGAAATCCCAGCCAGTTTATCAGCTGTTAGGATTTTTGGGAGTTGACAGCCAAGACATCTGGGAATGCACAAGTTGAGAACCACTGCCCTAAAATATGGAAAGCAGATGTGTATCCAGTTGTTTGTGTGTCTGTTTCCTATGCTTTGGGATATTACAAGGGGGGCATTGGGAGGATAGTGGAGAAAGGCTGGAAAACAGATTTTCAGTGGCAGTCTGAAGTAATGTGTCTTCAGTAAGTAGTGTAACAATAATAATAATAATAATAATAATAATAATAATAATAATAATAATAATAATAATAAATGTAATGTTCGTTTGTGGTATTCACAGAACTCAAAAACCACTGGGGCAATTGGCACCAAATTTGGACACGTTACACCTAACAACCCAATGTATGTTCTCTACTCAAAAAACCCATGAAAACAAAAAGCAGAAAGGACTTCTAAACTACATGTCCACAAAGGAGAAACTGCATGTCTACCAAGATTCCCATGGCCACGCCCCCTCCTCCTCCTCACAGGGAAACAGCCGGCTGTTAAAGCCAGGCATGCGTGCATGGCCACACACACACACACATGAGAGAGAGAGAGAGAGTGGGCACCATGAGAGTGGAGGGGGAGGCTTGCCGCATGGAGCCCCTTCTCTTTCCCTGCTATCTCAGGAGGGCAGTCTCCTCCTCTTCCTTCTCCCTGTTGGAAGAGGAAGGAGCCGAAGAGTGGAAGGAGGGAAGGAGGAGGAGACAAGGAAGGCCAGCAGGTATGGGAGGGACTTTCTGTAGATCCTTCTTTCTTTTTTAACTCTTTCCTTTCTGTTTAACCTGCTCGGCTATTTCTGGCAACACAAGCACACATTTAACTCTCTCTCTCTCTCTCTCTCTCTCTCTCTCTCCTATTGACATCCAGACTGCCACACTCCACCCGAAAGGACTCCCTTCCTTTATTTCCTTTTCTTCCTTCCTTCCCCTTCCTTTCCTCCCCCTCTCCTTCCTTCCTGTCTCTCCCTCCTTCCTTCTCCTTCCTTTCCTTATTTCCCTCCTTCCCTTCCTTCCTGTCCCTCCTTTCTTCTTCCATTCTTTCTTTTCCTCCCTCCCTTTCCTCCTTCTTTCCCTTTCTTCATTTCCTTCCCATTCATTTCCTTCCCTCCCCCTTTCTTCATCCCTCTCCTTCCTTCCCTTCTTTCCCTCCTTCCCTCCCTCCCTTCCTTTTTCCTTCCTTCCTGTCCCTCCTTCCTTCTTCCTTTCCTTCTTTCTCTGTAAGATATAAATCCAATATTTTATATATTGTTATATAGATTACTATATAATATGTTACATATAAAAGAGAGGGAAGGAATGAGAGAAGGAACTAAAGGCAGGGAAGGAATGAAGGTGAGGAGGAAGGAGAGAAGGAAGGATGTAACCAAAGAGCAAAGACAGTTGCATCTGTCAAGTAGGAAAATTAGGTACCACCTTGTGTGGGGAGGCTAAATTAACTAATTTATGCGGCCATAAAAAAGACTCCAGCAAAGCACTCCAGCAAAAAGCATGCGGGGAATGCGGAAGTACTTCATCAGTGTCGCAGATGGACAATGAAAGCGACAGCGCCCCTGGCAGCCAGAAAAAGTTAAATAGCCTCTGTGTATGTCTGTATACGTTGTATGTGAAAATTGGCATTGAATGTTTGCCATATACGTGTTCATTGTAATCCGCCCTGAGTCCCCTGCGGGGTGAGAAGGGCAGAATATAAATACTGTAAATAAATAAATAAATAAACAAATAGTTTTAGTTTTATTTTGCTACATTTTTTCCTTTTTCTTTTATTCTTTTTCTTCTTTTCCCCCTTTCTTCCCCCCCCCCCCACCATATAGTATATATATACATATATACAAATGCTTATATATGTACATATATACACTCACTTCCCTTAAATTTCTATATCTTCTTTTTTTGGACCTACTTTTATTTTATATACAATTTTAATATATGTACACTTCAGATATTCAGATATTCCTGACTATACACCCTCCTTTCTGAATGGAGACATGCTAGAAATTGCAGTTCAGTGACACATAACAAATCGCAAGTTCCACACACACTCACTCACACACACAAGGAACAGGCCAGTTCTTCACTTACTATGGCAGAAGAGGTCATAACATGACAGATGGCCCAGGATATTACAGAAAAAAGGAAGGATCTGGCTTTCCTTTAGATGATACTTTGAATACCCCACATCATACCCCGTACCTTGGGAAGTCTGACTTGGCCACGATAGTCCACCCTCTGGTTACATCCCATATAGACTACTGCAATGCTCTCTACGTGGGGTTGCCTTTGAAGACTGCTCGGAAGCTTCAAATGGTCCAGCGTTAGGCAGCCAGGTTGCTAACAGGAGCGGCACTCAGGGAGCATACTACTCCTCTGTTGCGCCAGCTCCACTGGCTGCCAGTTTGCTACCGGGCACAATTCAAAGTGCTGGTGTTAGCCTATAAAACCCTAAACGGTTCTGGCCCTACTTACCTCTCCGAACGCATCTCCTCCTATGAACTGGCTAGGACACTAAGATCATCTGGGGAGGCCCTGCTCTCCGTCCCACCTGCATCGCAGGCGCGCTTGGTGGGGACGAGAGACAGGGCCTTCTCAGTGGTGGCCCCTCGGCTGTGGAATGCCCTGCCTGCAGATATCAGATCGGCCCCCTCCCTGCTGGCATTTCAGAGGAAAGTGAAGACCTAGCTGTTTGAACAAGCATTTGATTAAACAGTGTAATTGAACATAGGAATACGGAATAATGGATGACGAGACTGGATTCTGATTTTATTGTTGAGGCGCTAAGGATTGTTATACGGATGTTTAATGATTTATGTTACAATTGTTTTTAATTGCCCTATACTTGTCTCGTGATGTTTTCTACTGATGTTGTTCACCGCTTTGAGTCGCCTGAGGGCTGAGAAAAGCGGTATATAAATAAAGTAAATAAAATAAATAAATAAATCATGTAAGCATTGCTAAAATGCAGAGCGTACCAAGAAATTGGTTCCTTACCCAGCAATAGTAAGAAGCTGCTGTTACTGTCACGCTGTAGACAATAAAGATGATGATTGCTGCTATCATCAGCATGTATTCCAGTCTATGTTCCGGGCACGGACGTTCTGGGGCTTCAGAAACACCTGCCAAAACCATAACCACAAATAAAAAAATTATAGGAAATAATCCTCATGCTGTGTACAGAGCATCCTTAAGTGAGCCACATTTATTTTGAAGGAAAAGAAGATGCAGATCCTGGCTAAACACTCTGCTACACAATAGTGGTGAAACACGATTTGGTAGTGTTTATAGTAAGGAATATCTGAACACTATTTGATAGTGTTGTGGTGAAACACTACCAATTCATGTGAAAGTTAGCAGAAGGACTCCATCTGAATCAGGAACAGACCTTTAAAACAATATGTTAGATTTTTAGCCTGCAACAGTCACAATCCCTCCACTAGCATAACTAAAGAATTCTGAACATGATAAAACAAATACTTTTTTCCAAGCACTGACTGGGTCCTCAAGAGCCGATTCTGGGCCGAGGTATTTAAAATTGCTAAGATAGTCTGGAGGGGCCCTGCTCTCGATCCCACCGGCCTCACAGGCGCGGCTGGTGGGGACGAGAGACAGGGCCTTCTCGGTGGTGGCCCCTCAACTCTGGAACTCCCTTCCACTGGAGATCAGTACTGCCCCTTCTCTCTTAAACTTCAGGAAACAGGTGAAAACTTGGCTTTGGGGATTGGCATTCGACGAATGAGCCATGATCCTGTGATATGGATGGATGACGACGAATAATGATTTTTGATGATGACTGACATTGTAATTATATGATTGTATTTTGCTATTTTAATGTTTTAGTGTGATTTAGAATATGATGTTTTAATGACTGTCTGTAATATTGATGTTGGAAACCGACCCGAGTCCCTCGAACGGAGGTGAGAAGACCGGTATACAAAACTGCTAAATAAATAAATAAAATAAAATAAAATAAAATATGATATTCATCCTTCAAAATAAAAGAGGCCAATTTAAGCATGTTTTAAAAATGCAGAGGTCACTTGATACATCTTGCGCTTCTCAAAGAAGTTATAGACTTATACCAGCCAAACATTACATAAGAAGAAACTTGACTGGGTCAGGCTATGGACTTCATCCCACGGCTTTAGGGCACCATTTCCATGCACTATGGAAATGGATCCCCATGAGAGTCCCCCAGAGGCCATCAGAGAACATAAAGGCATTTTGAGTGGGATTCAGTGGGACCCTGTTTCCACAGTGCATGTAAACGGAGCCCTAAAGCTGTCTTCAGAAGTCAGTATTATCCAACTCCAAATAACGGGAAGCAGGGGAAAGTGGAGGAAAGATGGATCTCATTACAGAAAGGACATGGGATAACTGACCATGGGAGGTCCTATCTGGGCAACTTTCAAAGGCTAGGGAGGGGGGATGGACACAATAACTTTTAAGAGATCTCAGAAGGGGATACTGTTACGTTACACCTACCTGTAAAAAAATATTAAAATATAAGGTAGAAAAGGTTTTCCCTGACATGAAGTCCAGTCGTGTCTGACTCTGGGGTGTGGTGCTCATCTCCATTTCTAAGCTGAATTATTTATTTATTTATTTAAAAGTTTTGTATACCGGCCTTCTCACCTCTCTTGAGGGACTCAGACCAGTTTCCAACCATATTATCACATACAATCAATAAAACATTATAATACATATTACAGTAAAACATTAAAACAGCAATTACAATCAATAACTATAATGGTCAGTCGTCACACTAAAATCGTTGCTCATCATCCTCCATCCATATCTCAGGGTGTTGGCTCACTCGTTGAATGCCTGTCTCCATAACCAAGTCTTCACCTGTTTCCTAAATGTCAGGATAGAAGGGGCTGTTCTGATCTCCAGTGGGACAGAGTTCCAGAGTCGAGGGGCCACCCTGTCCCTCGTCCCCACCAGACGCGCTTGCAAGGCTGGTGGGACCGAGAGCAGGGCCTCTCCAGACGATCTGAAGAGCCGGTGTTGCTCATAGACACCTCCAAGATCATGTGGCCAACATGACTGCATGATGTTACCTTCCCGCCGGAGCGGTAGCTATTGATCTACTCACATTTGCATGTTTTCAAACTGCTAGGTTGGCAGAAGCTGGGGCTAACAGCAGAAGCTCACGCTACTCCTCGGATTCAAACCTGTGACCTTTCGGTCAACAAGATCAGCATCTCAGCGCTTTAACCCACTGCGCCACTGGGGGCTCCAAAATATAAGGTACCGCTCCATTATTTGGGCAGAGACCACAAGAGGGTGCTAGAGAGATTTTCTGGGGATGGAGGGTAGGTTGAAGGAGGAAAGCCATTTTCCCCTGTTTTTCCATTATTCCCCTCACCCACTGTGGAAACAACCCTTGTTTATGACATGGGAAGTGGAGAGAGGGAATAACCAGAGAAAACGGGGGAAATTGTTTTCCTCCTTCAACTCCCCCCTCTATAAAATGGACTATCCTTCTCTTTCTAGTGCCCCCTTGTGGCCTCTGCCCAGATAATGCAACAGTTTCAAATATAAAAAATATTTACCACCAATGGCCTCTGTGGGGGTAGGGGCACTTTCATCATGTATTAGAGTATCTGTCCCCTCCCTTCCCCCCTTGGAGCTGTTTTAAACCCAAGAAATACTTTTAAAAAAAACAACAGAAAATAGACAAAATCACTTTCCATTCATATACTTAAAAAAAAACTCTTCTGGATTGAAAATGGCTGGAGGGGCAAATGAATGGAGAAAATGCAACAAATAGAAAAAAAAAGTATAATTACACACATTCCCTTCTGTTCTCCAGTTCATTGTTAAAAGGTCTACTCCTTGGGCTAACTGGCTGTTGTTGAAGGACAGTTTAACAACTGGTCATGGAAATAAACCCAAATAGGAGTAGCAAGAAACTATTTCCATATTTTTACCTGTCACGTGAATGAAAGTCGCATTATGGCTTATATTCTCTTTATATGGTGGTGGGTGTAAAGTCTCAATTTTGCAGGTATAAATGTCCATCTGATTGACCTGTACATTCTGGAGGTGGAAAGTTATTTTGTTTGGTTTTTTGGCAAAATCCACCCGACAGTTAAAGTCTTTTTCTGTTTTTGTTGTATTTGATATTGTATTCCAGGAATATGAGCAGACATCGGTTCCGTTTTTCAGTCCTTTAACCAGCGAGATTTTGAGTTCATTTAACTCTTCTGGGGATGTGTAGTTACAGCTTATCTCCGCGTTTTGGTTCACTGCTACATACAAGGGACTTAGTTCCATTGACTTTGTGGCTGTAGGAACTTAAAAGAAGCACAATCACTTTTCGATAAGCACAATGAAATGACAGTCAGAAAAAATACATATTCTGAGATAAGAAACAAAGGACCAAAATCATATTGAAAGAGCAAGTTGTGTTTTATATAGTACAGCTTTCTCAAGAGAAACACTACTCTATTTCACACAAAAACAATAAAGAGCCGTGAAACTGAATTCAGCATAATAAAAAATAACCAAAACTCAGGAAACATACATGTATCACATAAATATGTAACCATGAAAATGAAAAATGAACAAAATCTGGCTACCAGTATTAAAAAAATTAAAAATTACAACAGCAAAACAACAGAGAGTAAACAATCAGGCACATCAAATCACCTCTCAACAAAAGATTCCCCCAGTCACTTTCAAGCCATTAAATGCTAATCAAGGTGATCAGTTGAAACATTCACACCTAGCTCCAGCAGACAAAAGTTCTTTGTCCCACCCTGGTCATTCCACAGATATATAAACCCATTTTCCTAGTTCCAACAGACCTCACTACCTCTGAGGATGCTTGCCATAGATGCAGGCGAAACATCAGGAGAAAATGCCTCTAGACCATGGCGATATAGCCCGAAAAACCTACAACAACCCTATGTATCTATAGCTGCATTTCCCAATGCTACCCCTCAAAATTCACCTCGTGAACAATGCAGTGGCCTTAACACACCATTTCCACACAGTAGGAGCATACGGAGATGCACAGTGACCCATCCAGAGGTTCCTTCTACATTGCCATATAAAATCCAGATAATCTGCTTTGAACTGGGTTATATGTTAGTGTAGACTCGTATAATCCAGTTCAAAGCAACACCTACATGACAACATTTCACCAACAGGAAACCAGATATTATATATTTATATAAATTACTCCTACTGTCAATGCTAAGATCAGCAACAATAACATGTTATAATTTGTTCCTTTGCACCAAAGTAACACAAGGCCCTTCTACACTGCCATATAATCCAGAATATCAAGGCAGATAATTCACATTATCTGCTTTGAACTGAATTATATGAGTCTATACGTGGTGTTGGAGGAAAGTTCTGAGAGTGCCTTGGACTGCGAGAAGATCCAACCAGTCCATCCTCCAGGAAATAAAGCCCAGCTGCTCACTGGAAGGAAGGATACTAGAGACAAAGTTGAAGTACTTTGGCCACATCATGAGGAGACAGCAAAGCCTAGAGAAGACAATCATGCTGGGGAAAGTGGAAGGCAAAAGGAAGAGGGGCCGACCAAGGGCAAGATGGATGGATGGCATCCTTGAAGTGACTGGACTGACCTTGAAGGAGCTAGGGGTGGTGACGGCCGACAGGGAGCTCTGGCGTGGGCTGGTCCATGAGGTCACAAAGAGTCGGAGATGACTGAACGAATGAACAACAACAATACTGCCATATAATACAGTTCCACCTCCTTCCTGTCTTTTAGAAGGAAACTCAAGACTTGGCTATGGGACCAAGAGTTTGACAAGTGAATAGCAGCAATGTGTGAAGAAAATTTAAGCAACTTGCGATAATGAATTGACCGGGAACTGGATTTGGATTTTAATTGACATGTTTTAATCGATTGTTTTAATTGACTGTTTTAATTAACTGTTTTTAATTAATTGTTTTATAATTGTGACAGCACCGGATGGTGCTTGCTGTGAGGCTGCCCTGAGTCCCCACTCGGGGGTGAGAAGGGCAGGTTACAAATGCAGGAAAAATAAATAAATAAATAAACTCTGGCAGAAAATTCTAAATACTAGCCCTACAAAACGAAAAAATGTGGAATTCCTGAAGATGGCATTTAAAGTAGCATCAAAGTGCTGTAAATATTAACGTGAAAGAGACCAGCATGTAAAATGCATTCAGGAATTTTACCAGCCTTTGAAAAATATTGTACGTTTTTTTTCCTATTCTGTTTCTAGGACCACCAGGGCAGTAGCAATTTGCAACACAAACAAGCCGGATCATCATTAGCCCCCTTAAGGTTTTAACGCATTTAATGGAAACAAAAAATACATTTGAAAAAAATATGTGAATGTTATTAAATGCTTGTGTTATATTGTATTTGCCTAGTGGACAGATTAGAGAACATCCTGTTCACTCTGGGTTTTATTTTTAAACTTTTCCTTAACCAAGACTAATGGAAACACTGGTACTTTGATGTGGAAAGCCTACCAGAATCTTAATTAGTAAGACTGCTTTGCAGAAAAACAACCCTGTCCTTTCAATGGCAGTTGCTTTTTCCAAGTAACGGGTTTGACTTATTTTAAAGAAACAGAATGGGGGAAAAGGGAAATTCATACACATACCATGTGAAGATGACATGGTCATAAAAGAGGAAATACATACACAGGTCTAGGAGCCCCTGGTGACGCAATGTGTTAAACCCTTGTGCCAGTAGAAATGCTGACCAACAGGTCAGTAGTTTGAATCCAGGGATAGCAGGTTGAGCTCCCTCTGTCAGCTCTAGCTCTCCATGCAGATATATGAGAGAAGCCTCCCACAAGGATAGCAAAACATCAAACATCCGGGTGTCCCCTGGGCAACATCCTTGCAGATAGCCAATTCTCTCATACCAGAAGCAACTTGCAGTTTCTCAAGTTGCTCCTGACATGAAAAAAAAACTCACAGGTCTGTTGCATCCTAGTTTCGCATTAGTCTGCAAATTCAAAGTAAAGAATCTACAGGAAAAATCATGTTTAAATATCTTTTGTGCACTTAAACATGTCTTTTCTCAAAAGCCAGTATTCCTCACCCTTAGCAGTGTTGGCTAGATCTTGTGTGCATTGGAATACAATAACATTTATGCAGTCCACAAACCAGTATTATGTACAAGGAAGAGGGGAATTTGCAAATGTTAGAAACAAGATGGTTATGAAAAATTAGACGTAAATCTGTGAGCTGTAGGAAGCAAGAGAGCTTCCCCGCATGTAAACTTCTGTTAAGACTATGAAAGACCATTTATCCTGGCAGGCCCATAGCCCATAGCCAGGATTTTGATTGGAGGGGGGCTGAGTTTGATTCGGGGGGGGGCTGAGTCTGAGTGAAAGAGGGTCTACCCTAGCAAGCCTTTTGTATTGTTACCCCAATATCCCCATGCATATGGGATATATTGAGTATGGTGATCAGATATGAATAAACATAACAGTTTAAATAATGCGCCAGTAAGGCCTTCTCGCGGACCACCATGAGAATTTCGGGGGGGGGGCTGAAGCCCCTCAAGCCCCCCCCCCCCCCCGGCTACATGCCTGTGTCCTGGGCACAACAACATTTTCAGAGTTTACCACATACATTCAGTTCTGAGAATTTTCACTTCCTTGTTTTATATAAAGCCAAATCTTTTGTGGCTGTGAATAATTGGCTGAATGTATGTGGTAAATTCTGAAAAATCAAAGTTGTATCTGGATAAATCCGGGATAAATATGGCCTTACAGGTTTCTTGCAGCTTACGTCTTTAATTCATGAACAGAAAGAACAGATTAATAAACCTATAATTTTAAAATTGCAGAATGATGCAAAGTAAAAAAAACTAAAGTTGTGTGATATGGCCATATCTGAGAATTCTTCCTTTTTCATCCCAGAATTTAGGGTTTGCTGATGCATAGATAACTCAGCCTTGGCTGGGAGTCCAACTTGTGGCACACTTCTCCATAAAATGTGTCTTTGGGACAAATATATTAATCAGAAGATCCTACCTCTGCACATAGCCAATCTGCCCTGAATGTTCAGTTTAATTTATTTACTTTATTTATTTACTTTGCTTATATACCGCTGTATCTCAAGCCCGAAGGCGACTCACGGCGGTTCACAAACAGTAAAAACAGTAGAAACAGCAGTGGTTCCATACAACATATAACAATTGACTTAACACATTATCCATAAATTACCAATAAGCAATTACAATGCACAATTATTACAAAAAACAACCGTACCCAATCTTCTCATCATCCAAGCGTAGTCCAGGTTCGTCGTCCCTTGTTCCATTCCTATGTTCCATTACCAGATTGCACTGAATTACTCAAACGCCTGCACAAACATCCAGGTCTTCACCTTTTTGCGGAATACCATTAGAGATGGTGCTAGTCTAATGTCCGTAGGAAGGGCGTTCCACAGCCGAGGAGCCACCACCGAGAAGGCCCTATCTCTCGTCCCCGCCAGCCGAGCTTGAGAAGCAGGCGGGATCGAGAGCAGGGTCTCCCCGGAAGATCTCAAACTCCTGGTGGGTTCATAGGCAGAGATGCGGTCAGATAGGTAGCTTGGGCCGGAACCGTTTAGGGCTTTAAAGGCCAACGCCAGCACTTTGAATTCAGCCCGGTAGCAGATCGGTAGCCAGTGGAGTTGGCGCAACAGGGGGGTTGTATGCTCCCTGCGCTCCGCTCCTGTTAAAATCATGGCTGCCGAGCGTTGGACTAGTTGGAGCTTCCGAGCTGTCTTCAAAGGCAACCCCACGTAGAGAGCGTTGCAGTAGTCTAAACGGGATGTAACCAGAGCGTGGACTACCGTGGCCAAGTCAGACTTCCCAAGGTACGGGCGCAGCTGGCGCACAAGCTTTAGCTGTGCAA
The DNA here is from genome assembly GCF_025583915.1 of Anolis sagrei ordinatus. Lineage (NCBI taxonomy): Eukaryota > Metazoa > Chordata > Lepidosauria > Squamata > Anolidae > Anolis > Anolis sagrei. Next base: position 184,333,345 of record NW_026844366.1, read on the forward strand.
ATGCTCCCCTGGTCACCGCCGAAACCTGGGGTTCCAGGCTCAGCGATGAGTCCAGGGTCACACCCAAGCTGCGAACCTGCATCTTCAGGGGGAGTGCGGCCCCATCCAACACAGCTGTAACCCTATGCCCTGTTCGGCCTTGCGACTGACCAGAAGTACCTCTGTCTTGTCTGGATTCAATTTCAATTTGTTCGCCCTCATCCAGACCGTCACAGCGGCCAGGCACCGGTTCAGGACCTGGACAGCCTCCTTAGTAGCAGGTGGAAAGGAGTGACAGAGTTGGACATCATCCGCGTACAGATGACACCGTACCCCGAAACTCCGGATGATCTCCCCCAGCGGCTTCATGTAGATGTTAAACAACATGGGAGACAATATTGAGCCCTGAGGAACCCCACAAGACAATGGTTGTGGGGTTGAACAGGTGTCCCCAACAACACCTTCTGAGATCGACCCTCCAGGAATGACCGGAGCCACTGCAAAACAGTACCTCCAAGACCCATCCCTGCGAGGCGTCCCAGAAGGATACCGTGGTTGACGGTATCGAAGGCCGCTGAGAGGTCCAGCAGCACCAACAGGGACACACTCCCCCTGTCGAGCTCCCGGCGCAGATCATCCACTAAGGCGACCAAGGCTGTCTCGGTACCATGTCCCGGCCTAAAGCCAGACTGTGCCGGGTCTAGATAATCCGTGTCTACCAAGAATACCTGGAGTTGTGAGGCCACCACACGTTCCAAGACTTTGCCCAAGAAGGGGAGATTGGAAACTGGCCGATAGTTGTCGAATTTAGTGGGGTCCAGTGATGGTTTCTTCAACAGCGGTTTTATTATAGCTTGTTTTAAGCTCGCTGGAATCTTGCCTTCCCGAAGGGAAGCATTAACCACCACCTTAACCCACTCAGCCAATCCCCCTCTGGCCTCCTTTAGAAGCCAGGATGGGCAGGGGTCCAGGATGCGTGTGGTTGGCCTCATTCCTCCAAGTATCTTGTCCACATCCTCGGGTTTCACCAATTGAAATGAATCCATCAAAACTGGACAAGCAGGTGCTCGTGTTACATCCTCAGAGACTGCCATTAACATGGTATCCAGACCAGAACGGATCAAAGCGACTTTGTCTGCAAAGAACTGAGCAAAAGCTTCACAGCGAGAAGTCGAATCGTCAGGGTTCCCACCTTGAGTGGTGGGATTTAAAAAGCCTCTGACAATTCGGAACAGCTCAGCCGGACGGTTCTTTGCAGACGCAATAGTGGCCGCAAAGAAGGCCTTCTTTGCGGCTTTTATTGCCGCGGCATATGCCCTTAAAAAGGACACAAACCGTGTTCGATTTGGCTCACTCGGATCTGAACGCCACACACTCTCTAGTTCCCTCTTCCTTCGCTTCATCGCTGCCAGCTCCTCGGTGAACCAGGGAGCTGGTTTAGCTCGGCTACTTGAGAGGGGACGTTCCGGAGCGATCGTGTCAATTGCCCTAGTCATCTCCCCATTCCAGAGAGTGACCAGGGCCTCGACAGGATCACCTACCGAGGCGGCGGGAAACTCCCCAAGAGCCATCAGGAATCCATCCGGATCCATAAGCCTCCTGGGGCGGACCAACTTAATGGGTCCTCCACCTCTGCAGAGGTTAGGGGGCGCAGTGAGCCTAAATCTGACCAGGAAGTGGTCGGTCCATGGCAACGGAGAGATGGTCAGCTCCTCGACCCCACCACCTTCCTCCCATCCCTGGCAGAAAACCAAGTCCAATGTATGTCCTGCACTATGAGTGGGGCCAGATACTTGCTGGGACAGCCCCATGGTTGCCATGGCAGACATGAAGTCCTGAGCCGCTCCTGAAAGGGCCGCCTCGGCATGGACATTGAAGTCCCCCAGCACAAGGAGCCGCTGGGACTCCAATGCCAGGCTGAGACCACCCCCGCTAGCTCAGGTAAGGAGACTGTAGTGCAGCGAGGTGGGCGGTACACTAACAGAATCCCTATTCTGTCCCGGTCACCCAACCTCAAGTGGACACATTCAAAATTTGTTGACTGCGGGATGGGGCCCCTGGTCAGAGGGATGGAATCTCTATAGACAACTACGACCCCGCCTCCCCGCCCTCCGGATCTCGGCTGGTGCTGCACGGAAAAACCTGGTGGGCAAAGCTGGGTCAAATTCACGCCTCCCGCTTCGTCCAACCAGGTCTCCGTAATGCACGCCAGATCTGCCCGCTCATCCAAGATTAAGTCTTGGATGAAAGTTGTTTTTCCATTGACAGATCTGGCGTTCAACAGCACCACCTTCAATCCAGAGGGACCGCCATCCTGGTTACACCAGTTTACCATATCAGGAGACCGGTTTGGAATTACTAATGTTGTTACACGATCCCTAGGCCGAATTAATGGTCTCCTTTTCCCGCATCTCCCCTTCCCCACCACCACTTCTATGGGGGCCCCTCGGCTGGCGCAACACCCCCCCCTCCTCCATGCCGCATTCCATATCCAGAATCTCAATATGTATTTCATTGTTGGCAATTTGCTTTGTTGGGATCTCAACTTGCCATGGTCTTCTGTTCCCTTTATCTCCCCCCACCCGTGTTCTATCATTTCCCAAGATCTCCAGCTCGCTTTGTCCCCTGCCCCTTTCACAATTAACTAACAATAAGAATAGTAAATTCTAAGACAAGATGGAAGTGCCTTCTGTTCCCTTATGTCTTTGCTCTGGCTAGAGCAGCCCTTGGAGCCAGAAGGGGGCGAGGCCTCTAGTGATGATACAGGCAGAAGACAAGATGGAGTCTCTTCTGTGCCCTTCTGTCTTTGCTCTGGCTAGAGCAGCCCTTGGAGCCAGAAGGGGGCGAGGCCTCTAGTGATGATACAGGCAGAAGACAAGATGGAGTCTCTTCTGTGCCCTTCTGTCTTTGCTCTGGCTAGAGCAGCCCTTGGAGCCAGAAGGGGGCGAGGCCTCTAGTGATGATACAGGCAGAAGACAAGATGGAGTCTCTTCTGTGCCCTTCTCAATTGTGGTTGTGGACCAAGACATGGTTTATAAATACTATAACCAAAAACTTTTTGTTTTGTTTTGTTTTGTTTTTGTTTTGATTTTGTTTCTTTTTGTGTGTGTGTCTTGCGAAACTCCAAGTAACTTCTGGTGTGAGAGAATTGGCTCTTCGCGAGGACATTGCTCAGGGGACAACCAGATATTATACCATCCTGTTGAAGTCTTCTCTCATGTCCCCTCATGGGGAGCTGGAGCTGACAGACACTCTTCCCGGATTCAAACTGCTGACCTGTCGGTCAGTAGCCCCGCTGGCACAAGGATTAACCCATTGTGCCACCAGGGGCTTCACCAAAAACTGGTAATTCTTGAAGATATATGTAGCTGTAAGTTTTCCCACGATGTGCTGCAAAACCCAAAGCCTGCAAAATTGAAATAATTTCTTTTTTGAACAGAGTAACTCTGTTAAACACGGATGTGAATGAAATGGCTTCAGATCTTTTTACAGGAACGAGGCATTACTTTTCCAGAGTACAATATTACACTACTTTTCAGCACTCAGATTTGTGTGTGTGTCAAGAGTGACTTCAGAAACTGCAAGTCACTTCTAGTGTAAGAGAATTGGCTGTCTGCAAGGACATTATCCATTGGACACCCAGATGTTTTACAATCTTGTGGGAGGTTTCTCTCATGTCCCTGCAGGGGAAGCTGGAGCTGACAGACAGGAGCTCACCCAACTCTCCAGATTCGAACCGCCGACTTTTCAGTTAGCAGTCCTGCCAGCACAAGGGTTTAACCCTTGTGCCGCAGGGGGCTCCTAGTACTCAGATGGAAGTGTAATTAAAGCAGGAATTTGATATGGAATGAAACACAGTAATATTACTTCAGGTCCAAGATGCCCCTAATATTTTTATTCAAAACTAAACTTTATTCAGAAACTCTCTTGTCTTGTTAATTACCATAATTTTTGAGTCTGTCATTGCTTCCCCTTTAGTGAAGCTGGAGGAGTAATTTAGAATTCCCCTTTAATTACTCTATTCCTACTACATATGAGGCAGGAGGAGCTTTAATTACTTATTTACTTAGAGATTTCTTTCTCGATGATCTACTGCAAAACAGAGTTGTTTTCTAGTTTTACAAAAGGTGTGACAATGAGTAATGGAATCTAATCCTCAGGCCGCAGGGGAAAGGGCAATTAAAAATCCACAATCAGTCATATTTCTGCAGCACTGAATGGCTATAACGACCATGCAAACTCTACAGCAGGGAAGCTACTAATGAAAGGTACAAAAGTCCTGAAAAGTCTCTATAGGATTAAGAACCAAGTGTCATGACTGATGTGAAAACTCCAGAGATAAACATTTTCCCCAAATCTTATAGTGATTCACTCATAGTAGTCTAAACATAGCGTGAAGCATCATTCTGGCACGGCAAATTGCATTCCCTCAGCATAATCTGTCTGCAGTTATTTTTAGAGGGAAAGTTAATGTAGCAGCCAAATGTTGAAATCTCTAGGTTAGCAGTATTGGCACAAAATACTAGAGATGGGAAAATGTCGTTTCTCCTGTTTATGCCTGCAAGAATGTTGAAACTGCATCATACGAGTCTACATTGACTGTTTAATGCAGTGTCAAATGGCATTATATGGCAGTGTAAATGGGACCTAAGTTACTGCATCTCATTCTGTTGAATTGTCTGATCATGGCATTCCTCCCATGGTTCCCAAATATAGGCCTTTAGATATTGTTGAACTGCCATTCTTCAAAGTCTCTGTCATTGTCAATTATTAGGGGTTCTAGAAACAAAAGTATGAGACATTTGCAGGGCCAAAGTTTGAGAACCACTGTCCTGTAGAGCAGTGGTTCTCAACTTGTGGGTCCCCAGGTGTTTTGGCCTACAACTCCTAGAAATCCCAGCCAGTTTAGGATTTCTGGGAGTTGAAGACCAAAACATCTGGGGACCCACAGGTGGAGAACCACTGCTGTAGAACGTCTACTGCAGCTAAAAGACTTTTAAAAATTAAATAATATTTTCTGCCTCTCATAGTCAAACTATAGTACATGAAAAACTCCCTGCTTCAAAAGACTAAAGGACTGTCTTTGAGTTCCATGCATCTCTGTGTTCTCTGATTGTTATTTTAAAGCACTGCTACCCAAAACTGGTGGCCCCTGGACCAGGACGAGCCCACAAGCCATCAGCTGTTAGTTTGCATAGAGTTGCCACGAGGGGAAATAAACAGTTATAGCCAATGAGCACAATTATCTACAAATCCCTTATCTACAAATCTCAAATTGTAGTTCTCTGAACACTTTTGCTTTTTAGTATTTAAAATTTGCACACACTTTGATTCATGGGCAAAATTAAAAATATTTTGCATAAAATTACCACACAGTTGTGTGCATAAGGTGTATGAGAGACATAAAAGAATTTCAAGTTTAATTTTGGCTTCCATTCCCAAGATACCTCATTATTATGTACTAGCTGTACCCACCACGCGTTGCTGTGGCCAACCTTTCCTACTTCTTTCTCTCCTCCTTTCTTTCTCTCCTTCCTTCCTTCCTTCCTTCCTTCCCTTTTTCTTTCCTTCTCTCCTTCCTTCCTTCTCTTCCTCTTCCCTTCCTCCCCTTTTCTTTCACTTCCTCTTTCACCCCTTTCTTCCTTCTCTAACTATTCCTGGACTGCAACTCCCAGCAGCCCTCTTGATCAATCTATCTACCTACCTATATCTAATCTATCTATCTGTAGGATTGCTGGGAGTTGCAGTCCAGGAACAGGAAATTGGAAATATGCAGGGATTGGGATGTTCTCAAAGAAATCCAAGGAGAAGAAAGCTTGGGAGTTTGGAAGCAGTGCATTTGGGTCATCCTCCTCTCCTAAATGGCCTAGTCTAGGGGATGCTGTGAGCTGTAGTCTGAAAGAGAGTGTGGATATGCTATTGTGTGTTTTGTTTGCCGGGGGAGCCATTTTTGCGCATACACTGTAGCATCTTTTTGCTTTTGGGGCTTTTTAAATCCCTTCTGCTGTGTTTTTCAGTGTTTTATGAGTGATGGGCACTTGTTGGCCTGATAGGTGTATTGTGTCCAAATTTCATGTCAATTCATCCAGTGGTTTTTGAATTATGTTAATCCCACAAACGAACATTACGTTTTTTATATAGATATGCAAATACTGTACAGGTATTTCAAAATCTGTTGAGGAAACCAAAATCCAAACACTTCTGGTCCCAAGCATTTCAGATAAGGGATACTCAACTGATACTGATTTTTGGTACACTGGAGAAGAAATTTGCTATTCTCTGACCGAAGAAATGTTGTTTTGGGAGACAGTTCCATATGCCCTAGAGCAGGGGCCCTCAAACCTTTTAAACAGAGGGCCAGTCACAGTCCTTCAAACTGATGGAGGGCCGGATTATAATTTGAAAAAAAAAATGAATTCCTATGAACACTGCACATATCTTATTTGTAGTGCAAAAAACACTTAAAAACAATACAATAATTAAAATGAAGAACAATTTTTAACAAATATAAACTTATTAGTATTTCAATGGGAAGTGTGGGCCTGCTTTTATTTTATTTATTTATTATTTGAACTTATATGCTGCCACTCCCCTGGGGCTCGGAGCGACTTACACAAAGGCTAAAATCTAACACAATTTAAAATCAGTTTAAAACAATTTTAAAACAATTTTAAAACAATCAGAGATCAAAGGCCTGTCGAAATAGATATGTCTTACATGCCCTGCGGAAAGCTGATAGATCCCGCAAGGCATGGACTTCATGTGGCAGACTATTCCAGAGTGATGGTGCCACTGCTGTAAAGGCTCTGCGTCTGGTTGCTGTTAGACGCAAGGTCTTGACACTGGGAATTTCCAATAGATCTTGGTCCTCAGAATGGAGAGATCTCGGGTTGGTAGGGGGTGAGGCGGTCCCTCAGGTACATCGGCCCCAGACCATGCAAGGCCTTAAAGGTGAGTACCATCACTTTGAAAGTGATCCGGTGCTCAATTGGTAACTAATGCAGCTGATGAGTTATTGTTTTTGGCTGATGAGATAGGATTGTTGTTATTGTGTGGCTTCAGGTCATTTCAGACTTTGGTTGATCCTGAGCAAGGGCCAGGGCCGTATCTGGCCCTCGGACCTTAGTTTGAGGACCCCTGCCCTAGAGACTTTTAATATATATGCCTCACTGGTATACCACTTAGCACCCAATGCAGTTGGAAGGTCTTGTGATAGGATTACAACAGTTCTTTATTATGAAGCATTTTTCAGTATTTAAAGCTATAGCAAGGAAAGATGAGGTTACCATCTTCCAGACTACAATGTACCCCAAATAGTGACACTGTCCTTTCAAGGCTAGCTATCCCACTCCAATGCGTATTGTACGTCTTGGAGGTAAGGAGGAAGTTCAGATAGATAAGCTTGCAGAATAATTTGTTTTTTGCTTGTTTCTGTGTGCGCATGCCTGCTGAACATAATCAATATAAGTTTAAAGCTCTATGAGACTGCTCCACCCCCACCCAAATCCTGGGGAAACTGTATAGCTTGCTAATCATGGAAACTGCAGGAGCACAATTTGGGAGTCCATCAAGCAAGGATCTCCATGCTTCAGTTCCTGGGTATACAATTGACCCCAGTCTTCTAGGTTACTTCCCAGAATCCTTGGTATCTTGTTTTCAAACAGGATATCAGAGTGTAAGATGATGCTAAATCCCAAGCATGTGTTCCCTTCCAATCCCTGAGGAAGTAAATATTTTACATTCTTGTGTGTAGCACACACAACAGAAGCTAATACAAGGCTTAAAATGACTGTTTAAACTGCTGGCGTGCGATCAATCCATGATGAAGGGATGAAAAGGATTGATTTTGCTACTACGATCAAACTTAAGCTGGCTGAAAAATATAGCTTTGGAGGCTGTGTGCAGGTTGCTTATTTGCTAAGCCAGAGGCCCAGCTGCAAGGAAATGTAAAGCCATCACCTTAAGACAGATAATTCTTTCTATCTGGGCAGCAAAAGGTACCCCCAACCTTCAAGGATCCAATCGCAGAGTCAACTGAAGGATCTGCAGAAACACTAGGGACCACTAGGGCATTTTTGACTCATTTTGCGATTTTGCCTTCTGATGGGGACAGGCGCTGTGTGATGGAGGAAATAGGGAGGGCATGCGGGGCGCTACAAGCAACCCCATGTGCCTTCCCTTTCACAGCACAAGAGTACATTCATATAGGGCTGTGTGAAGAGGCCCTAACTCTTCTGATGAAATGTGATAAATACATTACACAGCTACCTGTATTGTATACACAGTGTGCACAGAATGTAACACATTCGCAGCTTCTTGCACAGCTCTCACTCTGCATTAGTTTACCCAAGCTGGGAGGGAGAAAAGATGCTACAACCATGGCTTTCAAACTGCTTACTATTCAGAATAATGTCAGAACTACCCAGCTTTCAGTTTTCAATAATGGCCAGCAAAAAGTTTGCAAGACACTCACAAATAGAGTACGGCAGATGGAATGCATTTGCAGTATGTTGTGTTGGCAAACTGTAGAGGACTATTGATCCCATGGAGTGACTTTGTCAATTTATATGAAATTAAAAAGACCCCATGCCTCCATGCCCTGCATGCATTGCAATTAGATCTTAGAAATGTATACTAGAAAATACAAGTGAGGGCCCTTCAAGACAGGTCTACATCCCGTGAGAAACTGGGACATTTAAATCCCAGTTTCTCCCGGGATTTGGTCCCCTCACCTCCCCCAAATCCCACACTTTCCTTTGGGGGAAGGTGTCTACATGCTCTCATGGGTCAACCGGAGTTGTAGCCAGCCCCCCAACCCCTCGTCTTTCCCAAAAACCTACTGGGGGTGCCTGGCCGCATGTGCAGGCTCCTTGAAAACAGCAAAGCTGTAAACTTCCAATGGAAAGAGACTTCAATTGAGCAAATATTTTATATAATCCCTGCCTTGGTTACATTATATAAAACATAAAACCAAAATAGAAGTGTTAAAATTAAGTGCACAGAAGTCCTTCAATGCTGAGGTAATAAATTCTCCACTCTAAGAAAATCTTCAAACAAAACCATCTTGAGATCTTTACACTCTTAATTTGTGAATATATTTGTTTAAGCACAACCCTGCCAGGTCATATCAAAGATTGGGGATTCTGTTCCCACAGTGGCTCATCTTCAGAAACCATAATATTTGCCTCATGTACCCCAACAATTGGTAGTAGTAATGTTGTTGTTGTTGTTGTTGTTGTTGTTGTTGTTGTTGTCATTTCTGACCTATGGTAATTCTATCATGAAGTTTTCTTGGCAAGATTTGTTCTGAAGATGTTTGCCATTGCCTTCTTCTGAGTATAACTTGACCAAGCTCACCCCGCTGGGTTCATGGCCAAGAAGGAATAGAAACCTTGCTCTCCAGAGTCATAGGCCTCTTCTACACTGCCATATAATCCAGATTATCAAATCAGATAATCCACATTATCTGTTTTGAACTGGATTATATGAGTCTACACGGCCATATAATCCAGTGCAAAGCAGATCATCTGGATTTTATATGGCAGTGTAGAAGGGGCCATAGTTCAACACTCCAACGAGCCTATATCTCTCAGGCAAGTAGCTATGTACACATCATTACATTTCTGTAGTTTTGTGATACCTGAAGAATGCCTTTCTTTTCGCTACCCTGAATCTCCCAGTAGGTAGGCCCCATCTATACTGATAATTTAATGCGGTTTCAAACTAATATTGAAGAAAGTGGTTTTGTTGTGCTGATGATTACATAGGAAATTTTGGAACTGGTTTGAGGCACAGTGATGATTCCCCAAGCCACAAAGCACTGATTTGAGCATTAAAGGCTTTCTCTTATGCACTCTTGTGAGAGGCCCTATATCCCAGGATTTGATTCCAGATTATCTGCTTTGAATTGAGTTATGTGAGTCTCCACTGCCAGATAATCTGGGATAAACAGATAATCCAGAATGATAGGGGCAGCATGGAAAGGGCCAGACTTTGTCGTCTGGCACCACAATTTGGGGTTAGCTTCAAACTGCATTAAATGCTCAATGGTTCCCAACCTTTGGTCCTCCAGTTGTTTTGGACTTCAAGTCCCAGAAATCCCAGCCAGTTTACCAACTGTTAGGAATTGTGGCAGCTGAAGTCCAAAACACCTAGAGGACCAAAGATTGGGTACCACTGGTGCAGATAGAAGCATAGCTTCATTGCATGATCACAGCTGCCTACATTATAGTAGCGGAAGACATCCATCCACTTTCTCCAAACACATTAGCCATTTATGCACCAAAGAAAAGCCATCTAGTCCTACTTGATTTTAGCAGGGTTTTTTAAAAAAGAAAAACAGATTCATATTTTCTCTGATCATTATCTAAAAATATGCAGTAGAGGTTGTAGCAAGTTGATATATTAATCCTTGATTGGTGTCTTGAGATGGCCATTTTAATTTTAAATCTTTATTTTGCACAATGACAGTCCAATTATGCCTGTTCACAAGCTCCTAATCTCTCAATTGATGTGATTTAAATCTAAGGAGGTGTGCATAGGACAGGCATAAGTTAAGACCTATATGAATTATTTCCATTCAGGAACATCAGAAAGAAAGAAAAAAGCGAAGGAGAGCAAGAGAGATTTACCTGTCATACAGGAGAGGTGAATAATGCTGAGTGTAGTAAAAAGGATCCAAGTTGGCCTGGACATTTTGACCCCGAACATGAAGAGCAGAAGACCACAATGGGATAAAAGTCGATCAGCCTCTTGAGTAAAGAGTTACCACCACACAGATTTAGTTCTCATCTTCAATAGCACATAAAATGAAGAAGTGTGAAACCACACTCTTGCAAACAGGAAATTGAGCTCTTTGATGACTTTACTGTTTTATCTTTGTTTATTCATCCTTCTACACTTGGTTTCCTTTGCTTATTTCCAGATCAATTAGTTCACTTATAGTCTACAACCTAGCCTGAACATTTGTGGAAGAAAATGCCACCAAAATCACAATGAATGAAAGTGGGTTTAGATGCTAGATAGGATTTAACAGTGGGGGGATCCATTGCCTTTAAAGTAGAATTTGGAGGGGAAGCCATCAATGAATGTCAGATGCTATATTTCAGAATAAAGAAATGGTAACACTACTTCTGAGTAATTCCTTGCATAAGAAAACTGCATGAAATTTATGGAGTTGCCATAAGTTGACAAGCAAATTTAAGGTATATACACATACACACATACTGGCATGCATACATAAGGGGTAACTAAGGTCGTTTAGATCTGAATCATAGAAATGGCAGCCAATCATGGACCATAGCCTGGGGACAGGGTAGGTATCCTCCATCTCACTACCTCAGCAATAAAAGCAAGCACCCTTTAAGGACCTCATCACGAAGGCCCATGGATTCGCCATGCATCATGTCAAATCCATGGGCCCCCAGTGGGGGGTCGGGAGCATGGAAAACCCGTTGCTCCACACCTCGCATTGTGCAACTTGATTTTGCCCCTATCCCATAGGGAAAGCATCGTCTTCTGGCTTCCCCCATTGCTGGTAAGGCAACATGGCATACACCACTTACTCTCCCCTTTCTGGATGGAATCCAGTCAGAAATACATGTGAGTTGTGTAATGGTTTCCATCCTGGAAAGGGAAAACAAGCGGCATAGGATGGGCCAAGTAGCCTGTCTGATGAGGTTGTTAGAAGACAAGGCAAAGGCTGTGAAGTAAAATGCTGCCCACTCACCACTCTTACAGAGTCTTCTTGGAAGAACCTGTCTAAAATGGGGTTCTAAATATTTCTTTGAGCCAAAAGGTGTGATTCAGGGGCATTCTACCCACTGCTTCTCCCAACTATTTTTATGTTTTAACCCCAAAAAGACTCCCTCTTCTCATAAGAGTAGTCCAGAATTATTATTATTTTTTTGTCAGTGATGATGGAGTAAATCCAACCTTGATGGAACATGCCTTATGGTGCATTTCTAAAGGATATTGAATGTACAGACAGGGTACATTAGGGGGAGAAAAGTCTTTACAAATTGCTGGAGCCCACTGGCCAGGAAAGGAGCCCGGGGCCTATGCTGTATATATTTTTGTCTTTGGAGAAGAGTAGCCCCAAATCCCATATTTTTAATCTGCTGAGAATTTAAAGAATAGGATTTTGATAATCTGGATTATATGGCAGTGCAAAAGGGGCCTAGAATCCCTTCTACACTGTCCTATATCCCAGGATCTGACCCTATAGAATCTTCTTATTCCAAATTATCTGGCAGTGGAGACTCATATAATCCAGTTCAAAGCAGATAATCTGGGATCAGGTCCTGGTATATTGGCCCAAGGTGAGTAGTATGTGAAACAGGCCTATGTGAAACCCATCTCAGGTTTCCTGAAAGCCAGGTCTCTTGCACGGTTTCTGTGACTTTCCTCCTACTAGTCCATTCCCTTCCCACCAAGTAGCATCCAGATCAAAATACACCTCTCCCTATCTGAAATGTGCAATTCTACATCAGCCTTACATTTGTCACTTCTGACAAAATATATCCTTTGTAGGCATTTTCTAGGTCCTCCAGCATGACTCAACTGTATTCTTGAGCCAGAATCCTTCATTTCAGTAGGATTGGCTATTGTCTGTAGATTTGCATATCCATGCAAAGTCTGGGAATGTATGCCCCACAGATTTGGGGGCTGTGCTGTACCTATTATTTTGTAGGCCTGTGATTTCACCCCATTGCCTAATTTATGTTGCTTCCATTAGCCACTTAAGCCCTTAGCCAATCCCTTCTGTCCACAGTTTCCACCTCATGTTACCATCAGCATATATCACAATGCCCTCCTAACTTTCACAAGTCATATTTTTATTTCTCAGAATTGCTAATATATTCCACTGTGGATAGTTATTTGAAAATAAAATAAAATTTATTTCATTAGTCAGACAAGTTTCATTAATACTGGAAACTCATGACTTGGCATTTGGCAGCCAAGACAGAATTCAACAGCTGTTGTTGGGAAATGTGTATTTTAACAGTAGGATGCCAAGTACTGGGTGTTAGCTTGTATAATTAGCTTAAATAATGAAAGGTCATCCCATTCTAGACCATAGCTCCCATTAGACATGACCAGAGGTCATTTTGAACAAGCCTTATGACAACTGAAGGCCAAAACATCCAGAGTGCACCTTCCTCTGAGACTATATGAAGAACAAACTGTTGGCATCAAACAAGAATCTACACTTTATACAAGCATAGATTCTTCTTTGGCACCCACAGCTTGTTCTTTGTATGTCTCCGTCAGATGAAAGTGCACTCTGGATGTTTGGCCTTCAGTACAGCTTGAGCATAATTTATCCAAAATTACAAAATCCAATATAGGTACTCCAAAATCCAAAACTTTCCACCTGGGTAGCTGAGATGGTGACACCTTTGCTTTCCGATGATTGAACGTACATAAACTTTGTTTCATGCACAAAAGTATTTAAAATATTGTGTATTGCATTACATTTAGGTTGTGTGTACACAAACCAAAAAAAATCATAGAGTTGGAAGAGACCACATGGGCCATCCAGCCTGACCCCTGCCATGAAAGAAAAGCATAATCTGTTGTGGTTCAGCAACAGCATGATGGGACTGAGAGTGCAGATGAGCATGATGGAAATGGGAATATAGATGCAGGTGTGGGATTTCAGTTTTCTCAGTTTTCTCAGTCACAGTCTGTAGCTGGAGAGAAACCCTGGTTCTCAAGGGAACGGAATGTGGCTGATAACACACTCGGTGAAGGTCATAGTGAGCCGCAGGTGTTAAGGAGGCGAAGCTTACGGATTGCGGCCAAATCTTGAGGCTGGTGGGAAAACTGCTCGTTAGCTGTTCTGTTTAATGTTCATGTTTTGATGTTTTACCTATAAATGAGCTTCTTGGAAGCTGGCTCAGTGTCAGTTCCAACTTCGCAATATGGATCGCTGTGCCTTCGGCTCCAAGACCCGGACCTTGGGTGCCTGCTTCTTGTAACCTCATGCTATTTCCTGGATTGTATCCTGTATCTTTGCCTCAAGTTTCTTGCTTTGATTCAAGAGAACTCATTGAACCTTTACTTTATACTTATTGAACTTTTTACTGTTTTTACTTGGATTTGTTTGAAGCCTCAATAAACTACTTTCTTCTCAAGTTTGGCTGGTTTGTCAGAGAGCAAGGTGAATCTTAACCTGAGACGCAACAGTTTGGAACTGACCCCCAACAAAGTCCTTGCTCCCAGCCACCATGAATCCTGCAGATGCCCAGGCGATGGAACAACGGCTGCAGGACCTTCAGCAGCAGATAACCACGATGCAAGCGCAAAGGGCACCTAACCCTCCGGCCCAGCCACTAAGGACTCCTATGGCATTGCCCAACAAGTTTTCTGGAGACAGTCAACGGGTCAAGGATTTCTTGGGACAGTGTGATGCCTATCTCACAGTGCGGGAAGCGGAGTTTCCAAATGAGGCAGCCAAGGTTGGCTTTGCCTACAGTTTGTTGGAGGGCCCGGCTCTCTCCTGGGCCACCGCGCTACGTGAGGCCGCTTCCCCTGTGTGCAACACTGTCAAGGCTTTTATGGATAACTGCACAAAGTCTGGGGAGGCCAAGTGCACCGGGAGATGGCGGATCGTAAGCTGCGCGCCCTAACGCAAAGAGAGGGGTGTTTGGCCCAATACATTTCGGAGTTTCGTGTATTGCAGCGGGAGCTGGCTTGGAACGATGCCGCCTACATGAGCGCTTTCAAGGCGGGGCTCACCCAGGAGATGCAGTTGGAGGTGGCCCGTTCCGCTGTCCCGGCCAACTTGGAAGAATTAATGACCCTATGCATCCAGATAGATGGAACCATGGCCAATCAACGTCACATCATTGCTGGCCCTCGGCCAGTGGGCCGAAAGGGGACCGATGTGGGAGTGCCACGTCGCTTGGGTCCGCCGCCCCCTCCTGCACCCGATACAGAGGAACCCATGCAGCTGGGCTCCATGCGCCCCAAAATTGATGCGGCGGAAAAGGCGCGTCGGCAACGGCTAAACCTGTGTTGGTATTGTGGGGGCAGCGGACATTTCTCTCGGGAGTGCCCTGTCAAGAAGAAGACAAGCCCCCGCTTGGCGGGGGTCTCCGGCTCAGTGGAGCCCGTGGCGCCCCAGGCTCAGATCTTCGGTGAACAACGGGCCGAACAGCCGGCGGGGGAAGGCAACGACCGGGTTTAGCTGGGCTCGCAAACTCGGTCCCCACCCCGTTTCCGGAGCCCGCCACTGGGATGTTGTTTTTTCTCTTGGTTTTGTTTTGTGTGGCCCAAAAGACTCCCACGGCGGTGCACGCGCTGGTCGACTGTG
>NW_026844366.1:184349344-184459055 GCF_025583915.1 Anolis sagrei ordinatus
AGCTTCTCGACCGTTTGCGAGGGGTCCGGATTTTCACCAAATTGGACCTAAGGGGGGCCTACAACTTGGTGCACATCCGGGAGGGGGACGAGTGGAAGACAGCCTTCCAGACCCGCTTCGGAAGTTTTGAATACAGAGTCATGAGTTTCGGGCTCTGTAACGCTCCAGCCACGTTCCAGCACTTCGTCAACGATACCTTTCGTGACTTTTTAGACCGTTTTTTGGTCATCTACCTGGACGACTTTTTGATCTACTCCACGAATCCACGGGATCACGCGCAACAGGTGCGCGCGGTGCTCCAGCGCCTGAGAGATCATGGGCTCTATGCTAAGCTGGAAAAGTGCGCCTTCGATCTCGACGAAGTGGACTTTCTAGGGCACCGCATCTCTGCGGAGGGAATTTCCATGGATCCCGCTAAAGTCTCCGCGGTGTTAGAATGGGAGTCCCCCATGAGCAGAAAGGACATTCAAAGATTCATGGGTTTTGCCAACTACTACCGCAAGTTCATCCCAGACTTTGCCCACTGGGCGGACCCCATTACCCAATGCCTGAGAGGCAAACGGCCGTTCCTATGGACTGAGGCGGCTGAGAAAAGCTTTCAGCAGCTCAAGAAGCTTTTCACTTCTCAACCTATCCTGCAACATCCTGATCCAACTAAGCTTTTTGTGGTGCAGGCCGACGCGTCGGATGTGGCGGTCGGGGCAGTGTTGCTACAACCCGCGGGGGATCATCTCCAGCCCTGCGCATATTTTTCTCGGCAGTTGACTGCCCCAGAACGGAATTACACCATTTGGGAAAAAGAACTCCTAGCCATCAAGTCGGCGTTTGAGACTTGGAGACATTGGCTAGAAGGTGCTATGCAACCAGTGGAAGTCCACACGGACCATCGCAATCTGGAATATCTCCGTACCTCCCGGAAGCTAAACCAACGACAGCAGCGTTGGGCGTTGTTTTTTGAGAGATTCAACTTCCGGATTTGCTATGTGCCGGTGGCTCAAAACAAACAGGCGGATGCTCTGTCACGCAAGCCGGAGTATACTCGGGGCCAAGAAGATTCCTCCGAGTCCTGCATTTTGCGTCCAGAAAACTTTGCGTCCACCGGCGTACCAGGACCCCCTTCGACTCTGGCTGAAAGGATCCGAGCGCGGCAGCAAGAGGACTTGTGGGTGCAAGAGCAACTAGAGGCCGGGCTAAAGTTTCCGTTTCAGGAGTTGGATGGCATGCTGTGTCATCGTTCAAAGGTCTATGTGCCGCCTGGTCCCGAGCGGGAGGAAATTTTAAGACTATGCCATGACACCAAGCCAGCAGGGCATTTCGGGATCTTTAAAACAATGCAGCTGGTGCTAAGAGACTTTTGGTGGCCCAAGATCCGACGAGAAGTCGAGAAATATGTTAATGGGTGCCCTGTCTGTCACCACGCCAAGAACCCTACGGGCAAACCGGCTGGTTTGCTACAACCTCTACCCACTCCGAGTCGGCCCTGGGAAATCGTGTCGGCCGACTTCATCACGGATTTACCAGAATCTCAAGGTTTCACCACCATTCTGGTGGTGGTGGATCTTTTCACCAAGATGGGACATTTCATTCCCTGCAAGGGAGTGCCTACGGCCAAAGAAACGGCCGACTTGTTCCTGAGCCACATTTTCCGTCTTCATGGACTTCCAACGAGTTTGGTGACCGATCGCGGT
Source organism: Anolis sagrei ordinatus (assembly GCF_025583915.1). Taxonomy (NCBI): domain Eukaryota; kingdom Metazoa; phylum Chordata; class Lepidosauria; order Squamata; family Anolidae; genus Anolis; species Anolis sagrei. The sequence goes on from NW_026844366.1 coordinate 184,351,033, forward strand.
GCCCAATTTACCTCGCATTTTTGGAAGGAGATACAGCGGCAGTTGGGCATCGAGAGTCGAATGTCGTCAGCACACCATCCACAATCCGATGGCCAGACTGAGAAGACCAACGCCACCCTTGAACAATATTTGAGATGTTTTATAAACTATCAACAGGACAATTGGTCATAGCTTCTTGCTGTAGCCGAGTTTGCTTATAACAACGCTACTCACGGGTCGACCAAGGAAGCCCCGTTCTTTGCTAACTATGGATACCACCCCCGGTTCTTTCCTGCAGTGGTGGGGTCTGGAGAGGTCCCTGCCGCTACCACCTGGCTGCAGGAACTCTCAGCAATTCAAGAGATTTTAAAGGCTCAACTGGAGCAAGCAAAAGAGGATTACAAACGGGTGGCGGATACCCATCGACAGCCGGGTCCACCGATTCAAGTGGGAGATCGAGTTTGGCTGTCCACCAAACATTTGCCTGTACAGCGCCCCTCTCGGAAGCTTGACGCTCGTTTTGTGGGGCCATACCCAGTGGTGGATCAATTAAATCCTGTAACTTTTAAGTTAAAGCTTCCGCGCGGCATGCGGATCCATCCTGTTTTTCATCGGTCGTTGCTTCGACCCGCCACGGAAGTCCGGCCGGATGCTGGCGGGGCCCCTCCGCCGCCCCCGATTCTGCTCGATGGAGAGGAAGAATTCGAAGTGGCAGACATTTTGGACTCTCGCCGTTATCATCGCAAGTTACAATACTTGGTGGACTGGGTGGGATATGGTCCTGAAGAGCGCTGTTGGGTGGATGCTCGAGATGTTCATGCTCCTCTCCTAGTGTCCCGCTTTCACCGGGCCTATCCGGCCAAGCCCGGTCCGGTGGGGGGCCTCAGGGGGGGGCTTGGGGGGGGGATAGTGTTGTGGTTCAGCAACAGCATGATGGGACTGATGGGACTGAGAGTGCAAGTGGGCATGATGGGAATGGGAATACAGATGCAGGTGTGGGATTTCAGATTTCTCAGTTTTCTCAGCCACAGTCTGTAGCTGGAGAGAAACCCTGGTTCTCAAGGGAACGGAATGTGGCTGATAACACACTCGGTGAAGGTCATAGTGAATCGCAGGTGTTAAGGAGGCGAAGCTTACGGATTGCGGCCAAATCTTGAGGCCATCTGCTGGTGGGAAAACTGCTCGTTAGCTGTTCTGTTTAATGTTCATGTTTTGATGTTTTACCTATAAATGAGCTTCTTGGAAGCTGGCTCAGTGTCAGTTCCAACTTCGCAATATGGATCGCTGTGCCTTCGGCTCCAAGACCCGGACCTTGGGTGCCTGCTTCTTGTAACCTCATGCTATTTCCTGGATTGTATCCTGTATCTTTGCCTCAAGTTTCTTGCTTTGATTCAAGAGAACTCATTGAACCTTTACTTTATACTTATTGAACTTTTTACTGTTTTTACTTGGATTTGTTTGAAGCCTCAATAAACTACTTTCTTCTCAAGTTTGGCTGGTTTGTCAGAGAGCAAGGTGAATCTTAACCTGAGACGCAACATAATCTTACAGTCAGGAAGTTCTTCCTAATGTTCAGGTGGAATCTCCTTTCCTGTAATTGAATCCATTGCTCTAAGTCTAATCTTCAGGGCAGCAGAAAACAAGCCTGCTCCCTCTTCCTTATGACACCCTTTCATGTATTTATACATGGCAATCATGTCTCCCCTCAACCTTCTCTTCTGCAAGCTAAACATACCCAGACGTTTAAGACACTCCTCATAGGGATTCATGGTCTCCAGACCTTTGATCATTTTAGTCACCTTCCTCTGGACACCTTCCAGCTTGTCAATATCTTTTTTGAACTGTGGTACCCAGAATTGGGCACAGTGTTCCAGGTGAGGTCTAATCAAAGCAGAATACAAAGCTCAATGACTTCACTCGATCTAGACACCAGACTCCTTTTGATGCAGCCCAAAATCCCATTAGCTGCTGCATTGATTTATAAATTTATTTACTATATTTGTATTCCGCTCTCTCTCACCCCACAGGGGACTCAGAGCAGCTTACAACTTGGCAACATTCAGTGCCGCACATGGTACAAATAATTATATATATATAATTGTTTGTACCATGTGCGGCACTGAATGTTGCCAAGTTGTAAGCTGCTCTGAGTCCCCTGTGGGGTGAGAGATATATATATATATAGTTGGTGGGCATTGACCTTGAGTTAGGAAGTTGTAGTTCACCTACATCCAGAGAGCACTGTGGACTCAATATATATATAAATGTTCTGTGTGTAACGAGTACCTTAAAAACAAAAGAACCAATGAACGAAATCACACTAAATTTGGCAACAAAACATCTCACTACACAAGGAGTGACCATCACTCAAAAATTATGATTTTGTCATTTGGGAGTTGTAGTTGCTGGGATTTATAGTTCACCTACAATCAAAGAGCATTCTGAACTCCACCAATGATGGAATTGAACCAAACTTGGCACACAGAGCACTCCCATGACCAACAGAAAACACTAGAAGGGTTTGGTGGGCATTGACCGTGAGTTTGGGAGTTGTAGTTCACCTACATCCAGAGAGCACTGTGGACTCAAACAATGATGGATCTGGACCAAACTTGGCACGAATACTCAATATGCCCAAATGTGAACACTGGTGGAGTTTGGGGAAAATAGACCTTGACATTTGGGAGTTGTAGTTGCTGGGATTTATAGTTCACCTACAATCAAAGAGCATTTGGAACCACACCAATGACAGAATTGAGGCAAACTTCCCACACAGAACCCCCATGACCAACAGAAAATACTTAAGGCCATCCAGTCCAACTCCCTTCACCAGGGCAAGAAAACGTAATCAAAGACCTCCTGACAAAGAGCTATCCGGGGGGGCTTGAGGGGCTTCAGCCCCCCCCCCAAAATTCTCAGGATGGTCCACGAGAAGGCCTTACTGGTACATTATTTAAACTGTTATGTTTATTCATATCATGATCTGATCACCATGCTCAATATATCCCATATGCATGGGGGTATTGGGGTAACGATACAAAAGGTTTGCTAGGGTAGACCCTCTTCCACTCAGACCCCCCCAAAAATCAAACTCAGCCCCTCCCGAAACAAAATCCTGGCTACGGGCCTGCAAAGAGCCATCCAGCCATAGATATAGATAGATATGGTTCACACACAGAGAGATATAGTATCATAGATTTCAAAGGGACCCCTAAATAAAATAAAAGGACAATGATATGTTGCATGTTCCAGAGTAGGCAAACAAGACAATCTCCACATCAACACTGACAAAAAAACAAGAAATACTGTTTACCCACAAGCGTAAAGAAATTACATATATTAGAAACCAACACTTTCTCATTATTTTCCAGATCACCAGACTGGGCCATAGCAACGTGTGGCAGGGGACGGCTAGTCATATAATAAAATGATAAAAAGCATAAAATGATAAAACATATAAATAGCATAAAACTGTTAAAACATAATACCCAATCCAAAATCCACATTGTGCTGATTCCGCATTGCACTACCCAAACATCTTATCCCTGAGCTAGGTTTTCACTTGATGGCATAAGGCAGGAATGTACCACCTTTCACCAGCAGAGTGAAATACATCCATCAGCCCACTTCCTACCTCATTCACAAATGTAGTGCTTCTACAGTCACTGGTCATCAAAAGAGAGGACATGTATAGTTGTTATAAGCACCAGAATACTGAAAGGGAATAACATGTAAATTTGAAATTCTCTTATAACATATGACTATTGGCTTCCATAATCCTATTAGAATCTAACTGATGGCCAACTTCAACATTCTCGTGCATAAAGGTCACCAATTTTTCTGTTTTCAAAGCTTGTCGTAGCCAAATGCTACAGGGAGAAAATGCTATAAAATACAGTGCAAATCGTATTTGATTTTCTTTTCGTTCTGGGTTAGGATTTGAAAACAGCTTTAAATATTTTCTAAATGAGGTCGTTTGAAAATTTGAATTGTGGAATTCAAAGCCGCTCCTCATAGGGCTTGTTCTCCAGACCCTTGATCATTTTAGTCGTCCTCCTCTGGACACATTGACAAGCTGGAATGCCTCTATGAGGAGCAGATTAAAAAGCTGGGTCTGGAGAACAAGCCCTATGAGGAGTGGCTTAAGGAGCTGGGCATGTTTAGCCTGAAGAAGAGAAGTCTGAGAGGAGACACGATATCCATGTATAAATATGTGAGAGGAAGCCACAGGGAGGAGGGAGCAAGCTTGTTTTCTGCTTCCCTGGAGACTAGGACGGAACAATGGCTTCAAACTACAAGAGAGGAGATTCCATCTGAACACAAGGAAGAACTTCCTGACTGTGAGAGCCGTTCAGCAGTGGAACTCTCTGCCCCGGAGTGTGGTGGAGGCTCCTTCTTTGGAAGCTTTTAAACAGGGGCTGGATGGCCATCTGTCAGGGGTGATTTGAGTGCAATGTTCCTGCTTCTTGGCAGGGGTTGGACTGGATGGCCCATGAGGTCTCTTCCAACTCTTTGATTCTATGATTCTATGATTCTATAACAATGCAATTAATTGGGTTTTTTTTATTTAAAAAACTTAACTGTTTGGGTTTATTTGTGTGTGTTTGTTCTCTCCCATTAATTCATTTAAGTTTCCCTAAGTTAAGGGTGGCACTTTCTTAATTGTCCTGATAATAGAACAACAACAGCAGGTATTCAGATGTCTCATAGTTTAATGTACCAATTTAATTTAAAACTTAATTAGACTTGAACAGCTTGCTTTTGCTTCAGTCTACTGAGAAGAGCGGGACTCTGCCTCCTCTTCTCCTCTCCACCCACAGAGTTAACTGAATGCAATAAAAATGTATTTACATTTTTTCTTCGTGGTCTCTGCAAATTCACACTTGTGGAGAGACTGCGCCTGCGTGGGCTCCAACGGAAACTTCTACATTTTAAAACTTTTCAAGTTTTGGCGGTAACCCCGCCCAGCCTCGGCAGGGGATAAAAGGGCGCCCCGCGCACACCGATCCAATTCCTTTTTTTCCGCCGCACGGCTCGCTTCGGTACTTCTATTGTTAGAGATATTGCTGGATAGTGATTCTTGATAGAGTTTCTTCGAGTTGTTCGACAATATTATGTCAACAACTCGCTTCAAAAGATGCGCGAATTGTCCGAAGAAGATCCCTGATTCGGACAAGCACGCTCTTTGCCTTTTGTGTCTCGGAGAGGCACACATTACTTCTTCGTGTCGTCATTGTCAATCGTTGACGGCACAGTCCCGTAAGAACCGGGTCCATCGACTTCGATACCTCCTGTACCAGCAGACGTTGGCTCCGGTACCTTCAACATCGACATCGGCGTCGACGTCAGCCGCGGTATCCAGGCCTTCGACATCAGCTTCGACGTCGAAGGAAGCATCGACATCGAAATCTGTCGGTCCCTCGGCGGAGGCCGAGCCTCGCCAGACAAGGGCGAAGAAAGCTGCGCAGAAAAGGCCGAGAGCAGCAATGTCGACAACGTCTAAGACCTCGGTGTCGACAGCTTCCAAGGCTACAAAGCCTACGAAGCAAAAAGCTCCATGCACGGTCACGACCGAGACCGTACGCATCCGGCACTCTTCGACCAGCTCAGTGGCGTCGGTGAGATCGATCAGGTCCACGAGGTCGACATCGGCGACTCCGCCATCTTCCACGGCGGTTCGCATTGCTTTTCGCCGGTCTCAAGAAGAGTCTCGGCGTGCTTCCACCTCATCCTCCATCCCGCCCACCCCGGGCAAGTCTGTGTCGAAGACAGCTCAGCCGCCGGCAAAGAAGAAGAAGACGATGCCGCCTCCATCCTCGTCTTCTTCTTCCCCCCCCCACACCTCCCCCAGTTTCCCCCCACCCTTCCCCCCCCCCCACACACACCCCCCCCCCCACCCCCCTCCTCCCCTCTCCCCCACCTCCCTGAGATCGATCAGGTCCACGAGGTCGACATCGGCGACTCCGCCATCTTCCACGGCGGTTCGCATTGCTTTTTGCCGGTCTCAGGAAGAGTCTCGGCGTGCTTCCACCTCATCCTCCGTCCCGCCCACCCCGGGCAAGTCTGTGTCGAAGACAGCTCAGCCGCCGGCAAAGAAGAAGACGATGCCGCCTCCATCCTCGTCTTCTTCTTCTTCCCGAAAGCAAACCACCGCCTCCTCGGCCACCTCGTCGGCGAGGTCATCGCCGTTGCAGCCTGCTGAACCCCAGCTGGCCCCACAGCCTGCTCAGGAGCCGCAACTTTTGCCGGAACAGCCTTCGGAGCAGCCCGAGTCCCCGGTGATCTCGGTGGACACGGTGATCGAGGCACCAACTCGACATGTGACAGCCAGACAGGAGCTTTTCCCGTCGGTCACGACCTTGACAACTGTGATGGCAAGACAGGAGACTTCTCCAGTGCTGGAGACTCCGGAAAGGGGCAGGCAGACTATGAGACTGGCCCGTGCCATTCAGGCTTCGGCCTCAAAAGCCCCTCCAGTGGCTCCATTGCAGCGCCCGAGTCGGGATGTCTCCTCATCCCCTCCTCCCCAATCCGTGGCTGCCGACGACGAAGAGGAAGATGGCGAGTTACCGGGATCGGTACACTCGGGATCTGTGTTATCTCTCGGGATCGAGAGATCACCCACTCACGACGCCTATGAGGCTGATCCTCCATCTCCCACTGACAATGTCCGGGCCTTTGCGGATCAAATGGCTCGCATGGCTGATGCCCTAGGCCTGGAGGTCAAGCAGACTTCCAAAGCAGTGCAAGACCCGGTGTTTAAAAGGGTGCAAGCGGAGTCCCCACCCGCTCCTCTTCTACCCTTCCTTCCCTACCTCCTTGAAGTGATCCAGGGCTCCTGGAAGACCCCTTCCTCCATCCCTCCAACCTCTAAGAAAATTGAATCATGGTACAGAACGGACGATGAGGGCTTGGAGTGGCTGAAACACCATCCCGACCCTAACTCGGTGGTCGTGAAGGCGGCTCAGGGGTTCGGAAGACAATCGTCGGCGCCGTCCGACCGTGAAGGGAAGAGGTTTGACGCAGTGGGCAGGAAGCTTTACTCCGGTGCCCTCCTGCTGGCCCGCATGGCCAATTATGGCGCTTGTATGGGCGCATACCAACAAATTCTTTGGGAAAAAGCAGCTCCCCTTTTCCAAAGAATGTCTGACGAGGATCGCACTGCCCTTTCCACCTTGGCTCAGGAGGCGAACTCTCTGGCGCATCATCAGATGCAGATGGCCAAACACACGGGGGACACTGCGGGCAAGATGATCGCCCATGCTGTGGCAATCAGGAGGCATGCCTGGCTCAGATCCTCTGGCCTCTCTACATCGTCGAGGCAGGTGATCGAAGACCTTCCGTTCGATGCCCTGGGGCTCTTCAACGCCGGAACGGACGACAAACTGAAGTCAAATCACGACTTCAAGACCTTGGCTTCTAAGTGTGGGTTCGAGAATCAGAACCAGGCGCAGAGGACCAGATGGTTCCAGTACAAACGCCGGCACACGGTCCCGTACCGCACCATACAGTACCGCCAACCAGCCCGTCCCCTGCATACCTCCCAACAAACCCATCCTCAACAACCTCAACAGCAAAGGAGGCAGCACCAGCAGCAGCGTTCGCGGTCCCGCCAAGCTTCTGGAGGCAATCAGGCCAGGTGCCGCATTTGATGCCTTAATGGACGATACCGCTTGCTCTTTCGTTACAGATGTTGTTCCCATGTCCCTCCCAATGGTACCCGCCCTCATCCTTCCATCCGGCTCGACACCGTTCGGGGATCGCCTGACGAACTTTCTCCCTGCATGGGAAAATATCACCTCAGATGCATGGGTTTTAAAGATTGTCGACGAAGGCTATGCATTGGAGTTCGAAGAGCTCCCACCAACGGGGCAGATTGTCGATACCGAACCATCCTCGGCAATTCTGACAGAAGTCGAGACCTTGCTTCTGAAAGGGGCAATTTCCCCTCTCCCAGACTCTCAAAACCATCGAGCCTTCTTCTCCAGATACTTTACTGTCCCAAAGCCGGATGGCTCCCTCCGCCCCATCCTCGACCTCAGAGACTTAAACTCCTTCATCGAACCTCAAAAGTTTCGGATGGTGACGGTATCGTCCATTCTCCCTCTCCTCAGATACGGAGACTTTTTCGCGTCCGTCGATCTCCGGGACGCTTACTTCCATCTCTCAGTCAGAAAACATCACAGACGCTTCCTGGCCTTCAGGGTAGCGGGGCAGACGTACGTTTTCAACGTGCTCCCCTTCGGTCTCGTGACGGCACCGAGAACTTTTACCAAATGCATGTCGGTGGTCGCAGCAGCCCTCAGGAGGGAAAAAATCCGCATTTTCCCGTACTTAGACGACTGGTTGTTGGCAGCACGCTCTCCGGACCTCCTGCGAACTCAGGTGGCAAAGACACTTTCCCTCCTCAAGACCTGGGCCTCCAGTTAAACGAGGAGAAATCTCATCTCGAGCCCACCACTTGCATAAAGTTCATCGGCGCCATGTTCGATTCTCTCTCCCAGACAGTCTTCCTTCCAGAGGAGAGGTTCAGGGCTCTTCGAGCCGAAGCGCTCAAAGTGCGTCGATCCTGAGTGGTCCCGGCGAAGCAGATACAGGTCCTCCTCGGGCATATGGCCTCCACGGTGATGGTGACGCCATTGGCGAGGCTCCGCTTCCGTCCCCTCCAGAGATGGTTCTTGGACCATTTCAATCCCATGCGGGACAGTGCTGCGAAACGCTTGCTGGTACCGAAGTCGGTAAAGGACTCCCTAAACTGGTGGATGAACCGCCAGCATGTCTGCAGGGGCGTTCCGTTCCACCCAGAACCCCCAGCTGTCACGATCACGACGGACGCCTCGATGTTCGCATGGGGATGCCATACAGGAGAACTCTCAGTCCACGACCTCTGGTCTCCACAGGAAAGGCAGTGCCATATAAATTACTTGGAACTGCTGGCAATCTTCAAAGCCCTGAGGGCGTTTGCCCTCCTGGTCACGGGGAAGTCTGTCCAGATCCTCACGGACAACATGGTGGCAATGTTCTACGTGAACAAGCAGGGAGGAACGGGCTCGAGAAAACTTCTCAAGCTGTCACTGGAACTTTGGGACTGGTGTGTAGCCAGGTCGGTGTCGATAACAGCCTTACACCTCCCGGGCAAAGTCAACGTCGAGGCGGACGCACTCAGCAGAACCAGCAACCTCCCACGAATGGAAGTTGAACCCCGACGAACTGGCCGAGATCTTCAGGGAGTGGGGCCTTCCAGCCGCAGACCTCTTCGCGTCGCCGCAAAACGCTCAGCTTCCTCAGTTCGGTGCTCGACTTGCTCCGAACACGGTACCAGGGTGTCTCGGAGACGCGTTCCTTCTGGACTGGTTGAGGCATCTACTTTACCTCTTCCCTCCCTTCCCGCTCATCCCAAGGGTGATCGAGAGGATCCAGTCGGCGCAAACGAACTGCATCTTGATAGCGCCGGAATGGCCACGACAACCGTGGTTCTCGGTCCTTCTCCAGTTATCCGAGGGACGGATGAGGCGCCTTCCACTTCGGCAGGATCTGCTCTCCCGGGAAGACGGTCAGCTTCTCCACCCCGACCTCGCTTCTCTGCATCTTTCGGCGTGGAGGATCTGGTTTTGAGGTCCCTGTGTCCAGGAGTTCTTCCGATCCTGGAGGCAGCTCACAAGCCAGCGACCAAAAAGTGCTACTCAGCGTGCCTTAACCGCTTCCAGGCCTTCCTCTCCGAGAAGGGCCTAGACGATCATCGACCGTCGGTACCGTCAATTCTCTCGTTCTTGCTGCACCTTACCGAACGAGGCTTGTCGCTATCGTCACTCAAGTCTCACCTGGCAGCCATATCTTGGCAACTTCAACGGACAGGAGAAGCTTCCTTATTTAAGGATAGCTCCGTGAGATCTTTCCTGCGAGGTTTCAACAACCTGCACCCCCCGGTCCGTTCTCCGACTCCGGGTTGGGACCTCGACCTCGTGCTGGCTCAGCTTGCACAACCGCCTTTCGAGCCGTTGACTTCAATTGAACTTCGGCTTTTATCGTGGAAGGTGGCCTTCTTGGTCGCTATCACTTCAGCCCGTCGGCCGTCGGAACTTGCGGCATTGCGGGTGGACGAACCTTATTTTGTTGTCCACGAGGACAGAGCAGTTCTCCGCACGGATGTGACATTCCTCCCTAAGGTCGTGTCCCCCTTCCATGTTAATGAAGACATTGTCCTTCCCTCGCTGTGTCAGTCTCCCTCCACCCCGAGGGAAAAAAGACTTCATATGCTCGATGTGCGGAGAGCATTACTGTGCTATAGAGACAGGACTGCTCAGTCTCAGAGGTCTCAGAGACTGTTTGTTGCATATGCCCTGGATAAAGTGGGCTTGCCGATCACGGCACAACGCTTGTCTCATTGGATCACCTCGCCCATCGAGCTTTGTTACCAGCTGGCTCGACAACAACCTCCCTCGGTCGTCCGGGCTCGGTCTACCAGGGCTATGGCGGCATCGACAGCCTTTCTTAAGGGGATTCCCCTGGACACTATTTGCAAGGCGGCCATTTGGAAAAATCCTCAGACATTTGTTTCACATTATAGACTTAATACCAGGTATACACCTGACATGGCCTTTGGGAGGGCAATTCTGGGGTCATGCCCACCTTGAACTTTGCGAAGTTTGGTGTATCTCATCGGTACCGGGAGCTTCTTCGGTACCGTATATTGTTGTGAATGTTATTACCATGTTGTTACTTGAATTCAACTGTTTACCGGTGCTGGTGAATGTAATTGCACCTTTACACTTGATGCCTTCACTGCCTGAGGCGCAGGCAACTCTGCACTATAGCCTAATGGGCTCGTTACGGGTAGTACTTTGTGTCACTATCGACACCTTGTTTCTTACAAATGTGTTTTGCACTTGCTGATAATACTGTTTTTGTGTAACTACTTAATGTGCCCTCATTGCAATAAGTGTCCTTACAATGACTGTGTTCTTGTTTCCAAGGGTCACAAGTTTATGCTAATCGTTTAAGAATGCCCTCACTTACTGAGTGTCTTTCACTGTAGATTGGTCACTCTCACGTGACCAGGAGGATCACGTACTCCCATAAATTTCATGTACTGTGCCCTTCTTCGGAAGTGATTACAATCCTTTGTTGGTAACTGTTTGCACTTAATAAAATTGTTTGGCCCTTGACTTGAATAGTCGGTTTGCCTTCTTCCCGCCTCCGGGACCTGAGCTTGCTAGTCTCCACAAGTGTGCATTCGCAGAGACCACGAAGAAAAATGGTAGGTTACATACCTGTGACCATCTTTCTTCGAGTGGTGCTCTGCGAATTCACACTAACCCGCCCAGCCTCCCCTCTAGCAAACCTCCAATTTCTCGCTACCGTAGCGGCGTAGGAATTGGATCGGTGTGCGCGGGGCGCCCTTTTATCCCCTGCCGGGGCTGGGCGGGGTTACCGCCAAAACTTGAAAAGTTTTAAAATGTAGAAGTTTCCGTTGGAGCCCGCGCAGGCGCAGTCTCTCCACAAGTGTGAATTTGCAGAGCACCACTCGAAGAAAGATGGTCACAGGTATGTAACCTACCATTCAACCATGGAAATAAGGCAGGTGGCTACTGAAGAGAGGATGTTTTCATGCTGGTATCCCAACAAGAGGCTCAGTTGGCACCTCTGATGCTTTTTAAATAGGACATCCAGACCTTTTTAGTTTCACACATTGTTTGAATATTCCTTTGGCACTCCTTGATTCATAATGCATTTGAATTTGCATTTTTATTGTGTGTCATCTTACATTATAGGCAGCATTTTTATTATTTGTCTTATTAATAAAAATGCTGCCTATAATGTCTTATTATGTAACACACACACACATACGGATAACAAAAGCCATAGATACACAAGTCCTGTTATATACAAGAAAAATGGTGTCCCTCATATAATTACTATATATTTTCAAGCCATGAATAGTTGATTGCAGAATTCTTGAATGTGAAGGTCTGACTTTACTGGGGAAGTTATGATGGATTGAGGTTTAATATTTAGACAGACGTAATGACAAATCAAAATGAAATGTATAAGGGTCTACCATGAAGCAATGAGGATAATGTTTGATAATTCTTTGGGAATAAAGATTTGTGTCAATGGTAAACTTATTTGCAGAATGAAGGTTCAAGGAGCCAGTGATGTTCATATCAAGCACATGTGCATATCTAGCTTGAATCAAGCACCAACAACTATATGTAATGCATAAAATGCTCAGCATGGATTAAAGGTTGCACTGAGAATAATGTCAGTCAAGAGCATCCAAGCTCATCGCCTTTAGGATGATAAGGTCATGTGACATGTTCTCCACTGTGACATCCAATTGGCTCATCTGTCTGACAGGCATACGTGGCTTGGGAGAGAAAGAGCTTAATGCATTCTCCTTCTACCGTATTTACTTCTACTATCATTTCACTCATCCCCCGGCTTCAATCTCTCTCTCATACTAAAAGAAGAGGAAAATGTGAGCAGGACTTCTTAGCAGGTTTGCATTCTGATTTGTTACCCACTAACAACAGCTTAGTAATTTCTATATCTGGGTGTCCTAAACTTTTACTCTTTTCAGTTTCAAAGGGCAGTTTTAAAATATTAGTAAATAAATTATGCATAATTCATGCAAAACCATGAGAATAAGGTCCTCATCACATTGAGGTCTAATTTGCAGGCAATAGCAGGGTGGTTCACCATGGATCGTGGCAAATCTGGTGGGCGACCTTACAACAGTTTCACCTCAACTCACGCATGGAGCCGGTCATTTTCATCCTTCTTTATGTTTCTTAACAGGATTTCTAATGTCATGATAAAGATCAATGGCGATAAAGGGCATCCCTGTCTAGTGCCTTTTTCAACTGAGATTTCTTTCAAAGGTTGTCCATTTATCCATAGCACTGCTTTTTGCTCTTTGTAGATTGTTTCAATGGCATTTCGGAAATTATGGCCTATATCTAGTTCTCTGGATATTTCTTTTAAAAATTCCCAACTGAGGTTGTCAAAGGCCTTTTCGGCGTCTACAGCCATTAAAGCCAGTTCTTTTTCATGATGTGTTTTGTAGTATTCGATTACATCTAATATGTTCCTCAGATTGTCTCCTATATGTCTGCCTGGTAGGAAGCCAGACTAAATCTGCATCTTTAACTGTAAAAGAACTATAAAAGAAGTAATGCATTAATTCTTTTAATCCTATCATTCAAGTTCTGAACATGATCGTCTATCTTGGGAGGTGTAATGCCAACTCCAAGCCATAAACAGATTGTTCCTTTTTGAACATATATGTTGTGGTTCAGTGGTAAGAACAGTGAACTAGGTCCTGGGAGGCTCAAGGTAAAATCCCCATTCAGTTGCAAAACTCATTGAGTAACCCCTGATGGTCATGGGTAACATTTGAGTCTAACCCATTTCATAAAAAAGAAAAAAGTAGAAAAAGAAAGACACTTCAGAGTGGGGCTAGAAAAAAAGGGGATGGGAGACAGTGAGCAAAGTTTTTGTATCACTGATAAGCCCTAGTTAGGGGGATTCAATAGATTTTTTTTTTCCATAATGAAAATTTCAAAGTTTTTCACAACTGGCCAATTTCAACATTCTTGGCCAACTGAAAGCAAATCACATTGAAATGCCCAGCTCTTCTCCTCTGACATTTTCCCACCCAAAGCATGCTCACTGACCACCCATTAACCACCCAAAGTCAGTACATGATATTATAGCACATAAGAAGTGGCGGATATCATCAACAGATTTTGTTGCTGTTGTTGTTGTCAATGTAAAATAATGCTTTCCAGTGGAAGAACAGCACAAGAACAATGTAACGCAGTAAGTCCCAATTGATAGTGCTGTTACCCTGATGCAATTGTGATTTGTCTGCCTCGTATGATAGGGCTCATATTTGTCATTTGCTCTTCCCAAGTCATAGAATCATAAAATCATAGAATCAAAGAGTTGGAAGAGACCTCATGGGCCATCCAGTCCAACCCCCTGCCAAGAAGCAGGAATATTGCATTCAAATCACCCCTGACAGATGGCCATCCAGCCTCTGTTTAAAAGCTTCCAAAGAAGGAGCGTCCACCACACTCCAGGGCAGAGAGTTCCACTGCTGAACAGCTCTCACAGTCAGGAAGTTCTTCCTCATGTTCAGATGGAATCTCCTTTCTTGTAGTTTGAAGCCATTGTTTATCCTAGTCTCCAGGGAAGCAGAAAACAAGCTTGCTCCCTCCTCCCTGTGGCTTCCTCTCACATATTTATACATGGCTATCATATCTCCTCTCAGCCTTCTCTTCTTCAGACTAAACATGCCCAGCTCCTTAAGCCGCTCCTCATAGGGCTTGTTCTCCAGACCCTTGGTCATTTTAGTCGCCCTCCTCTGGACACATTCCAGCTTGTCAATATCTCTCTTGAATTGTGGTGCCCAGAATTGGACACAATATTCCAGGTGTGGTCTAACCAAAGCAGAATAGAGAGGTAGCATGACTTCCCTAGATCCGTAGCTGGCTGAGGGCCTTCTGACCTGGGCATGAGGAGAGATATCATCTTCTGACACTATCGCTTGTTCTGTTTTGGATTATCTCGTGACTCCATGGTTTCCAAAGTAAAATGCATTCATAAGTGGTTTGTCAGTGCCTTCTTTAGTGGAGCAGTGCAGCCAAAGAGTAACTGCCATTGTCTCTGAGAGATGTCCCCACTGAATTTAGCATAGCTGGACATTTGGCATCCAAGGAAGTTCACAGAGTCCCAAGAAAGCCACCAAGCAGAGATAATGTAACATCCTGGATACCAAACTGTGCCCTGCTTCTTCAGTCAATGTAGAACTGCCCTCCAGTTCAAATCTCCACCTGATCCTGGAAACACATTGGGTGACCTTGAACGAATCACACTCACTCAGCCTCAGAAGCAGTGACAAACTGCTCTGAATAAATTTTGCCAACAAAACAATTTAATGCCACACACAGAGACATACAATAAAATAAACATTTGCATTAAAAACCATTAATTAAAAACATCTAAACATTGAAACCAATTATTAAAACCACACAATCCAAAATCATAATCCAGGAGCCATTCCGGTCATAATTGCACCATCTCACTTACTGCACTGAGTTTACTGTCCAAAGGCTTGGTCTCACAGCCACGTTTTTAATTTCTTTCTAAAGGTCAGGAGGAAGGGAGCTGATCTGATTTCACTGGAGAGGCAGTTCCAGAGCCGAGGAGCTCACTGAGAAGGCCCTGTTCCCTGTTCCATCCAATCGTACCTGCGAAGGGGATGGGACCAAGAGTAGGGCCTCCCCAGGGGATCTTAACCTTAGAGGTGGTTCATAAAGGGAGATACGTTTGGACAGATAAGCTGGGCCAGAACTGTTTGGGGCTTTATAAGCTTTGAATTGTGCTTGGTAGCAGACTGGCAGCCAGTGGAGCTGACGCACCAGGGGGAATGTCCGCTCCTTATACCCCACTCCGGTGAGGAATCTGGCTGCTGCCCATTGGACCCAATAGTCTTCAAAGGCAGCCCCACGTAGAGAATGCTGCAATAGTCTATTTGGGATGTAATAAGAGCATGGATCACCATGGACCAACATGAAGCTACACTAAGTCTTCCAGTTACAAAATACTAAATCATTAGTACTGAAGTCTTTGAACTTCCTATCTAGGGTCTCAGCATGAATCTCACCATTACATTAGTATGCAAAATAAAGGTGAGATGGTCTTTAAATTAAATAATTTTGTTTTTGTCATCCCCTAGCACCACACACACTGTCTGCTTTTTTGTAATATCTAACATTTTTCAATACCTAGGCCATTATATGCTAATCAAGGTGGTCAGTTGAAACATTCACACCTAGCTCCAGCAGACAAGAGTCCTTTGTCTCACCCTGGTCATTCCACAGATATATAAACCCTTTTTCCTAGTTCCAACAGACCTCACTACCTCTGAGGATGCTTGCCATAGATGCAGGCGAAACGTCAGGAGAGAATGCCTCTAGACCATGGCCGTACAGCCCGAAAAAAACTACAACAACCTAGCTCTATTTTGTTAGGCAATTATAGGTATTCCCATATTATGAATTTAGGAATTTTACAATAATTTATTTGGCTATATTTTATCTGAACTACTCAAATTTTCTCACATAAGGTGAAAGAATTGTGCCTGAGATTTGGTGGAATAATTCATCTTCAACCAAGTTGAAATTCAAAGCCCACTATTCAACATAATCTTCCATAAGATGCCTTCAAGGCAGAAGGCTAAATCAGTGTGAACATAATGATGTCATAATATGCACACTGGGCTATGAAGAATTAATAGTGTACCCACCTTCCTTCCTGTTATGATGTGGGATGGTTATCTCTATTCCACATGAATCAGGCATATATAAACAAAGCATGTTGTTGTTTCTGTTATTAATAGTCTGGCCCTGAATGACTGTCCCTTTGTACTCTTCTTGATCTTATCTACTCCAGCTAGGATTAGTAGCTAAAATAAATAAATGATCTCCTTATCTTTATTATGATTTCCTTAACTTTACTATCATCCCTTGAGAGAAAGAAGTTTTATCTTCCGGGTTTGAAATTAACTCTGCCTACATGTTAAGTTTATGTGTGTGGCTGAAGCATGAAAGGTAATAGTCTTCAGAATTAACTCTCCGCCCATCCTTTTTGTCATAAAAGCCCTACAGATAGGTTCTGTAGGTTTGTTCTTAAGTTGAATTTGTATGTAAGTCTAAACAGGTTAAGTGTAACTCCAGCTGTGTGTGTGTCTTTGTGTGGGTGTGTAAGCTTTAGATAGCATAGGGAACGGTCAACATCCCTGTGTTGTTTGTTTTGCTCTCTCTGCCCCTGTTTAGAAGATGTTACCCCACTTTCTATTGCTGTGATCATTGAATTTTGAAAAATATGACTTGTTGTGGAAACAAAGATTGGTAAAGCTTCAGTAGAGACACCATTTCCCCATGATAATAACTCTTCCAGGAGTGAATTTCCCTTTCAATGGATAGATTTCTCTCACTTCCTATTGTCACACTCCCGTTCTTAACTATGATTCATTTGTAAGCCAGATGTTTGTAACTTGTGGACTGCCTGTATATTATTTTACTTATTTCTGTGTTGAAATAACAGGTTTTTGCTTAGAAAATATTTCACATACTATAAATATAGAAAACAAGACAGGAAAGCTTAGAAAAGACAATTATGCTGGGGAAAATGGATGGAAAAAGGAAGAGGGGCCAACCAAGGGCAAGATGGATGGATGGGAACCTAGAAGTGACTGGACTGACCTTGAAGGAGCTGGGGGTGGTGATGGCCAACAGGGAGCTCTGGCGTGGGCTGGTCCATGAGGTCACAAAGAGTCGGAAACGACTGAACAAATGAACAACAACAAAACATAGTCTTCAATCTCATTTTGGCTTTAGTCAGTATAATTTTGGCAACCAATTACTATTTACAGATGGCATTCACCACCTTCAGGCAGTGAAACAATTGTCATTATCATTGATATAATGAACTAATCCACAAGAGCACATATCCACTGAACTAAAAATGAGGATATCCTGCTGCCTTTGGTACGTTGCCTGTTAATTTAAATTTATCTGGTTTTCTCCTAAAAGCAACACTGTAGTAGGTTTCTGTGAGTTTTCTGGGCTGTATGGCCATGTTCCAGAAGCATTCTCTCCTGACGTTTCATCCACATTTATGGCAGGCATCCTCAGAGGTTGTCAGGTCTTAGAACACTGCAGTATTTTAAAGCCCTGGTCCTTGGTAGGTTTCCAGATTAGCCATCTATGTTGTCGTCCTCCGTTCACGGATTTTTTTAAAGACTCCACTTTCTTCCAATTGCAGCCCTATTATTTTCTCAGTAGTTTTCATTGCACCCTCCAACACAGAAAATCCTTTAAGAAGGAAAAGATGGAATAGTTGCTCAAATTTCATTGCTTGTCTACTAGGAAAACATTTTGGTTGAAGATAGAAAATAGAAATTTCCAGTAAGCTATATGGTTGGAGCTGGATGCCTGCCGCTCTTGCTAGTGCATAACAAACACATGCTTTTTGTTATGATAAAAGGAGACCTATAGAAAATGTCTCATAACATCTAGCTTAGCACTTCTTCACTGCAGTGTAGATCCTCCACAAGAATTTAATGCCTTGGGCAACCAGAAGGCCAATGTGTTATTTATTTCCTATCTTACCTTTGTACAGACCTGTTTCTTGCCTATTCTTGTCAGCATTATAAATCCCTCAAACTGGCTAAGTCAAACAAATTGAGCAACTTTTGAAAAGAAAAAAAGTGTAACACAATTGCATCAATACCTATCTTCCTAAAGGAGTCAATAGAGGCAGAGACAAGTAGTTTTTGTGTTGTCTGCTCTGTTACTTCCTCACCTGTAAACACGTATGTGCAGACTAGATTTCCTCCCACACACAACTCTGCCTCTCTTTTCCTTAGTCATATAGTAGCAAAACATTTTCTTCTCCCCAAATGTAGCTGTCTAATAAAAAAAAGGACTGCTGTTGTTTCACCTTAATTTTATCGGTAATTTCAGCCATCAGCCTCCATACAATTGACCAAACAAATCAGGCCAAGTTCCCCAAAGTATGAGTGCTCAATTTATATACGTGTATATGTATGTGTGTTTGCACAGCTTCTCTGGGACATGGCAGGTCCAATCATTGGTTTAATTCATATGTAATTTTAAAACACGATTTAGCTCTTTATATCAAAGTGTTGAAGGCTGCTTCCCTCACATACTCTCCTCCTTCCCTGGAAACACTGTACTTGGTTTGCAATCAAACCATACTTTACAGTGTAAATATAATAAATTTACTATATATATATATATATAATATCAAACCATACTTTACAATATATATATAATAAATTTACAAGATATATATAATTAATAAATAATACATACACACACACACATATCATGCTTTGGCAATATTTAATTAGAATTAAATATTGCTGAAAACAAACATTTCAGTTGTGAATGAAAAGCAACCTATGGGAATTACATGCAATTCTAGATAATTGTATATTGCAAATCTGACCAGCCCTAGCTAGCATAGCCATGGCATATTGGGAGTTGCCGTTCAAAAATGTCTAGGAGCCGTGTAATCCCCATGACTGACCTGAATGCAATTGTTAGTTCCTAGTAGAATAAACCTCTTGGATTAATGGAATAATTCTGTTAACAAGTTTTGTTTCATTTAATATTTCTGCTCTAGTATAATATTGGATATAGATTGCCTGTCTTAAAATGAAATCAGTGTTTCTAGAATATAAAAAATGACAACTGACAGAGCCCATCACATGATGCAAGCTCGTACAGTGGATTCCAGGTATTTTGCCATTTCTAAAGTGTGGTTTTTCCTATACTTCCTAAGTCAATTGGCAATTGGATTTTTTAATTCCCCATGTAGAGACATGTGAAATTGCCCAATTTACCATGTGATGAGAATTCCCCCTTGACCACTTGTAAACATAATGATTACATCATCATGGAGGGAGGAGCCAATATGAGCAGTATTAATTCCTTTCTTCCATCATTACTGTTTTTATGTTTTAAAACATAAAATAAATAGACTTAGCTTTTGAATTGAGAGCTAATTGTACTTATAAAGGGAAATTGTAATACGCAAAGAAAATGTGGGAGGAATCAGTGGGAGGAGAAATATGTCTCTCATGTGATGAGAAAGTGGAAAGAAGTAAGCCATGTGATGGGGTAAGAAAATCATCCATTTAATTTAAAAATGGGCTTTGCAACGCTTAAAGGAAAAACAACAATCCCAAACACTTTACTTATCCCATGGGATGAAGCCCTTAGATTTGGTATATCCAACTTAGATCTAGGCTGACAGAATATCTCCCCCCATGATCCTTCCCAGACTCTGAAATCCACAGAAAACACCTTTTTTCAGCCACATCACCTTAAATATACAATTGTTGGGATCATGAGAGGAGGGATGTCCAATGGCTGTCCCTAGACTTTAATGCAGCAACCTTTCAGTCAACAGTTTAATGCCATTTCAATGCTGCCTTTTTATATGTTTCAAACTATGCTGTAATCATAGTAAGCAGCCTTGGGGAATCTTAGGGAAGAAGCAGATGATGATGATGATGATGATGATGATGATGATGATGATAAATGGGACTGGGGAAGGGAACACTAAATGTGATGAGGTCCTTAGACATAAACAGCCAAACTATGGGTGAAGCTAGTGTACAATCCCCATCTTCCTGGTGCCTCCATATCCATTGGCTGAGCTGGGGCAGGACTAAATGAATCTGAGAAGGGAACATTTCTTGAGCCACCAGCTAGTATTGGCTACACAAGGTTGCCTGCCTTCCTATGCTGACACTGTTGTTTTGAATGCCTCCGAAAGCAAAGACATTCTGGGAAGGAGGACTAATGTGCTTCAGCCAGAGGCGGCCCTAGGTAATTTTCAACAGTAAGCAAACAGTATTTTGGCGCACACCCCCCCCCCCCCCCCCCCCAAGCAATCACTGATATATATTTTCTGTTTGTCATGGGAGTACTGTGTGCCATATTTGGTTCAATTCTATCATTGGTGGAGTTCAGAATGCTCTTTGATTATAGGTGAACTATACATCCCAGTAACTACAACTCACATATGTCAAGGTCTATTTTCCCCCAAGAGTGCCTCAAGAGCACTCCTGGGCAAAATCAACTATACCGCAAATGCTTACTTTGTGTAATGGGTTGAGCCGCCCCTTGCTTCAGCCATGTTCCCAGTCCCTCCTTCCCAGTTCCTTGATTCCAACAGGCACTACATCACCCTTTTCTCTCTCAGCTAGGGAAGGCACCACTGTGATCTTTCTTGTACATCAGTGGCAAGGGATGTACAAGTTGGGATTATTGTGTTTATATATGGGCATGCATTCAGAAGAGGAATGGCCCCTGCTGAATGCAACTGCTATGTTATGTCTTCAGATGACAGCTGTAATAGGGGCTCCAGGGTGGCCATTGTGACTTCATGATCCTGAATCAGTTGCAGTGCATTTCCTTGCCACAGAGTGATCATAAAGGGGCAGAAAGCTGTACTTTTCTAAACATGAATGTGTCCTAGCAAACGCCTCCAGATGAGGTTTTTATTGGGCGGTTGCCCTGCCTCCTTCACAGAATTCCACAAGTGGTCCAAACGTCTTCATCATCTTATATTTGTAATGCTGCTGTGGTTTTTTTCCCCCACTTACTCATCTTTATTCTTGCTGTGCCCACATGCACATATATTCTGGAGAGAAAACTAGAACAACTGCATAATGCTTTTGGATTAGAAGCACTAGGGAGCCCTCTGTCGGAAGCACCCATAATTTCACCAATATGTTCTCATTCATTCTTGTTCATGAGTCCATTCATTTCTAGATGGCCCTGCCTATTCAGGATAGAGAAAAAACCACAGCAAATTATTCCCAGTTCCAGAATGGCTTCACTTAACTGGATAAAACATAAAATGGCAGAAGCTCTGTGGACAATTCAGAGAAACTGTTTGAATGTGTGTTCTTGGAGAATCTCCTCCACCCCAATAAGAGGTAGGATAAGTATCAGTCCTTCTTGTTTTCTATACAAACAGTGTCTAAAAAGTGTCATCCGAAGCCCAAATTCAACTCAATTTATTTCTGTTTGATTTTTACATTAACAAATTAATATCCCAACAGTGTTTATTTCAAACTTGTACATAAAGTGTTTTTTTTCTCTTCCTCTGATAAGTATTGATAGATGGTTTCCATTCTTCTAAACGTTTGTGTAGTGAATTATCCTTGAGCAAAATTATTTATTTATTTATTTATTTATTTATTTATTTACTATATTTATATTCCACCATTCTCAGTCCAAGGACAACTCAGGGCGGTTTACAAAAGGCACGATTCGATGCCTGCAATAACATAAAAACAATTAAAACATTCAACATAAATAACATTAAATAAAATAATAAAACCAATAAAATATAGATCCTCAGCATCTCATTACTAACATATCCATTTCTACCAGCTCCCATATCTTCATTCTCCAATCTTTAATAGTATATGTCATTTCCCAACATTGCGCAAATTGAATTCTTGCCATTGTTAACGTGTACTGCAGTATCCTCTCATTTTATTTATTGTTATTTTATTATTATCCAACAATCCTAGTAACAACAATTCTGGCTTGAAACTTATTTCTATCTTAAGAATTTCTTGCATTACTCCATGAATTTGTCTCCAAATTCTTTGACCTTTTTGCTGGGTCCCCGCACATATTAGTAACAGTTTTAACTAGAATAAGTTTTAATTGGATTTTAACTGTGATTTGTTAATACTGGTGATTATATTTAATTTTGTTTTAATGTTCGCATAGTTGTATATTTTAAATTGTATGCTAATACTTTTATGTTAAGGTGCTTTTTTCGTGTCAGACACTTGCTTCTGGTGTGGGAGAATTACAACATCTGCAAGGACATTGCCCAAGGGATGCCCAGATGTTTTGCCATCTTGTGGGAAGCTTCTCTCATGTCCCCACATGAGGAGTTAGAGCTGACCGATGGAAGCTCACCCCATTCTCCGGATTTGAACCATCGACCTTTCAGTCAGCAGTCCTGCTGGCACAAGGGTTTAACTTATTGTGCCACCAGGGGCTCCATTGTTAAGCTGCTTAACATAATAGCTCCCCCGGTGGCCAGAATTTGAAGCATACCCTCATGAAGCTGGAAAGTTAAATAGCCTCTGTGTGTCTGTCTATATATGTTTTGTGCTATGCTAATAATATAATATAATGTAATATAATATATTGTATATACATATAATATTTATAATATTATAATGGAATGCAATATAATACTAATAATAATATGATATTATAATTATATAATTATATTACATGCAATATTTCTAATAATATTACAATATAATGGTATAGTACAATATAGTAACATTTAATACTGATATTGTACTATGCTAATAATATAAAATGTTGTATGTGTGTGTGTATATATATATATATATATATATTGTAAAGGAGCCCCCGGTGGCGCAGTGGGTTAAAGCACTGAGCTGCTGAGCTTGTTGATCGAAAGATTGCAGGTTCGATTCCGGGGAGCGGCATGAGCTTCCGCTGTCAGCCCTAGCTTCTGCCAACCTAGCAATTCGAAAACATGCAAATGTGAGTAGATCAATAGGTACCGCTCCGGCGGGAAGGTAACGGCGCTCCATGCAGTCATGCCGGCCACATGACCTTGGAGGTGTCTACGGACAACGCTGGCTCTTCGGCTTAGAAATGGAGATGAGCACCACACCCCAAAGTCAGACATGACTGGACTTAATGTCAGGGGACTACCTTATATATTGTAAGCTGCTCTGAGTTCCCTTCAGGGTGAGAAGGGCGGCATATAAATGGCGTAAATAAATAAATAAATAAATAAAAGGACCCTTCATAAACTTCACATTTCCAACATTTATTGTTTGTTCCTTTATAGATTGTTGATATGGAGCGGAGGAGGGATAAGTGCCATTGAAATATCATTTTGTAAAAATTCTCTTCAAGATTATTGGATAATGTAAATTTTATTCCCTTCTGCCATATTTTTCCCATTTCATAGGGCCTACATATCCTAAAAGGAGCAGATTCTATCGACTCGTGCAATCTAAGCAGGATCAGCCCTAGTTAGTACTTAGACTGGAAACTACCAATGAATACCAATGCTATTGGCTATACTTCAAAGAAAGGAATTGGCAAAACAACCACTGAGTATTTCTTGCCAAAGAAAACCCAAGGGAATTCATAGTTTGACAGGCAACCTGACAGTCATGTATTTTCTCCCCTTATATTATTTCTAAAAACTATTCATCAGGTAAACTTCTGTGTGCGACTATATACAGTGTTTTATATCATTGCCATTCATGATCCTGATTTCATTTTCTCTGGGGGGTTTTCTGAGAATGAGGGCTTTATGTCTGATTAATACAATGGTAGAAAAGAAAAGACAAAATATTTTCCTTTGTTTTAGTACAGTTACTGGTTTGCCCTGTTTTTATTAGTGAGGGATCTGTTACTGGTGAATCAAAGGTTTGCTTATAGTTTTGATGTTCCTTACAGTTCAGGATCTTGTCACTTATTTGTAACAAGAACAACACCAAAAAATATTAAAAGCACATTCAAATTGTCATTATTTTCTTAATAAACTGTACTTTTAATATCCACAACATAACATTTTTATTCCATGCCAAGTTCCTAAAGCAACAAAGTGATTTTCAATATGTAAAGTGCTGATACTGCATTTTTTTTAGATTTTTCCAACACTTCTCTACTTTCTCTAATCTCACTTCTTAATAACTTGGAAAGCACAATTTTATCAATTTACATCTAAAGAATTTGTCAGACAAGGCAAATTTCAATTATAGCAGGACAATGGCATCTTTTGCCTTGGACTTATCACATGACATTGCTCCTTTCCTGCTGCTCTCCTGGTGAGAAACAGCCTGGAAAGCATTTCTTTTACAAACACAAGGAATCCTTTAATTACTTCCATTTGTAAAAATAAAAAAAACACCTTCCAACCGTCTCCCACTGGGAAAGCAGTGGGAAAGTAGTGATGTCATATGATAAGACCAAGGCTAAGATGTTGTGGTTCTGCTGTAATTATGATTTGTCATCCCCATACGATAAGGCGGCAGTCTTAAGGACATTATCACACCACCCTGTTGTCTCAAGGCAATCACACTGCTGAATCAAATGAGAACATGCTGTTGACAGCCGTTTAGAAAAAATCACTATCACACGTGTTCACAATGATGTTATTGTTCCCCTGTCCTTTGCTTCTTCTCGCCTTTCCCAGTTCTCTCTTTTTCTGTCTTGCTTCTTACCTTCTCCCACCCACTCCTCCATTTCCTTAAGCTTTGTAAAATAATAATAATAATAATAATAATAATAATAATAATAATAATAATAACTTTAGTTATACCCCGCCACCATCTCCCCAAGGGACTTAGAGTGGCTTATATGAGGCCAAGCCCAACGGTACATCAATAAACAAAAGCAATAAACAAAACAATAAATACAATGCAATTAATATAAATCACATATAACCAATAACCAAAAAACAGTAACACACAAAAGTTAAAAACCTATGGCTGAGCCAAATGTAATAATTTAAAATTAAAAAATAAGCGCTGGGCATGAACAGGGTGGGATATAAATGGTATAGGGTTTTCAAAGAGAGATGAGGAAACGCAGTCAATCCTAAACCAGTAGTAAAGTGCATTCTGAGGGCATATTGCTGAGAGTTTTCCTTATTCTGGGAAGGCACACTGGAACAACCACATTTTCAGGCTCCTTCTAAAGACTGCCAGAGTTGCAGCATGCCTGATGTCCCTAGGAAGTGAGTTCCAGAGTTGAGGGGCCATCACCGAGAAGGCCCTCTCCCTCATCGAAAAAATCTCAAAAAAATCTCAAAAATAATAGACTTCCAAAACTGTGCTTTTTAGAACAATCTAAACCAAGCTTCCTGGTCAGAACTATTAACAAGGTTCCTCCGCACCTGCGGATTACAAATTGCCTGCTTAGGCCAGAACAGGGATGCTGAAAAAAGGACTGTAACTCAAAGGGTCCTAGATATTGAAGCCCAGAAAGTTATAGCCATCCTTTCAAACACAGGATCCTTGAAGTGGTTAGGGCATTTTAAACATAATTTCCAGCCAGTGCCGTACCTAAAACCTGATATGCCAACACACCTAAGAATCGCTTTTACCAGGGCAAGATTTTAACAAATTGATTCCATGGAGAGACACAGTAGATTCAATCATATCCCATATGAAGAAAGACTATGTATCTGTGGTGCCCCCGAAGTTGAAAATCTGAACCACATTTTACATCACTGCAATCTATATGAAAAAGAAAGGAAAACATATTTATGGCCTTTTATTTGCAATAAAATAAGCTGGGATACGGCAGCTAAAACTTCATTTTTGTTGGCTAGTTACAACGCAATTCTGACAACAAAAGTTGCCCTTTATTTGTTTAAAGCTGCTAAAAAGGAGATCAGAGTACATAGATCAGATTGGGGTGCAGTTTAGGGGAGACGAGGATAGTTGATGCATATATCTACGGCTAAGCTACATTGGAGCTACATTGGTTTAAGTTGATAAATTCCTACATATTTGTATTCTATTTTAACAGGACCAGACATATGTTGTATGTTGTATGTTGTGTTTGCACTGTCTGTTTTTGATAAGGCCAACTGGCTAATCAATAAAAATTGTTGTTGTTGTACGTTTCCATTATTTGCAATTGCACAAATGCTTCAAGATAGTGGCTTAGTGCAATAAAGTCCTCAGTTTTTGCTATTGGCTCACCTCTGACAAGTCTAGATACACATAAACTCTTTTAAAAAGAAACCCTAAGACATCCCCAGTATCTCCTTTGAGCGGGGGGGGGGGGGATATAACTGAGAAGTGATAGATACTAGGCTTGGTTGATCCAGTTCGTTAATTTCTTAATTCGTTATTAATTCGTTAAATAATTACCTTTAGAAGCGATATCGACGCGTTTTGGCAACCCGGAAGTGTTTGTGCCATGTGCCCCCATCTTCCTTACGACTTCCACCAGTGAATCGTAAATGCTGTGGGCGTGGCCTTTAGGAACAGCTGTGTTCCTACAGCATGTTCTTACCCATGCCCACCTCCTTCCTCTTTGCATCGGCGGCTTTGCGAGGTGGGCGTGACTACCTCCCTGGCGACAAGCGGCGATGCGGAAGAGCTGGACGTAGCCATGCCCACCTCGCAAAGCCACTGATGCAAAGAGGAAGGAGATGGGCATGGCCAAGCACAGCACTCCTCGCTCAGAGGTCGCTGGGGGTGAGGCCTCCGAGGAGTGCTGTCCTTGGCCATGCCCACCTCTCCCTTGGACAGCTTGCCAGGGAGGAGAAAGAAAGGTGAGAGATTTAAAAACCAACACTTTTAAAATCTCTCACCTTTCTTTCGCTTCCCTGGCAAGCTGTCCAAGGGAGAAGTGGGAGTGGCCAAGCACAGCACTCCTCACTTGGAGGTCGCTGGGGGCTGTACTTGGCCACATCCACCTCTCCCTTCTGCCGTAAGGGAAGGAAGGGAAACTGCGAGATTTTAATGGTTCTGGAGGGAGGGAAGGGCACCTTCCATTAACGAAACAGAGGAAACGATTCATATATCCTGGTAATTTTGATCTTTTTTTAAAGAAAATTTTGTAAATAATTTAAAAATTGAACCTCCAGTTCCCCCTACATACGAAATGAGTTTAGAACCATTTTTTTCTTGATCAACCAAGCCTAATAGATACCCCAAAACAAGGACTGTCCTTGATAAATAGGGCACACTAATACATATTAAAAACACCATTGCCTTTCTGTGTATTTCTCGTCAGCCACCATCTGTACACCATCAATTCATTTCTTAGGCCTGATTTTAAAAAAAGAATACCGTCATGCTAGCCAATACATTCTTTGTTCATCTAAAGTATTAATGGAATCTTTTCTGAACTGGCTTGAATTTCTTTGCTGACATGACAGATTCTCAGAACTACGGAAGTTGTTGTTTATAATTTGTTAGAGAGGGCAGGACATGGGCCCAAACACATACCAAAACCCCCACCTTATGCTTAAGCATTTCATGAGTCAAGGAAGTATCTCCTTTAATTTTGAAATTATATTTCCTCTCTGTCTTCTCTCTCTGCAATCGACTTCTTGTTAAGCAGTATCTATTGTGGCTGCGACACTATCACAAGGCCACCCCCTTGTCTGTGTGTGTGTCAGAGAGAGAGAGAAAAAAAGATTATGAGTAAGGATTGCCACATATATATTGCTCTCATCGCTAAAAATAGGGGCTATTTCGAAATGTTTGCGTTCTGAAATATTTAAGGGTAGAAGCATGAGATTGTGGATTAAGCTCCTAGTAGAGATTCAAGAGGTCTGGATTCCATTTCCAGTCCTGCCACAGGCTTCCTGCACATCTTGCACTAGTCAAAGAAGCTCTCTTTCAGTTCCCTGTTTTTAAACAGGGATAATTGTCATCTATCATGTGCCTGTCTTGCAGGCAATGGTCACAGCTGAAATGGGACCTGGGAATAAGGCATTTCCTGTTTTAACAAACCCTGTAAATAATGGAATGAAGAAAATTAAAACAGGGCGGCAGCAGAGGAAGGTTTCTATTCATTTAAAGCCTAGTTTGCAAGTCAGAGATGAAGCCATCAAAGACTGTAAATAGTTTGAGCCTACAAATTAAAGCTGCAATCCCATTCCTTCTTACTGGAGAGTAAACCTCACTGACCTCACTGAGCAGAGATAGGATTGTGCTATTGATTCTCTGTAGAAAATAAATTAGTGAGTACACATGTAGCTGCAGTGCTGGCTTGAAATAATATTAACTCTTTGCAAAAAAAAAAACAACACACATTTCTACAACAAACCAAAATTTGCCCAGAGCATAATGATAAAAATTGTAATAATAATACAAATTGGTTGTGTGGAGATATTTTCCTACAGCTGTGATTGTCCAGAGGGATATTCTGTAGGTAATGTGTATGTTTACGTAAACATTTGTAGCTAAGGCTGGATCTATACTGCCCTATATCCCAGGATTTGATCCCAAATTATCTGCTTATCCCATATAATAATAATAATAATAATAATAATAATAATAATAATAACAACAACTTTGAGGTTTTCTGGCATTGTATCTTTCTGCCGCTTCTGTGATTGTTCATTTGTATTTTGATTCTGTAGCTCACTTGTGATTGGATGTCCAGAATCAGCAGTATCCACCGCGGTCCTTTTTATCCCGGGTGTCGACCGAGCCAGTATAGACTTTGTTTGGTTTGCTTCTCCATAATACTAATGGGTTAGGTGCTCTTGGTTCCACTCTTTAGGTGAGACCTCTCTGGCTTGGTTGGACCTGCTGGTAGTTACACTACCGCCAGCGCAGCTCTCAGTATCCTTTGAGCAGTTATGCCCCCCACCACGACAATGTGGCACCCATCGGGGGGTGCATGGGCAGTTCCTTGCATGGGCAGTTCCTTGACAAAATTGAAGGAAAAGTTGACAAGGAGAAGACCTGGTGATGGCTCATGAATGGAACCCTGAAGAAGGAGACAGAAGGCCTGATTCTTGCAGCCCAGGAGCAAGCCATCAGAACAGATGCCATTAAGGCCAGGATCGAAAAATCAGCTGATGACCCAAAATGCAGACTGTGCAAGGAAGCTGATGAAACCATGAACGATATCCTCAGCTGTTGCAAGAAAATCGCACAGACGGACTACAAACTAAGACACAACTCTGTGGCCCAAATAATTCACTGGAACTTATGTCACAAGTACCACCTGCCAGCAGTAAAGAATTGGTGGGATCATAAACCTGCAAAGGTCGTGGAAAATGAACATGCAAAAATGCTGTGGGCCTTTCGAATCCAGACTGACAAAGTTTTGGAACACAACACGCTAGACATCACGATTGTGGAAAAGAAAAAAGTCTGGATCATTGATGTCGCCATACCAGGTGACAGTCACATTGAGGAAAAACAACAGGAAAAACTCAGCCTCTATCAAGACCTCAAAATCGATCGGCAAAGGCTCGCACATAAACCTGTACAGGTGGTCCCAGTGGTCATCGGCACACTGGGTGCTGTGCCAATAGATCTCAGCCGGCACTTGGAAACAATAAACATTGACAAAATCACAATCTGTCAACTGCAAAAGGCCACCTTACTTGGATCTGCACGCATCATTCGGAAATACATCACACAGTCCTAGACACTTGGGAAGTGTTCGACTTGTGATTTTGTGATACAAAATCCAGCTCATAGATCTCATTTGCTGTGACATACTGTGCTTTTGTGTCAATAATAATAATAATAATAATAATAATAATAATAATAACTTTATTTTTATACCCCGCCAACCATCTCCCCTAGGGGACTCAGGGCAGCTTACAAGGGACAAGCCCAAAATTACAAGTAAAACACACAAAAACATATCAACTGATTAAAAACATCAAATAAAGATAAAATACAACAACAATTGCAAACATCATAAAAACAATATGGCTGTGTAAAGAACATAGCTGAGGCATTAGTACAATACATTCCTACAGGAGCGCAAAGAAAGTGCAACCAATCAAGTAGGCAGGGCTGGAAATACTATCATCAAGCATATTGAGGTAGGCCAGTATAAGGTGCTGAACTTAAAGTAGGGACAGGAAAATTACTGGTGGACTGCTCAGTCAAAAGCACACAGGAACATCCAGGTTTTTAGTTTACTCCGGAAAGAGGACAAAGTAGGAGCCTGTCTGATCTCCCTGGGGAGGGAGTTCCAGAACCGGGGGGCCAACACTAAGAAGACCCTCTTCCTCGTCCCTACCAGCCGTGCTTGTGACGGCGGGGGGAGAGAGAGCAGCACCTCCCCAGAAGATCTCAATGTATGAACTGGTTCATAGGAGAAGATGCGATAGCAAAGATAAGCAGGTCCCAAACCGTTTAGGTCTTTATAGATAATAGCCTGCACCTTGGCAGTGTAGACTCAAACAATCCAGTTCAAAGCAAATAATCTGGAATCAGATCCTGGAATATAGGGCAGTGTAGATTCAGCTTAAAACAGCAGGAGTGAAGGGGAGAACTATAGTGCGATTAAGGTGGCTCCTGTCATCTGAATATTGTTGGACTCACTTTCCATCACTCTCCACCAAAATGGCCAGTGATGAGAGATACTGGAAATAATCTTCAACATGTGGTAGGCCATAAGCACTCTAAAACAAGAGTGGAGAAAGCATGGATCTTGTGACACATGCAGCTCTTCAAGGCTGATTTGTGGCCCGAATCTTCCAGATTACCTGGTTTGCCTTCCTTCTGGCCAACAATACCTGAACTTCTTGTTATGAAAGCCTCCTCGCAGAAGTAATTAGCAGCTCCTTTATTGTTGGGAAATGACTCCATCTTCACTTTCATTGGCAGCCTCCTATGCATTTCCTCCAGGGTTTGAAGATTCTCCAGCTGTCAAAGTGCTGAGTCTTATCCACAGTGATAACAAATCCATTCCAGTTGTAGCTATTTGACTTTTAAATTAGTACTAAGTCTCTGCTTAATGTTTTCTCTCCCTCCCCCCCCCAAAAAAAACTAACTACCAAGGCTGACCCCTTACTGTATAGCATGGATAAACAAGTGGAAACATGCCTATTAAGCCTAACTTCAAAAGCAGTTCAAACTCACCCTACAAGTTCTATTAAATTGTAAGTGAATAGGCAAAATGTTTAATAAGCAAGAGGTGTGTTTCAGTTTTACCATGTCATGCTTTGCACAGAATGTTGTTGGCTACATGATCTCTGTAACTATGGAAATTATATGGTTAGATGATGTAAGCTTTATATCTTCTCAGAGGACTGTATTCGTGCTTTCAAGTTTCCTGTCGACTTAAGGTGACCCTATGAATTTTGTAGGGTTTTCTTAGGCAAGGAATACTCAAATCTGGTTTTGCCAGTTCCTTTGAAATATTACCTATGGTACCTGGCATTTGTTGCCTGTCTCCCACCCCACCAGGACCCTTCCAGACAGGTCCTATATCCTACGATCTGATCCCAGGTTTTCTCTTTATCCCAGATTATCTGACAGTGGGGACTCATATAATCCAGTTTAATGAAGAAAACCTAAGATCAGATCCTGGGACATTGGTCCTGTCTGGAAGGGCCATAAGATTTCATGCCTTTAGCAATTAAGCAAGGCTCTTCTTAGAAGTAAACACTATTGAGTTCAAGTGTGTGGGAAAGTTGTGGTCCTCCAGCAGTTTGGAGTTCCCTCTACCTTTACAATTTTGGCTAGGGCTAATACAAGTTGCAATCCAACATCTGGAAGGTGAGATATTCATCACGCCTGGTGTATCCAATGGAGACTGAATTTTTCATTTCATCTAGAGTTTAGAAGTGCTTTTTCAGCAATGATAGCATATTGTTTCCATTGTTTCTTCAGCAGTAATAGTGTATTGTTTCCATTTTGTTCCTATTTTATGGGTGATACACACACACACAAACTTCTGTATCTTCTTATTTTTTGCATTTATCTTTGACTGCAAAAGTTGCATTCTGGGATTAATGAAAACATAAACTGGGTGGAAGCATGAACACCATTTGGCGTGTATAGCTGCTCATTTCCACAGTGCCTTTGCTATTTCCAGATATTATTCCTTTGAGGCTTAAAGGATGTTGCACTTCAGCTAATACTAAGCATGACACACTTACTGGCATTAGGAGAAAGTACTGATATTGATAAAAATGTGTATGCTTTCTCTACAGCAACATATTTTATCACACTGAGCTGTCATGAAGCACATCACAGGACAGCTACTCTGGTATAAACAAGCAAAACAGATTCCAGCATCTAGTTAGTACATCTGGGACATTTCCTGCTTTACTCCCTTATGTTGTCCAAGCAACATAAGTCAATGTTCTGCTTGGGAATGAACTGGGGCGCAGTTAAGTCTTCTCACCCTGATTTGAGTCACTAACATCCAGGTCTTCGTCCCTGTGAAAACAGCAGAGCTTCCGTTCCTCATAACTAGGGATGCATTAGAGAGTTGCTGGGCTCATTTATTTGTTTTTGATAAAAGCCTTCTAAAATTAGCAAATTCCTTCATAAACAGGATGGGAAGAACTTCAATTTTTATTTGAAATATGTGGGAGACAGCAAAACTCACTCCTCCGGACCCAGGCAAAGAACATAGTGATAAGAGATTAGTTCTCACAAATCTACCCAGAATTTCCTGTGAATTAAACCATGTTTGTGGGGTGAATTAAGGACCCATCTCGCTACACTGTCATAGTGCTATTATTCCACTTTAATTGCTGTAGCATATTTAGAACTTCATCCCATGGAATAAGTAATTTTATTTTATTTTTATTTCGCACATTTCTACCCCGCCCTTCTCAACCCCCGAGGGGAGACTCAGGGCGGCTTACAAAAGGCACAATTCAATGCCAACAACAGACAATAAGATAAAACATGTATCAACAGCAATTATAAACAATTAAAACAATCAAGTTATACATCACAATCAATAAAAACCAATCTCATGTTCAACGTTCGCCAGCTCAGAATCCGTAAGTTCATTCCACATTGTCAAATCCTATCAATTCTAGTCGTCATTGTCCTTTGTCTATCTGCCAGATTACCCAAAGGCCTGGTCCCATATCTGAGATCGTTGTTTTTCCCTCAGGATTTGCAAAGCCAAGTTTTGAAATTAAATTGATGATTTTCCTACCCCCATCACATGGTTTCCTTCCTTACGCTTTCTTTTCTAATTATCCATTTACCTTCCCATCACATGAGAGACATTCTTTACATGTCCCTATGTGGGGAATTGAAAAAGAAGTCAATTGCCAATTGACCTAGGAAGTGTAGGGAAAAAAACACACTTTAGAAACGGTGAAATAGCTGGAGCCCACAGTACAAGCTTGCGTCATGTGATGGGCTCTCTCAGTTGCCATTTCTTTTTTTATAGAAATTTTTATTGAGTTATTTAATTAATATAAACAACGAAAGAGTGAGAACAATGTAATAATAGGAAAGTTAGAAAAGAAGAAAAGGTAGAAAAATAGAAAAATTCAAAAAAAGAAAAAAGAAAAAAAGGACAAAAAATAAAAATTGACTTCCTTTCCATCTTCTTGGTTAACATCTCTTCTTTCGTTCTACGCCTTTAAAATTATTAAATTTTGTTTAGCTAAAAAATTTTAAGGTCTTTCAGATAGTCTTGAAAGAGGTCCCAGTTTGTCCTTTTTAAACTATTTCCCATATTCTTCTTCAATAAAAAGTCAATTCTGGGTTGTTGTAGGTTTTTCCGGGCTATATGGCAATTCGTCCATATCCTTTATTTCTCTCATTTTATCCACCCACAACTCAATGGGTGGGTTTTGTTCTTGTTTCCATCCCTTCTAGCAGCCGTCGTAATAAATGTCAAAATTTTATCTTCATCTTCGTTTAACTGTAAATCTGAGTCAGTGAAACCTAAAGAGATAATGTTCTGTGTTTTTTTTAAAAGTTCCTTTTTAAGATTTTTTTTGTTTTATCATGAATTTTAGACCAATACCGCAAAGCTTCCTTACAAGTCCACCATGTGTGAAAAAAAGAGCCAACTTGCTCATGACATTTCCAACATTTATCCAATATATTTTTATACATTTGGGCCAGTTGTTTAGGTGTAGTATACCATCTATAAAACATTTTAAATCAATTTTCTTTCAAGTCCATGGCATATGTATATTTCATTTTTTTCTTCCACATTTGTTCCTATTCCCTTATTTGAATTGATCTTCTTAAATTTTGTGCCCATTTAATCATACAGGATTTAACCTGCTCTTTTTCAGTTGACCAGGTAAGTAAAACATTATACATTTTTGATATTTTGATCAGTTGCCATTTCTTAAATGTGGAGAAACACTAGTTTTATTTCTTGTGATGAAGTCCTTAATAACTACATGACAACAGGGGGTAGAAATAACACTCTCCTTGAAGGAATGGCTTACCTATTGATTTTGGCCAATGCAGATCAGGGAAAATTTCAACATCTTACTGAAGCACACACATTTCTTTATAAACAGTATGGAAAGTACCATAACCTGTTCAAGATTGGCACTTTGTCCAGCCTTAACCATGAAAAGTGATCATTTGATCATTTTGAGTGATGGTGCTATAGCTTTTAATGTGCTCTTCACACACTGGCAATGCTCTTGTGTCTTTTTTTATAAAGGGGGAGGGGGAGACACATTTTGATCACTTGTAGACATTACTACTCATCGTATAGGTCATAATATTAGATGTAGTTGTGTCTAATTCCATTGTGTCTCACCTTCCGGATGTGTTTTTACCTGTAATTCTCACCCATTTCACACACACTGAAGGCATTGAATAGTTGCCTATATGTAAAGCCAACTTGAGTCCCCTTCAGGGTTGAGAAAGGCAGGGTACAAACAAAGGAAGGTAAGAAAATGACCCCCCCCCCCCCAAAAAAAATAGAGAACAGTTGTTGAAATTCTACATCATATAGTTAAGGCATAAAGGTCCTGCATGGAGAATTATGCTGTGTCTTCTCTCACATCTCCTCCCAAACCCACCTTTTAGCTTAAAATCTCCTTCTCCTCCATCACCATTTGGTGAACAGAGGATAACAGAAGCTTCACAAAAGCATCTTGGCTGTGTCCCTATAGCTAAATGTAAAACAATGAGCTCAAACATTGAATCCTCCAGAGATCTTTGTAGGCGATGTCATAGTTCTGCCTCTGGTTATAAAGACACAGACAAAGGCCTGGCAACTTGTTGTCTGCAATGTGCATAATTCCTTTCCACTGCCCAGAAGTATTCATTACCTTATATCCTAGCCTATTTCCTTGCTGGGTGCTACACTGCACATCCTTGCTTCATCACATTCATTGATATTCATTACTTTACAAAACAGCGGATGCTGTCTTCTTTTTTTACTGCAGCAATGCTAGTTGGTACATGCAGGCTTTCAAGACACACATCATGTTGCTATTTGTTTCCCCAAACTATCTAAACAGGAGATGTCTGTGCATGGACAATACACAAATTTGCTTCACACTGTGCAGCTCTTGCAACGACTCTCATTGCTGATGCCTTTCAAGTGTCCCTTAAAAGCGGACTTTAAAAGATGAAAACTAAAGTAATATTGTCACATCTAACAAGTTATCTTCAGTAAACAAAGACAGAAGGAAGTTATGCTTCAAAAGTAACCCATGACTGAAAACAATCAGGCTTTACTGTGACAATGCTTTACCTACTTATAAAGGTTAATTTTACTTCTTGGGAGGAGAGCAATGACCAATCTTGATAAAATAGTGAAGAGTAGAGTCATCACACTGGCCACAAAGATCCGCATGGTTAAAGCAATGGTATTCCCCGTAGTAACCTATGGATGTGAGAGCTGGACCATAAGGAAGGCTGAGCAAAGGAAGATAGATACTTTTGAACTATGGAGGAAAGTTCTGAGAGTGCCTTGGACAGTGAGAAGATCCAACCAATCCATACTTCAGGAAATAAAGCCCAACTGCTCATTGGAGAGAAAGATGAAGTACTTTGGCCACATCATGAGAAGACAGGAAAGCTTAGAGAAGACAATGATGCTGGGGGGAAAGGAAGGAAAAAGGAAGAGGGGCCCACCAAGGGCAAGATGGATGGAGGGTATCCTTGAAGTGACTGGCTTGACTCTGAAGGAGCTGGGGGGTGGTGACAGCCGACAGGGAGCTCTGGCGTGGACTGGTCCATGAAGTCACGAAGAGTTGGAAGTGACTGAACGAATAAACAACAAAGTGCTATCATCCTTTCCCTATGCTCTTCAGTTCAGAAAAAGGGGATGGATTGTGCCTAGTGTCATTCGGCTGCTAGCCAACCATAAAGCTCCATCTGAGATTTTGTCTGTCAAAGGCACATCCACTGTAAGAATGGGGCTCCCACACGATCATCAAGAAAGACGGGAGGGTCAATTGCCCCAGATTTCGCACAAACATACTGAATCCTGAGCTGCTCAATAACAGGTTTAAACCAGGCTATATTGCCCAGTATAAATAAGTCATCTAACAGGGAGCAAAGGATTCAAACTACAGAAAAACACTCACCTTTTAGCTTAAGATCTCCTTCTCCTCCATCACCATTTGGTGAACAGAGGATAACAGGAGCTTCACAAAAGCATCTGGCTGTATCCCTATAGCTAAATGTAAAACAGTGAGCTCAAACATTGAATCTTCCAGAGATCTTTGTAGGCGATGTCATAGTTCTGCCTCTGGATTTTATTTTATTTTATTTTATTTTGTCGTGTCAGGAGTGACTTGAGATACAGACAATGCACTTCCCAACAGATGGCCATCAGCCTCAGTTCTCTGGACAAAGAGAAGTTGTTCCTCTGTATTGTGTATATAAGTAATAAACCTGTCATATGACATCATATTTGAAGTTTCAACAACAATAACATCAACATTTGTGTATAAAGCCTTAGAACACATTATATCAGAACCATTGAGTTGGAAGAGCTTTTAAAGAGAGGCTGGATAGCCATCTGTTGAGAAGTGTTTTCCTGCATGGTAGAGTGGGGTTGGACTGGATGGCCCTTGGAGTCTCTTCCAACTCAATGGTTCTGATTTAATGTGTTCTAAGGCTTTATACACAAAGTTTAATGTTATTGTTGTTGAAAATTCAAATATGATGTCATATGACAGGTTTATTACTTATATACACAATATAGAGGAACAACTTCTCTTTGTCATGGATAAGTGTCCATATTCATGTAGATAAACATAATAGTCCAATCTCTCTGATGATTTAAAGAGTGCTTTGTAGATGCTTTGAAGGACTATTTGTGGCATCCAAGGTTGTGTCAGAGAAGAGTTCTACACGATGACCTTGTTTCAGTGTTGGTGATGAAAACACCTTCTTCAGGTAATGAATTCTTCTTAATATATCAACACTCTGCTGCTGAGTATGCATGCCCAGTGTGGAACACATCTCATCACACTAAAACAGTGGATGTGGCTCTTAATGAGACATGCCGCATTATCACGAGGTGTCTGCGCCCTACACCAATGGAGAAATTACACTGCTTAGCCGGTATTGCACCATCTGACATCCGCCGGGAAGTAGCAGCCAATAGTGAAAGGACCAAGGCAGAGACATCTCCAGCTCATCCCGTTTGGGTATCAGCCGGCACGTCAATGACTTAAATCTAGAAATAGTTTTCTAAGATCTACAGAGACACTCGCTGGAACACCTCAGCAAGCGAGAGTCCAAAAGTGGCAGGCTCAAACCCAGAATCTCAACCAATGGCTGATACCAAATGAGAGGCTCCCTCCTGGGCACACAGAAGACTGGGCGACTTGGAAGGCGCTGAACAGACTGCGCTCTGGCACCACAAACTACAGAGCCAACCTTCAGAAATGGGGCTACAAAGTGGAATCCACGACATGCGAGTGTGGAGAGGAGCAAACCACTGACCACCTGCTGCAATGCAACCTGAGCCCTGCCACATGCACAATGGAGGACCTTCTTGCGGCAACACCAGAAGCACTCCAAGTGGCCAGATACTGGTCAAAGGACATTTAATCATCTACCAAACTCACAAATTTTGTATTTTGTCTGTTTGTTTGCTTTTTTCTGTTAGAAATGTAATATAATTGACTGGTGGCCTTGACACGACAAATAAATAAATAAACAAACAAATAAATAAATAAATAAATATCAACAGGAGACAAGTCTCTGTTACAATTACATGTATGAAAAGAACAACAATATACATAAAATAGATATCCTATAGCACTCCTATTCTTACATTAACATTAAACCAATTCAAAACTTTTATCCCATATTACAATGCTTTCAGCCAAGAAACACATCCATTTGTTACAGCGCTGTGAGCAGAATAGATTGGCAGTAACATTACATGTGGTTCCCATTTCACACATGGTTCTTGTTCATTTCTTGACCACAGTTAACACATGATCAGCAACTGTAATGATCTTTAGGAGTGCATTGTCACACAGTATTCACGTGAAAGATACTGCCAGTGTTGTATGGCGCGCATCTGACCCATGGTGTAATAATCCTTAATATCCCCAGGAGAGGAGAGGAGGGATGGAGGGGGAAAGCTCCGACGAAGGAGGGATGACATCATTCCCTTTCCCAATAATCCTGCAGCAGGCCAGCTTCTCCTGCAAACTGTCATGGAAATTACAATAATGTCTTGCACATGCCAAATGCTCTTTACATTTGGAGTTCCACAAGGAACCACAGGGCAGAAAGGAAAAAGCACTTTCATATTCTAGCTGTGTTTCTAAGGAAGCGTGCTCTCTCTACTGTTAAGAGACACATGGCTTCGTTTTTCTCATGAAGGGCAGTGGAATTTACAGATGTTCCCACATTCATTTCCTCATATAAAAAAAGATGGCTTCAACAGCCTTCCTTTGGATTTAAGTATTGTTCTGAGTCTTTTTTAAAAAGCTGACGTTTGGCCGTCTTGTTTGTTTCTCTCATCTAGGGATATATGTGTGTTTCTGTGTGTGTGTATCATTAGCATATATATTCTGCTGAATATTGTGTGCCCTCCTGCTCCGCCGCCCCTCCAAACTGTAAGCCTTGACTAGATGTTTTAGTGACTGAAATTCGCTTATTGTTTCAGAATTTCTTTCTGTTGCTATAGCAACTCTTTTGTGCTTTTTCATGCCTTCCGCAAACACTAGTGCCTTGAGATATCCAAATCCTGGATGTGCTTGAAGGTCTAGACAGGATTGGGCAATGAAACATTGAATAATGTTAACCCTCCTCAAAAATAATAACCTATTTTCTTGTTGACATTTGGCATCTATCTAACATGATATGGCACGAGTCGTCTTGATAGACAGCAAACCATACCAGACCTTACAAGGAAAAATTCTATAGCTTTAATATTATATTTGCCGACCATTTGTACAAATGAGAGCATGTTAGGATGAATACCCAGCATTTGGTCGCTGTTGACGTTTACATCTGAGCATTGACAATTCCACCCAGATTTGTGCTTATCTGATACAGAGACAGCAGAAAATGCTGGCTTCATTGTGATTAGATACGTTCATTGGTATATATCCATAAAATGATATAAGACATATTGTCGAAGGCTTTCATGGCCAGAATCACTGGGTTGTTGTAGGTTTTTTCGGGTTATATGGCCATGGTCTAGAGGCATTCTGTCCTGACGTTTCGCCTGCATCTATGGCAAGCATCCTCAGAGGTAGTGAGGTCTGTTGGAAGTAGGAAAATGGGTTTATATATCTGTGGAAAGACCAGGGTGGGACAAAGAACTCTTGTTCCAGTGTGCCTTCCCAGAATAAGGTAACCCTAAGCAACATGTCCCTAATCGCACTTTACTAATGATCTAGGATTGTCTGCTCGCTACATCTCTATCCAAATAAATACCTATCCTACTTATATGTCACCTTGTCATGCCCAGCATTTTTTAAAATTTTAATTATTACATTTGGCCCTGCCATAGGTTTTTAATGCATTGTGGTGTTATTGTTAGTGTTTATTGCTTTGTTTATGAGTTTATTTATTGTCTGTATTGCTGTTGTTGCTTTTTTACTGATGTATTGGGCTCGGCCTCTTGTAAGCCGCACCGAGTCCTTCGGGAGATGGTAGTGGGGTATAAATAAAGGTGTATTATTCTTGTCTCTTGGAGCTAGGTGTGAATGTTTCAACTGACCACCTTGATTAGCATTTGATGGCCTGGCAGTGCCTGGGGCAATCTTTTGTTGAGAGGTGATTAGATGTCCCTGATTGTTTTCCCTCTGTTGTTTTGCTGTTGTAATTTTAGAGTTTTTTAAATACTGGTAGCCAGATTTTGTTCATTTTCATGGTTTCCTCCTTTCTGTTGAAATTGTCCACATGATTGTGGATTTCAGTGGCTTCTCTGTGTAGTTTGACATGATAGTTGTTCGAAATGCTGAACACAGAAATGCTGGACCACTCAAACAACTACCATGTCAGACTACACAGAGAAGCCATTGAAATCCACAAGCATGCAGACAATTTCAACAGAAAGGAGAAAACCATGAAAATGAACAAAATCTGGCTACCAGTATTAAATAAACTCTAAAATTACAACAGCAAAACAACAGAGGGAAACAATCAGGGACATCTAATCACCTCTCAACAAAAGATTGCCCCAGGCACTGCCAGGCCATCAAATGCTAATCAAGGTGGTCAGTTGAAACATTCACAGCTAGCTCTAACAGACAAGAGTTCTTTGTCCTACCTTGGTCATTCCACAGATATATAAACCCATTTTCCTAGTTCCAACAGACCTCACTACCTCTGAGGATGCTTGCCATAGATGCAGGCGAAACGTCAGGAGAGAATGCCTCTAGAAATGGCCATATAGCCCGAAAAAACCTACAACAACCCATATAAGACATACTTTTTATATTCTAGGAACATTAATATTAATATGGGGTGGCTTACTCACATGCAGACGTCAACATTTTACAGATATTATCTTCAGGTCATTTCAAATATGAGGCAAACCTATCATGGTGTCCCCTTGACAGAATTTGATCAGAAGGGGTTTGCTTCCCTCTGATGCTGAGTCTCCTCCTGCACTACCATATAAAATCTAGATTATCTACTTTGAACTGACAGTGTAGACTCCTATAATCCAATTCAAAACTGATAATGTGGATTTTCTGCTTTGGTAAACAGTATTATATGACACTGTATAAGGGGCCTGAGAGAGCATGTCCAAGTTCATTCAGTGGGTTTTCATTTCCAAGGAGGAATTTGAGCTCAGGTCTCCCAGGGTACAGTGCTCAAATCATTACCCCACGCTGCTTGAGAAGATCATTACCAGGATAGCAGTTTTGAGTAGTCATTAATTTTATTAAAGAAATGTCTCATCACCCCTCCGATACAAACATGTAATGCCAGGTACATAAATCAGAGGAGCCCCCGGTGGCACAGTGGGTTAACGGCGCTCCATGCAGTCATGCTGGCCACACGACCTACGGACAACGCCGGTTCTTTGGCTTAGAAATGGAGATGAGCACCACACCCCAGAGTTGGACATGGCTGCACTTAATGTCAGGGGGAAAAAACATAAATCAGAGTGGCCTAAATCCAAATGCTAGTCCCCACAGTATCAAAAAGTGAAGTGTCAGGAAACACCTGAGGGCAAGAATGGAGTAGTGGTTTGTGTGTTGGATTAGGACTCTTGAAAAGGTTCGAATCCTTGCACTGCCACTGAAATCCATGGGTGATTTTGGGCAAGTCAAACTCTTTCAGCCTCAGAGGAAGGCAACAGGGAATCTAATCTGAAGACTTCTTGCCCAAGAAAAACCTATGAATTAATCTATTGTCGAAGGCTTTCATGGCCGGAATCACTGGGTTGTTGTAGGTTTTTTTGGGCTGTATGGCCATGGTCTAGAGGCATTCGCTCCTGACGTTTCACCTGCATCTATGGCAAGCATCCTCAGAGGTAGTGAATCGCCATAACTCAGGGCACTTCCAGGCAGGCCCAAAATGCGGGACCTGTCTTGCTTGTTCCCTGAGATGTCCAAACAATGCCTTAGGTAAAAGCAATTAATGCAGAGTAAACTGGGTTTTCCTGGTTTACTTTGCATTAATTATGCACCTCTAAAGATCCAGACTTTAAGCTAAGGTCTGGATCTTTGGAGGTGAGGGTCCTGTGGGCACTGACTTCTGGAACTGTGTCAGTCCCGTAGCCATCCCGCTTCTTTGGTCTCCGAAAAGCCTGGAGGAGCAGAATGGCGGCCACCCCCCAGACCCCCATTTCCTCCCCCCAAAAAAAACTTATAGGAGAGGCCTACTGGCAACACAGTCCTCCTGATGTGAGAAAATGACATATCTGGAGGTTCGGGGAAGGATTTCACTCCTCCCCCTCCTCCTGACATGTCATTTTCTTGCATCAGGAGGACTATAGAGAGAGCCCTCCACTGCCGGTAGGCCTCTCTGAAAAGTTTGGAGGGTGGAGCAAAATGGGGGGCTGGAGGGGGGCTGGATGAAATCCTGTGTCAACCTTTTTGATCCGGGATACTATCTAGCCACCCCTCCCAGGAAAGCCCTGGGTTTGAGTTGGCGGTGGGGACTACAACCCAAGAGGAAATGGGTTGTTTTAACCCGTTTCCTCTCGGGTTTTAGTATAGTGTAGAAGGGCCTTCAGTGTCACCTTCAAGATACATATAACAACAACAATAATAAAGTCAACACACGTGTAAATCCCACTAATCAACTCTGAGTCTGCTCTATCTTATTCAGGCCAATGAAATGCTATAAATAACAATGTAGCAAATAAATAAATAAACTGAAAGAAACAAGAGCTGATTCAAACACATCATTAACAAATCTCTCTTCACAGCAGAATAATAACATAATAATAAAACTTTATTTATATTCCACTCTATCTCCCCAAAGGGACTCAGGGTGGATTCCTCTTTAATACGCATATCAGGTCAGGGCATAGACCTGTTTAAATCTGTGGTGAAACATACCGCATTGGGGTCAAATGGGATTTAGGTGTAGGTAAGAGCCAGTGTGGTGTAGTAATGTGCTCATTGGACTGCAACTGTCCAATTCACTGCTTAGGCATAGATAGCCACTGAGTGAACATCTGGAGAATCATACAATTCCCTGATAAAGTGGCAGCTTTGGAAACATTGCTACCATGAAAAATCTTTCTTCAGAGCCCAGTAGTCTCTCTGGTAGATGTGAGTCATGGGGGAAAGCATAATAAACAAAGCAAATAAGCATATTAGCTCATTCAAACCTGTTTTCAAGAGTCTAGTTCAACACTATGTTAGGCTATTGGTTGTTTGTTGAATAATGTTATGTTTTTATTATGTTTGTTCTCTGTAAATTTAATTGTGTTATATTTTAATCTGTGTTTGTCTGGGCTTGTCCCCATGTAAGCCACCCCAATAAATAAATAAACTCCTTTGGGGAGTTGGTGGCAAGATGCAAAAATAAAGTTGTTCCGTCTTCCAGGAGCATGGTTTACATTGCCTTTTAGCTGCATAGGATAGCATTCTTTTGCATTTCCCCAAGGTTGCTACAATTTCAGCTGCACCCTGAAAGTTAACAGCATCAGAGGCTGGAAAGCCAGCCTGCAGGCCTTTTTGCAGCTATTGGTTTAGAAAGTATCTCTTTGGGTTTAGAGGGTTTGAGATCTCCATTTTGGAATCTTCCCTGCCTCCTTCAGTTTGGAGAAAAGCCTCAGATGTGCTGTTAGGCCAGTAAGGGAGCTCTGAAAAAACCATTGTAAGTACAATTGAG
Source organism: Anolis sagrei ordinatus (assembly GCF_025583915.1). Classification (NCBI taxonomy): domain Eukaryota; kingdom Metazoa; phylum Chordata; class Lepidosauria; order Squamata; family Anolidae; genus Anolis; species Anolis sagrei. The sequence goes on from NW_026844366.1 coordinate 184,394,825, forward strand.
TTATTAAGAAAGGCAATTGAGTCTTAATTGAGCTATAGATAGCAATTGAGATATAGAAAAGTTAAAAGATAGTAGCTCAGGATTGGGGTAAAAAGATCTCAGGATTTTTTCTACCATTTGGAGGAAGGCAACTCAGCGACTAGTTGTTGTTGTTCAGTCGTTCAGTCGTCTCCGACTCTTCGTGACCTCATGGACCAGCCCACGCCAGAGCTCCCTGTCGGCCGTTACCACCCCCAGCTCCCTCAAGGTCAGTCCAGTCACTTCAAGGATGCCATCCATCCATCTTGCCCTTGTCGGCCCCTCTTCCTTTTGCCTTCCACTTTCCCCAGCATAATTGTCTTCTCTAGGCTTTCCTGTCTCCTCATGATGTGGCCAAAGTACTTCAACTTTGTCTCTAGTATCTTTCCCTCCAGTGAGCAGTCGGGCTTTATTTCCTGGAGGATGGACTGGTTGGATCTTCTCGCAGTCCAAGGCACTCTCAGCACTTTCCTCCAGCACCACAGCTCAAAAGCATCTATCTTCCTTCGCTCAGCCTTCCCTAAGGTCCAGCTCTCACATCCGTAGGTTACTACAGGGAATACCATGGCTTTGACTAGGCGGATCTTTGTTGCCAGTCTGATGTCTCTACTCTTTACTATTTTATCGAGACTGGACATTGCTCTCCTCCCAAGAAGTAAGCGTCTTCTGATTTCCTGCCACAGTCTGCATCTGCAGTAATCTTTGCACCTAGAAATACAAAGTCTGTCACGGCCTCCACGGTTTCTCCCTCTATTTTCCAGTTGTCAATCATTCTTGTTGCCATAATCTTGGTTTTTTTGACGTTTAGCTGCAACCCGCCTTTTGCGCTTTCTTCTTTCACCTTGATTAGAAGGCTCCTCAGCTCCTCCTCGCTTTCGGCCATCAGAGTGGTGTCATCTGCATATCTGAGGTTGTTAATGTTTCTTCCAGCAATTTTCACCCCAGCTTTGCATTCATCAAGCCCCGCACATCGCATGATGTGTTCTGCATACAAGTTGAATAGGTTGGGGGAGAGTATACAACCCTGCCGTATGCCTTTCCCAATCTTGAACCAGTCTGGTCAGTTCTGACTGTTGCTACTTGGTCCTTATACAGATTCCTCAGGAGAGAGACAAGGTGGCTTGGTATGCCCATCCCACCAAGAACTTGCCACAATTTATTATGATCCACACAGTCAAAGGCTTTAGAATAGTCAATGAAGCAGAAGTAGATGTTTTTCTGAAACTCCCTGCCTTTCTCCATTATCCAGCGGATATTGGCAATTTGGTCTCTCGTTCCTCTGCCTTTTCTAAACCCAGCTTGAACATCTGGCAACTCTCTCTCCATGTATTGCTGGATTCTTCCTTGCAGGATCTTGAGCATTACCTTACTGGCATGAGAAATAAGGGCCACTGTACGGAAGTTTGAGCAGTCTTTCGCATTTCCCTTTTTTGGTATGGGGATATAAGTTGATTTTTTCCAGTCTGATGGCCATTCTTGTGTTTTCCATATTTGCTGGCAAATGGCATGCATCACCTTGACAGCATCATCTTTTAAGATTTTAAACAGTTCAGCTGGGATCCCGTCGTCTCCAGCTGCCTTGTTGTTAGCAATGCTTCTTAAGGCCCATTCAACCTCACTCCTCAGGATGTCTGGTTCTAATTCCTTCACCACACCGTCAAAACTATCCTCAATATTATTATCCTTCCTATACAGATCTTCTGTATAGTCTCGCCACCTTCTCTTGATCTCTTCAGCTTCTGTTAGGTCCCTGCCATCTTTGTTTCTTATCATACCAATTTTTGCCTGAAATTTACCTCCAATGTTTCTAATTTTCTGGAAGAGGTCTCTTGTCCTTCCTATTCTGTTGTCTTCTTCCACTTCCATGCATTGCTTATTTAAAATAGTTCCTTATCTCTTCTGGCTAACCTCTGGAATTGCGCATTTAACTGGGCATATCTCCCCTTATCCCTGTTTCCTTTTGCTTTCCTCCTTTCTTGGGCTACTTCCAGTGTCTCAGCAGACAACCATTTTGCCTTCTTGGTTTTCTTTTCTTTGGGACGTACTTTGTTGCCGCCTCCTGAACAATGTCTCGGACTTCTGTCCATAGTTCTTCTGGGACTCTGTTTACTAAATCTAGTCCTTCAAATCTGTTCTTCACTTCCACTGTATATTCGCTAGGAATGTTAGTGAGATCATATCTAACTGGTCTGTGTATTTTCCCTGATCTCTTTAGTTTTATTCTAAATTGGCAATAAGAAGTTCGTGATCTGAGCTACAGTCAGCCCCAGGTCTTGTTTTCACCGACTGGATGGATGTCCGCCACCTTTTGCTGCAAAAGATGTAGTCAATCTGATTTCGGTGTTGACCATCTGGTGAGGTCCATGTATAAAGCCGTCTTTTAGGTTGTTGGAAGAGAGTATTCGTTATACACAGCGAGTTTTCCTGGCAAAATTCTATCAGCCTGCGTCCCGCTTCATTTTGTTCTCCCAGACCATGCTTGCCTGTGATCCCTGTTGTCATTTGACTTCCACCTTGGCATTCCAGTCTCCTGTAATGAAAATAATGTCTCTTTTTGGTGTATTATCCAGTAGGTCCTGCAGATCCTCATAGAACTGATCTACTTCTGCTTCTTCAGCAGCTGTGGTTGGGGGCGTATATTTGGATCACTGTAATGTTGAAAGGCTTTCCTTGCACTCGAATTGAGATCATTCTGTCATTTTTTGGGTTGTATCCAAGCACCGCTTTAGCGAATTTCTTATTAATTATGAAGGCTACTCCATTTCTTCGGTGTTCCTCTTGTCCGCAGTAGTAGATCTGGTGGTCATCTGATGTGAAGTGGCCCATTCCAGTCCATTTCAGTTCGCTGACCCCCAGAATGTCTATCTTTAGTCTTGACATCTCACCAATAACAACATCCAATTTGCCCTGGCTCATAGATCTTACATTCCAGGTTCCTATGGTGTGTTGATCTTTAGACCATCGGATTCGTCGTTCACCTCCAGTACCGTCGGCCGCTAGCCTTCCTTTCGGCTTTGAGCTAGCTGCGTCATCACATCTGGGGCTAGTTGAACTTATCCTCTGCTCCTCCCCAGTAGCATTTTGGCCATCTTCCGACCTGGGAGTCCCATCTTCCAATGGCATACCGACATATCTCTGGTTGTACTGGTCCATTTAGTTTTCTTGGCAAGGATACTGGGGTGGTTTGCCATTGCCTTCCCCAGGGATCACGCTTGGTCTGACCTCTCTGCCACAACCGTCCCGTCTTGGGTGTCCCTTCACGGTTTCGCTCATGACATCATTGAGGTGCTCAAGCTCCAGCGCCCCGACAAGGCGGTGATCCTTTGCTGGAGCGACTAGAGGGAAAAAGAAAGAAAGAACATCTCTATGGTTTCACCAATTGACTGTTTTGTTTGTAACTTTGACAAGCTGTGCCAAGTCTGCAAGGACTTTGAGAAAGAAATATTCTGTTTTGGTGTTCAAAACCTGTAGTATCCTCAGTTGCTTGGAATCTCAAGCTTTTAAGAAAGACATCCGCAGTTCACCCAGATATAGAGAGAAGCACATCTTAGTTTTATTTTTATAGTGTCTGGGTGTGACGGCACAAAAGTAGTTGTTATTATTATTATTATTATTATTATTATTATTATTATTATTATTACATTAAACAAAAGAGAAAAAAACAACCACCTCTTAAATTGGGTCTAGGTGAGAAATTGTCTTCAAACTTTTTAAACAAAGGGCCAGATCACAGTCCCTTAAACTGTTGGAGGGTCGGATTATAATTTTTAAAAAAATGAATGAATTCCTATGCACACTGCATATTTCTTATTTGTAGTGCAAAAAACCACTTAAAAACAATACAATAATTAAAATGAAGAACAATTTTAACAAATATAAACTTATTAGTATTTCAATGGGAAGTGTGGGCCTGCTTTTGGCTGATGAGATAGGGTTGTTGTTGTTGTTGTTGTGTGCTTTCAAGTTGTTCCAGACTTAGGTTGACCCTGAGCATGGGCCGGGTAAATTACCTTGGAGGGCCGTATCCAGCCCTCGGGCCTTAGTTTGATGCGATCCTTTGTAGTCCGAGGATGATGGTCCTCCAAGTTCAGTGTCCTTGCAGTGGGTCCATATGTGGCTTTTTTTTAATATAAATTTTATTAGAGTTATATATAAATACATGGAAAGTGGGGGAACAATATATAGAGGATAGTATAGTAGGAAGAGAAAACACGTAGTTGCTATGTCTCCGGGGAGCCCTATTCTTGATCTGCATCTTCTTCCGCAGTGAAGGCATTGGCTTCCAGGTGGAAGGCGGTCTCGGTCGGGGTTGGCTTGACGCGCCTTCCTCTTGGCACGTTTCTCTCTTTCACCCTCCATTCGTGCCTCTTCAAATTCTGCAGCACTGCTGGCCACAGCTGACCTCCAGCTGGAGCGCTCAAGGGCCGTGTCTATGCCAGAGTTTTTAAGGTTGGCTTTGAGCCCATCTTTAAATCTCTTTTCCTGTTCTCCAACATTCTGTTTTCAGTTCTTGAGTTCGGAGTAGAGCAACTGCTTTGGGAGACAGTGGCCGGGCATCTGGACAACGTGGCTGGTCCAGCGGAGTTGATGACGGAGGACCATCGCTTCAGTGCTGGTGGTCTTTACTTCTTCCAGCACGCTGACGTTTGTCCGCCTGTCTTCCCAAGAGATTTGCAGGATTTTCCGGAGGCAGCGCTGATGGAATTGTTCCAGGAGTTGCATGTGACATCTGTAGACAGTCCATGTTTCGCAGGCATATAGCAGGGTTGGGAGGACAATAGCCTTATAAACAAGCACCTTAGTCTCCCTGCGGATGTCCCGGTCCTCTCTGCTTCATTCTGAAAAATGCTGCACTCGCAGAGCTCAGGCGGTGTTGTATTTCGGTGTCGATGTTGACTTTGGTAGAGAGGTGATTGCCAAGGTAGCGGAAATGATCAACATTTTCTAATGTTACACCATTAAACTGTATCTCTGGCATTGGAGAGGGGCTGGCTAGTGACTGCTGGAAGAGCACTTTGGTTTTCTCGATGTTCAATGACAGGCCGAGCTTCTCGTATGCTTCTGTGAAGGTGTTTAGAGTGGCTTGTAGGTCTTCTTCTGAATGCTCACATATGACGTTGTCATCAGCATACTGGAGTTCTATAACAGATGTTGTTATAACCTTTTTTTGGCTTTCAGTCTGCTGAGGTTAAACAGCTTGCCATCTGTCCAATAGATGATTTCCACTCCGGTGGGAAGCTTCCCATCAACAAGATGAAGTATCATAGCAATGAAGATGGATAAAGTTGGGGCAATAACACATCCCTGTTTGACACCTCATTCCACCTTAAATGGGTCACTTTGGGAGCCATTGGGGACTCCTGTTTTAACCAATGGAGTGTTATTTTTTATCAAAAGCATTTTGATAAAGTCTACATAAACTTGAAATTCTTGAAACACTACATAAACTTGAAATTCTTTTTTTTCATGGAGGAAGATTTTGCTAGGAAAATATTTCTCAAAATCTCGTTTTGATCTTTAAGCATTTGCTGCCTTGCTAATACAGTATATCCACATTTTTCCCTGCAGGAACTACCATTCTTTTCTCTCCTTTCCCTGACTTAAAATTCCTCAAACTCTCACTATTAATTCATTATAATAACTTCTTTTTTTCACAAGAAGAGTCCTGTAATTTATTAATGACCATCGTATGAACTAAATTTATTTAAGTTAAATACAAAAGTAATTGAAAATGTAGCATTTCTGTCTGTTTTAAGCTGCCCTAGAGGTTCTGTTCTGCTTGTTTTTGTTTCAGAATGTGAAGGGAGAGATTGAGCAATCCATTCAATACATTTCCTTGAGAAGTTTTGCTGGTCATATTTCCCACCACTCTCATTAACTCATTTTGCTTGCTTTTTTCTCTTTTTTGTACTATCCTGCATTTATAACCCCCTACCACCCCCACCCCCCAATACAATACACACACAATTGGAAGTAATGTGATATAGCACTTCCATTGGCAAAGTGGCTTTTTATGGCTCTGGGCTCCCAGAAGAGCTTTACAGATGTTGATGTCATCATGCTACATGGGTCTGGGTTCTCCAGGATTCTGTAATTTGAACATAATGAGTGGGTATGGCTAAAGTGGCTGAGCCTTACTGGCAACCGTGTCATTTTACACTCAGAAACATCTGTTAGCTGAGATCTGACGTAAACCTGAACTTCAAATTAGTAGGTCTAGGTTTGACTTAGCACTCGAGCTATTTTTGATTCCATTGTGGGAATGGCACTAGTAAAAATACTTTCTTTCTGTTCTCACTGAGCCATCATTCCTTTTGCCAAAAGTTTATTTTATAATGAATTAATTTTGATTGCATCCTCTAGGCTGGACAAATGGTGGCTCTGTATCCTTTTACTACTGTAGTTAGATTATAAAGGCTGTGTTTTAGAAGGACCAAGAAAAAAATAGAACAAGGAAGTGACATATTTATTTATTTACTAGCTGTCCCTCGCCACGCGTTGCTGTGGCCCAGTCTGGTGATCTGGAAAACAAAGTAATGAGAAAGTGTTGGTTTCTAATATATGTAATTTATTTATGCTTGTGAGTAAACAGTATTGCTTGTTGTTTCTTTGTCAGTGTTGATGTAGAGATTGTCTGGTTTGCCTACTCCGGAACATACAACATATAATAGTCCTTCTTTAGGGGTCTCTTTCAAATCTGTAATACCATATTTGTGTGTGTGTGAATCATATCTATCTATCTATATCTATGGCTGGATGGCTCTTTGTCAGGAGGGCTTTGATTACGTTTTCTTGCCCTGGTGAAGGGAGTTGGACTGGATGGCCTTAAGTATTTTCTGTTGGTCATGGGGGTTCTGTGTGGGAAGTTTGCCCCACTCCTGTCATTCGTGGGGTCCAGAATGCTCTTTGATTGTAGGTGAACTATAAATCCCAGTAACAACTCCCAAATGTCAAGGTCTATTTCCCCCAAACTCCATCTGTATTCATATTTGGGCAAATGGAATATTGTGCCAAGTTTGGTCCAGATCCATCATTGTTTGAGTCCACTATGCTCTCTGGATGTAGGTAAACTACAACTCAAAAACCAGGGTCAATGCCCACCAAACCTTTCTAGTGTTTTCTGTTGGTCATGGGAGTCCTGTGTGCCACGGCTTTATGGCCATTTTCTGGCAGCATTTTCTCCTGATGTTTCACCTCCATATGTGGCTGACACCTTCAGAGGATCTGCAAAGGTATCTTTAGAGCAGTGGTTCTCAACCTTCCTAATGTCACGACCCCTTAATACAGTTCCTCATGTTGTGGTGACCCCCAACCATAAAATTATTTTCATTGTTACTTCATAAATGTAATTTTGCTACTGTTATGAATCATAATGTAAATATCCGATATGCAGGATGTATTTTCATTCACTGGACAAAATTTCGCACAAATACCCAATACACCTAAATTTGGATACTAGTGGGGTGGGGGGGGGGGACTGGTTTTATCATTTGAGAGTTGTACTTGCTGGGATTTATAGTTCATCTACAATCAAAGAGCATTCTGATCTCCACCAATGATGGAACTGAACCAATCTTGGCACATAGGACTCCCATGACCAAAACACTAGCAGGGTTTGGTGGGCATGGATCTTGAGTTTGGGAGTTGTAGTTCACCTACATCTGTAGACTCAAACAATGATGGATCAGGACCAAATTTGGCACAAATACTCAATATGCCCAAATGTGAACACTAATGGAGTTTGGGGGAAATAGACCTCGGCATTTGGGAGTTGTAGTTGCTGGGATTTATAGTTCACCTACAATCAAAGAGCATTCTGAAGACCTAACTTTCCACACGTAACCCAGATGACAAAGAGAAAATACTGTGTTTTCTTATGGTCTTTGGCCACCCCTCGGACACCCTCTCGCAACCCCTCCAGGGGTCCCAACCCCCAGGTTGAGAAACACTGCTTTAGAGGATCTGAAGATGCCACCCACACATGCAGGTGAAACATCAGAAGAAAATGCTGCTATAACATAGCCATACCGCCCAGAAACCACACAACACCCCATTTATACTATTATTTTCCCAGTAGCTGCCTCCCTGGTGGCACGGTGGGTTAAACCACTGAGCTGCTGAACTTGCTGACTGAAAGGTAGGTGATTCAAATCTGGAGAGTGGGGCGAGCTCCGTCTGTTAGGCCCAGCTTCTGCCAAAGTAGCAGCTTGAAAATGTGCAAATGTGAGTAGATCAATAGGTACCACTCTGCGGGAAGGTAACAATGCTCCATGACATGACCTGTGGCATGACCTGTGGACAGCGTCTACAGACAACACCGGCTCTTTTGCTTACAAATGGAGATGAGCATCACTCCCCAGAGTCAGACATGACTAGACTTAATTTCAGGTGAAACCTTTACCTTTACCTTAGCTGCCTCCCTCAAACTGACTACAACTCCCCATATTAGCCATTATACCACTTCAGACTTTGCAAGTGGGACGGCAGAATGTTAACTGTCATATCTGCCATGGTAGCACATTGTACCATCGTACCAGAGTATTCCACTGAATCCTTTTATTTCTCTGCCAATGTAATTTACACACAGGTCTGATTTAGACCTTGTTCTTTTCCTTTAATGCTTCTGTACAACTATGCGTAAAACTATTCATTTTGATCCATGCTCTTCCAAAAATCAGTTCAAAGAGCCAGGCCCGTAGCCAGGATTTCGAGTCGGGGGGGGGGGTGAGTTTGTTTTGGGGGTGGCTGACTCTGAGTGAAAGAGGGTCTACCCTAGCAAACCTTTTGTATCGTTACCCCAATACCCCCATGCATATGGGATATATTGAGCATGGTGATCAGATCATGATATGAATAAACATAACAGTTTAAATAATGCACCAGTAAGGCCTTCTCGCGAACCACCATGAGAATTTCGGGGGGGGGGGGCAGAAGCCCCCCAGCCCCCCCCCCCGGCTACATGCCTGCAAAGAGCTACTCCATAACAATATTCAAAGAATTATAAAATAACTGTGGTGTTGTATGGTTTCTGGATTGTATGGCCATGTTCTAGTAGCATTTTCTCCTGACGTTTCACCTGCCTCTGTGGCTTGCATCATCAAAGGATCTTATTTTACAGTATGGCTTTGGTAGAGTCCTGCTAAAGGACTTTGATAGAGTACTTTTTCAGACAATTAAATCTTTTCTCTTTTTAATGAGACAGATCTATCCACAAGAGTATGAATTTCAATATGGAATTCATTTTTGCATTATATGACAGCATAACATTAGAAAAAAAGTGATTATCTATTATTAATGACCTATTAGGCAAAAATAAGGCTTTGAATATTGGAATATACATTAAACGCATTCATATTTTATCATCAGGTCACTCAAGTCAACTATTAAGCCACAAATGGTTGTTATTATTTTGCTTCCTTTTATTGATCAATATTTCCAAATGTTTGCATAGCTCATGGACAAAATTGCAAATTGCTTCTCTGGCTGTCCTGCTCTGTTGGCATTCCATCAATAGGACTCAAAATTTTATACTGGAAAGCAAGGCTGACCTTTCAGATCTTTTCTGCATTTTCATAAAAATCCATGGGTTCATGCTAAGAATACAAAGGGAACCAAATAATTCCATTTTGCTCATTTTGAGCAGTCATCACAGTTACTTGCCATGTTTCATCCAGCTACTCTGGTTCAGTTGCATTCCTGCTAAGAAAAAGAAAATTGCATCCAGCTTTCATCTTTCCATATATTTGCAATTGTGATTCTGACATCCTTGGGTAGTCTTGTTAGGATTGCCATAGCTCCACGTTCCTTAACTGGATTCAGCTGGCTGTGTAGTTCAAGACTTCCAAAGAGCTATTTTCTCCTAAGTAGACAAAATCACATACACTTTAGCTGAAGATTTACCATTATTACATCCTTCATGGTCCTAAGTATTCTTCATGGTCAGCCTACTTAGCATAAACCATTTTTGGCCCAACCTCCCACAACCGCACTCTCTGTCTTAAAGGAAATTAATGGTGTCCACATGGTGTCCACATGAGCTAGCGAAGTATGAATGGAATCTTTTTCCATGATTGACAAAGCAAGACTAATGTCTTTAGTCACTGAGATGGTTATAGATGGGGCTTTTTCCTAGGGAATGGGGACATATGACTAACACATTTTATAACTAAATAAACTCCTGGCTTGTGCAGTCATCAGACTGTTTACAAAACTGGGACAGAAGATAGCCGTGGGTTGGAGTACCTACAGAAACCGGTTGTAAAAACCGAGCTTTACAGTAGTCTGCTTAGGTATGTGTGTGTATTTGCCTTCAAATAGCCTGTTGATTTATGGCAACACTGTGAATTTCATAAAGTTTCATAGGCAAAAAATACTCAAAGGTGATTTTTTCCCCCAGTTCCTTCCTCTGAAATACAGTCTATGATACCTGGGATCTGTATGTGATCTCCTGCATGAGCCGCCCCGAGTCCCTTTAGGGAGATGTTTGTGGGATATACGTAAATAACCATACGTAAATAATCATTATTATTACTACTAGGAGCCCCCGGTGATGCAGTGGGTTAAACCCCTGTGCCGACAGAACTGAAGGTCGTAGGTACAAATCCAGGAAGAGCGCGGATGAGCTCCTTCTATCAGCTCCAGCTCTCCATGTGGGGACATGAGGGAAGCCTCCCACAAGGGTGGTAAAACATCAAAACATCCCAGTGTCCCCTGGGCAACGTCCTTGCAGACGGCCAATTTTCTCACACCAGAAGTGACTTGCAGTTTATCAATGACATGATAAACTCCTGACATGACCAAAAAAATTATTACTACTACTAACCATGACTGACCCTGCTGAGCTTCCGGTGTCAGACAGGACCTGATATCTTTACGATATGTTTCTGAAGTTTCCCTTATATATCGAGAGAGTTCAAGGATCAAAATTCTACTCTGACATATAATCCAGATTATCAAAGCAGAAGATCACATTATCTGCTTTGAACTGGATTATATGAGTCTACACTGCCACACAATCCAGTTCAAAGCAGATAATCTGGATTTTATACAGCATCTTAGAAGGGACCTATATCAGTTTTCAAGGTTTTACTGACTGTTTAAGGAGCTCCACTGGCTGCCATTCATTTTCCGGTCCCAATTCAAGGTGCAGGTGCTTACCTACAAAGCCCTAAACGGTTTGGGACCCGCCTACCTGCGTGACCGCATCTCTGTGTAYGAACCCACRCRATCTCTTYGTTCATCTGGAGAGGCCCTGCTCACRATCCCACCWGCATCGCAARCGYGATTGGTGGGGAYGAGGGATAGGGCTTTCTYGGTGGTGGCCCCTCGACTCTGGAACTCTCTCCCTAAGGACATCAGGCAGGCCCCGTCGCTAGCAATCTTTAGGAGGAGCTTGAAAACATGGTTGTTCCATGTATTGTCGAAGGGTTTCATGGCTGGAATCACTAGGTTCTTGTGGGTTTTTTCGGGCTATAGAGCCATGTTCTAGAGGCATTTCTCCTGACGTTTCACCTGCATCTAACTGTTCCAACAGACCTCACTACCTCTGAGGAAGCTTGCCATAGATGCAGGTGAAACGTCTGGAGAAATGCCTCTAGAACATGGCTCTATAGCCCGAAAAAACCCACAAGAACCTAATGGTTGTTCCAGTGTGGCTTTCCAGAATAAGGAAACTCCTAGCATTATGTCCCAACGCATTTTATCAGAGATCCAGGATATCTGCATGCCCATCCCCCTCCAAACACCCCACCTTGTCATGCCCAGCACTTTTAATTTTAATTATTACATTTGGCCCGGCCATTGTTTTTAATTGCGTCATTGGGTTTTGTTAATGTTATTGCTTTGTTTTTTGAGTTTTTGTGTTGTTGTTGTTGCTGCTGTTTTTATTGTTGCACCGAGTCCTTCGGGAGATGGTAGCGGCGTACAAATAAAGGATTATTATTATTATTATTATTATTATTAATATTATTATGGCAAGTGCAAACAATTAATTTTTTGACTGAATTAAAGAAACTAGCTGGGAAAGTAGCTAGTTACAACTGCTATCCTAGAAGTCATTTAGGAATCAGTTGTCTTCTTGATAACTACCAGACCAAGAAAACTGGAATAGTTCTCATATGAAGTACCAGATTACTCATCGAAACACTATTTCTTTGCTGATAGCTTCCTTCAGACGTCAATTTGAATGTGGAAAATCCACACAGGTTTTGTGAGGATAGGTGATTAAGGGAGTGAATGATGTCGATTTATTCCCCAGAAGGTAAAAACAATGAGCAAGGTTGATGCAAGTTTCTAGTAAGGCTGAGTGAATCATTGACAAACTCAGAATGAGCATAATTGCTGTGGTTGTGACTTTAGATATTGCATTACTACATTCATGCTATGGTCCTTTTTGTTGTTTCTCTAAACTTGTACCAGATTTCTTAACAATTTTTTTTTAATTATCTATAATTTATTAGAACACTTCGTCTTTGATACCTAACTTAGAACTTCATCACGCTAGAGCATCTATCCACTTTAAACCCAGTTGCTGGCTTCTGCAGAGTTCTGGGGTCTGTCGTTTAGTGAGATTCAGGACTTACCTGGCTGAGAAGTTTAAAGCCCGTCCATAAACTACAAACCCCAGAATTCTGCAAAAGGCAGCAACTAGATTTAAAGTGGATCCATGCTGTAGATGTAATCCTTACATGGATCACTAAGGAAAAAGTGGCATATATGCACAGATGCACTCTCAATTTTTGTAGTACTCAGAGGTGTAGCTACAGAACTAGAGTGCAAAATGCAGGTATTTCCTTCCTTCAAATAAGAATTCTGGGAAAACATTAAATTTTCCTTCAGTCCTCATATTTCTAGCAATGCAGAAAGTGGGCCTTTTGAAAATTATTTGTACGTAGGACTCTTACATTTGCTGTGTTTGCAATGTCTAGGAAATTTTCTTTTTTCTTTGGATGCCTAAACCAGATTTCTTAATGCTTGACTGAAATTTTACTTTATTGCAGTGCTAGAAATTTAGAAACTGGAGGAAAAATGTCAATGGATGAAGCAAAATTCTTATTTGGGTGAAAATGCCCTCATATTGTACCCTCTTCCAGGTGGTTACATAACCGTGAACTAAGCAAGTTTAGAGTGCCAGTGTGAGTATATGCCAAGTATCTCTTAGATTATTCCAGGGTGAGTAAACACTAACCATAGTTTGGGTTGTTGTAGGTTCTTCGGGCTGTATGGCCATGTTCTAGAAGCATTCTCTCCTGACATTTCACCTGCATCTATGGCAGGCACCCTCAGAAGTTGTGAGGTGTCAGTAAACTAACCATAGTTTGCTGACACATATGTCAGTGTAAACTGTAGTTATTTACCCACAGGAAATGAATAGGACACCAGTGTGACTGGGTGACTAGACAATATGTAAACTATGTATGTCTAATATTCTGTGGTTTGGTGGGTCATCTGGAGTTGCTGTTTTACCATTGCAGAAGTGTTCAGACCTAGATTTCTCCCTTACATGATATTTGTAGCATATTTTTATTAATGGTGGGGCATTAAAAATGTGATCCCCAGCTTGCAGTCTTACGTGACATCTGATACACCGAGATCAATTCATGTGAAGCTGCTGCTGGTGCTGCCTGGCAAATTGCCTGCCCTATATTCCAGCATCCGATCTCAGATTATCTGTTTTGAACTGGATTATATGAGTCTACACTGCCCAATAATCTGGGATAAACAAATAATCTGGGATCAAATCCTGCGATATCGGATAGTGCGGATCCAGCCTTAGTTACAAATGTGTAAATAAGGAGTTAATCACATAAAGCTGGCAAATCACAATTACATCGGAACAAATGCATTTTTGTCCTGGACTTATCACGTGGCATCACTCCTTTCTTCCTGCTCTCTTGGTGAGAGAGTATGCAAAGGCATTTCTTTTACAGAAGGTGGCCATTAAAGATTACTTGTGTTTATAAAAGAAACATTTTCCAGCCTGTTTCTCACTGGGAGTGCAGTGGCAAAGAAGCGTTGTCATGTGATAAGTCCAAGGCAAAGATGACAGCGTCCTGCTGTAATTGTGAATTGCCAGCCTCTGATAATTTCCTATGTAATGTCTCCTGATCCAACCCCCACCCATATTTCTTAACAGCCACCAGCCACATCAAGCAAAGGAGGCCTGATCCGCTGCTAATCTGAGTGTAAGGGGGAGGATGCTTCCCGCTGCCTCCCACCAGCAAGTGATACTGTGATGACGGTCCTGCTTCTGACCATTGCAAACTCATTCACTGGCAGAAGGAAACTGTAATCCATTAATTTCTAGAATACGTTATGTGATTTCAGCTTCTGCAAGTACTGCAGGTTCAGGGCTCAGTGTGCCAAGCTCCAAATGATCAAATAAGACATGGATGGGTTGAAGGCAAAGAACAGAGGCATTTATTCACCTTGGCCAAAGTGGATGTCAGCGGAGTCTACTCTCCAAGTACTGAAATAACTCAATGCAATCATTCAGAAACATTTATAGCACTTTGGTGGTAGTTTGAAACAGAGGAAGTTGATTGGCTCTGCCTGGGGCCTGGCAGGCAGAACCAATCTGTGAGCTGGTTGGCAGAGATACACAATTCGCCTCTGTTGCTGATTTGTTTTTGGGTTTGGCAGAAATTTAGCAAACTGTCATTGCTCCATTTGAAGTTTCATGACTGTTGCTTGATCCGCCTCTCTTGGGTGTAGGAAAGGAAATAAAGTGGGTAGGGTTTGGGCTGATTATTGTTAATGGCCCCTATCTCACCTGTCCTGAATGGAACAATGGGTTGTGTCCAGCTTAACAATGGGTGGCAGGGGTGTTGGCAAGGCTTGAATGAATTCTCAGGGAGGGGGTCTGATGGTAGGCTTGAGATTTGATGAGTTCCCAGGAATGAAGTCTGACCAGTATTGGTGACCCCCCCCCCCCCGTGGCTTCACCCTTAGTCTATAGTGAGACTTTCAGGATGATTGCGAAGGGATTATTTCTCTTCCTGGATGAAATGATGAGATTTGCCCTGAGGTATGTATATATGTTTTTGTTCAACTCAAGAGATCCTAATGTAAGTAGCCTGAAACTGAGTTTCTGGGGGAAAGTTCATTTTCAGGCTCTGTGTCTCAGTTTCCTTAGATTACACATGGGGAAACTTTTTTGTCCTGGGGCCAAATTTATTTATTTATTTACTTTATTTATATACCGCTTTTCTCAGCCCTCAGGTGACTCAAAGCGGTGAACAACATCAATACAAAACATCACGAGACAAGTACAGGGCAATTAAAAACAATTGTAACATAAATCATTAAACATCCGTATAACAATCATTAGCACTTCAACAGTAAAATCAGAATCCAGTCTCATCATCCACTATTCCGTATTCCTATGTTCAATTACACTGTTTAATCAAATGCTTGTTCGAACAGCCAGGTTTTCACTTTCCTCCAAAACGCCAGCAGGGAGGGGGCCGATCTGATATCTGCAGGCAGGGCATTACACAGCCGAGGGGCCACCACTGAGAAGGCCCTGTCTCTCGTCCCCGCCAAGCGCGCCTGTGATGCAGGCGGGACAGAGAGCAGGGCCTCCCCAGATGATCTTAGTGTCCTAGCTGGTTCATAGGAGGAGATGCGTTCGGAGAGATAAGTAGGGGTCCAACCAGCAGATCCGGGTCAGGAGGGAGGGCCAAGCCAGGAGAGAGGGCGGGCAGGGTGGGCATAGGAGGGGGAAGGGCTGGAGACAGGGAGGGCCATGGAGGAGGTGATGCTGGGCTGGAGTGGCCATGGGAGGGGCAGGGGCAGGGTGGGAGAACCCAGGAGGGGGCAAGGCCAGGGGTGGATCACCCTCAGGCTTTCCTCCTAGCAAAAGGATGTGGTCGCTCGCCCCATCCTTATGCTGGAAGGAAGGTGAGGCTTTGAAGGTCCCTTGTCCTCTGCCTGCCTCTCTCTTCTGCCAGCATCAGAACGAGGTCTCGTCTCGTCCTGGCACCAGGAGAAGGGAGAGGCAAGCGGTAGGAGAGGTGGCTTTAGAGCCACTTCACCCTCTGCTTGCCTCTTTGCCTGGGCCAGGCTTCTTCCAACATTGGGACAGGACCACTGGCCCTTCCCTTATGCCTGGAGGAGGGCCCAAGGAAGGCACGTGGAGGGCCCAAGGAAGGCTCCCAGCCACTGCATGCCTTCCTCCCTGATCCTTTCAGCATAAGGATGTGGCAGGCTGCCCAAAGGACAGAGGAAATTTTGAGGTCAGACAAAAGGGCCCAGAGGGCCATGTCTGGCCCGCAGGCATTCGTTTACCCATGCCTGTCTCAGAGCCATGGGTTTTGGGATCTGTTTTGGAGCTTTGATATTTCAATAACAAGTACACTATCTTGTTGAGCCCTGCATTAAGCATACTATCGGAAATTGGGTTATTAAAGATAGTACACTTTATATGAACACATATGGTAAAGTTAAATAATGGATTTTTAAAAATATCTCTCTGAGCTCTTTTGACTTATACAAGAGTTTTCTACTTCCACAGGAAAAAGAATTATACAAATATCACAGGAGGTAATTTTGAGTTGGAGGATGGGGAAAATAGCCACTGAAGTATGTTTCTTGATAGCATGCCTTTATCTCCGGTGTCAGCTTAAAGGTTGTGTGCTTCAATTACCCCTCCTCTTAAGTTAGAAGTCCTGTAGGTACCATAGCAACAAGCTGTATCACATGGTTTTCTGTGATGCCACCTATAAGCAGATGTGAACCGTGCTGGCTAATACAGTCTGAGCAAGTGTCAGACAGAGAGAGTACTCAGCCAGACTCTGCTTTGCTTCAGAATAATTCATCAGTATATGTTTCCTCGCCCCCCTCTGACTGACATAGGTAAATCCCAGCTTGCAACCCAAGAGAATCCTAATTACCACTCCCCCTTTCAAAAAGAAACTGTCAGTGTCATTTACATTCTGCAGACTTTTCCCCCCTGCATTGCTCAAAAGCTTATAGCTCAAAATCTGTATGCCTGGGGTTATTTGCTTGCAGTCACTGCAGGGTCTCATTCTTTGCTATCAGTGTAATTGATCGTGTCTGCAAGGCTGCTCATTCATATTAGAAAATGGTATTGTTGCTGTTGTTGTCTGCCTACCTGCCTGCAAGTCATTTCTAACTTATGGAAAACCATAAGACAAGCCTCGTACAAGGTTTTCTAGGAAAAATTTCTTCAGAGGGTGGTTGCTGTTGACTTCCTCTGAGGCTGAGAGAGTGTCCAATGTCACACAGTGGGTTTCCATGACTGAACAAACACTTCTCTGCCCAGTATCCTAAGCCAACATTCATTTTATTCTAAACATTACATCTTATCTAAAAAATGGAAAAATATTGAATCAGGAAGGAAAAACATAATTGTACATGATGGTCTTCATCCAAAAGAATTGGAAGTTACTAAAATGGGATGGGCAGGAGGAGGGAACGGCACAATTAGGTACAATCTCTGTATAGATCAGGGGTCCTCAAACTAAGGCCCAAGGACCGGATACGCCCCTCCAACGTCATTTACCCGCCCCACGCTCAGGATCAACCTAAGTCTGAAATGACTTGAAAGCACACCACAACAACAACAGCAACCCTATCTCATCAGCCAAAAGCAGACCCACACTTCCCATTGAAATACTAATAAGTTTATATTTATTTAAGATGTTCTTCATTTTAATTATTGTGTTTTTTTAAGTGGGTTTTTTTTTTTGCACTGCAAATAAGATATGTGCAGTGTACATAGGAATTCATTCATGCTTTTTTCAAATTATAATCCTGCCCTCCAACATTTTGAGGGACTGTGACCTGGCCCTCTGTTTAAAAAGTTTGAAGACCCCTGATATAGATAATAGGAAATATTGCATTTGTTTATGTGTATACATGTGTATAGATGTTTTATTGTTCTTTCCAATAAATATGGAAATTTTAAATATAATAATAATAATAATAATAATAATAATAATAATAATAATAATCTATATACACATTAATATTGTTTGACTTGATAACCACTATATTTAATATATTGTGCCAGCTGGGCCAACTAGAAATACATACAAATATAATTTGCAGAGTGTCTCACAATCTTTAATTATTGCAGTTTAGTAAGACCTCTCCCACTTTCTCTCTTTGTCCTCATCTTTCATCCATTGATCCAAACTGAGTTTAAAGTACAAATAGATTTGGCATTCACTTAATTCAGTAGGAGAAAATAAGAGGAGAAATCTTGCTCTTCCCAAAAGGCTCAGGCAAAACCAAACTGCTGCAGCTTCTGAGCTTCCATCTTGTTCCTTATTAATATAGTTTGAAACCCTGGATACACTCGTGCTCATAAACAATGTTACTTGGCCACACATGTCCTGGCTTTCATCTGTGAAATGTTGGAGATGTTTTTCCTTCCTTCCTTCCTTCCTTCCTTCCTTCCTTCCTTCCTTCCTTCCTTCCTTCCTTCCTTCCTCTCTCCCTCCCACCCTTCCTTCCTTCCTTCCTTCCTTCCTTCCTTCCTTCCTTCCTTCCTTCCTTCCTTCCTTCCTTCCTTCCTTCCCACCTACCTACCTACCTACCTACCTACCTACCTAAAAAATCTATGGAACTAATGTAACACTATACAACCTGCTCTTCTAATATAATATTTTTTCAAAATGTTAAAATTTAGTAGGGATTCCATCATAAATCAAATGTGTAGACAATTTTACATTGAGGATTTTATTACACAAAACCAATACTAGTAACATGAATGAGCACCTTCACTATCACACATCTCTGCATTTCTGTAACTGTGTTGATTCACTGATCTGTAATCCTCCAACTACAATCCTACACAACCTCGTAAGTCTACCTTCCTGAAATTCTGCTGCTTCATAATATTTTTCAAATATTTTAAAGAAATCTTAGCTAAGATTATTTTTAAATGCACATTAAAGTTTAAAACACATCATTTTTGCCTTGGGAATAAGGGGGGGGGAGAGTGGGAATACCATCACCTGGTATCACCTTAGTACAGGCATGCTGGCACAGAAACAGAACAGCCCCATCACACCAAGTAAGTTCATTCTAATATAAAGCCTTCTTTGATCATAATAGCCATTTATCTCTGACTTCCAATCATTAACCAAAATATAAACTATGATTTTAATTTATGTGCCACCATTCTCATGGAATGACATGCTAAACAGCTCATGACAAAACATTAAAAAGAACATTTTAAGCACAATTATAACTATCAAATGAAAAATTCTTGTTAAATGGGAAGCTGTGAAATGGCCATGCTATAACCAAATATTCAGAAACCAAAATACTGTATTGCATTGCATAATAGTTGTGTCACCTTTTGAGGAAGGCAAAATTGATATTTTGTCTTTCCCCGCATAATAGTCGCACCCTTAGATCACTCACTCAGGCTCTTTTGGCACTACAGGACTTGACTCAGTTGGATGCCCAGTCAAGCTCTGCAGCACCAAGGCGGGAGAATGAGTTTGCCTGTCCCCTCCACAGCTACCCTGCTTCCCCCAAATAAAGGGGGGGGGGATGCAACTATTATGTGGTGAAATATGGTAATTTTTCCAAGCATGCAAAAATTTAAGAAATAAAGAAAATTGTAGAAATAAAGAAAATCGACATACCAGATTCTAAGTTTGCAAGTCTGTTATAACATTTCACAAGTAGAGGTCAGAGACAAGTTCTGTGACTGATGTGGACTCTCCCAGCTCCAGGGCTATGGTACAACTCTACAGTTCTGGTATCATTATGTAATAGGAATGCTTCTCAAATGAGAACTAGTGATCTCTAGCAATAAGAATGATAGGTAAGGAATGCAAGATTTACATGCTTCTTGGCCTAATCCTCACCTACAACCCACAGAATTATCATAAGGAAAAAACAGGGTTGGGGTAGACACAGAATGCTGAGGGAAACGTGGAAGTAAGGAAGGATCATTATTCTTCATCATCACCCTCCCCCTCCCTATCATCGTCGTCATCATCATATTTAATCAAGTAATACAATTTGATTCAATTGTGTGTAAAAAGGAAATCTGTACAGAAAATTTGAAATATATTGTTCTGCTTCAACAATATACACTTGTAGTCTGCAGCAATTTGTGACTGAATAAATAATAATAATAATAATAATAATAATAATAATAATAACACTTTATTTGTACCCCGCTACCATCCTCCCAAGGGACTCGGTGCGGCTTACATGAGGCTGAGCCCAAATACAACAATACAAGCAATAATAACAACGATACAAGCAATTAAAATAAAAAACATAGACAATAAAATATGCAACAATTAAAGATAAGACAACACACAATTAGAAACAGTGGGAAGGCCAAAATTGGAAATGATGCCGGGACATGGGCGAAAAGGTGAAAGTGGCGTTTGTGGAAAACGTACAAGCAGACCTAATATTTAAAGTGCTTTGGAGGACCACATTATTTCAACTTTGGGCCCTTTCACACTACACATTTATAGCACCAAATTCCATTTTAACTGCCATGGCAACATCCTCTGGATTTCTGGTAGCTGTCTGACTGAGAATTGTAAATACCCCTCTTGAACTCCAAATCTCATTTGATGGTCAAAATGGAGCTATAGTACTATAATTACATAGTGTGAATGAGCTCCTTGTTTGGGTGCAAAAAAAATCGGGTTTCACTAGCATTTCTGAGAGAAGGAAGCGAGAAAGAGAATTTTTATTGATTGGTTGAAAATTGTATCTCACACCTCCAAATTCTACACCATTCAGTTTTTTTCTCTGCTGCACCCTACAAACAGTATCAAATGTAAATACACTGAAGTGTTCTGTAAAACAGATTTTCCATCAAATAATTATAACCACCAGGAAGGAGGAGTGTCCCTGAGGAAGCAGAGGGTTCCTGAAATCCAGATTTCACTTCTCCCTGCCATGACATCACACATCCCTTTCTATCTGTACCCTAATTATGAAATTTAAGTTCCTGAGAATCTGATAATATTGTGACCCTTTAACTGCCCCCCACACTTTCTATCATTTCAAGACTTTTCAGCACATAATCTCTTCCTTGTTTCCGTGTTTCATCTGCTCCTTTCCTGAGCTTTCTATATCAGTTTTCCTACCGTTGCCTGTACAGCTGTACTGCTTATCACTCTCATGGTCATGCAATTAAGGCTTTGTGCCATTTTTTACCCATCCTCATCTCCACACTTTCTCCCTTTCTATATTCCTCCCTGCACATCCAAAGGACTTCAACAACACAGCAGCTGTGTTAATGGCTAGGGAGGAGTTGGCCCACTGACATGTAACAGACAGGATGTATTTACTGCTCCAATCTGCAGTTAAATGGATCATACCGGAAAGTGCATATGCACATAAACATAGTAAAAAAGGAAACTAGTTGTATCTGAAATTGCAGCAGGAGAAAAGAGAGAGGCTTAGAATAGAGAGTGATCACAAAGTCCATCACTGCAACTCCACTCTTCATTGTTTCTTCAAAGGGACTAGGAAATCCTACCATCTCTGGGCCATTCCAACCTGACAGTGATGACAGCCACTTTTGTCCTCGATCAGCAGCCAGTTCCCCACCCAGAAAGCCCCCTGACATCCCTCTTTGATCGCTGAAAAAATAAAGTGTTTGCCCTCATCTTTGTTTGTACTGATTCAAAATCATTGGAGCTGTCTTGGCAGGAGCGAACCCAGGATTGCAGATAACAGTAACTTCAATTTTGGTTTGCCTGTCTCATGCAATAAAGTCCTACATATTTATAGTCCTATGATTTCACGTTATTTTCCATGACTGCATTCTGTTCAATAATAGAGACTGCAGTTTGGTGAGCACTGGAGCTCTCTAAGTGAGAACTCTAAATGCTGTTATGTACTTCAAGTCAACTTTTTTGGAGGGAGTTTGTTTTTGCCTCTCTCTGAAGCTAAGAGAATATGACTTGCCCAGGATCACCCTGTGGATTCCAAAGCTAAGTGAATATTTGAATCTTGGTCTTGATAACTCTAATTACTCTTGCCTGAACTACAAACTCCAGGATTCCACAGGATGGAAGCAAGAAAGTTTAACTCATATTATAAATGTGTAGTATGAGAGGGTCTTCAGTTCCACCACTATCACAGGCAGATTTGCTGCAGAAGAGGCCTCCATAGTGACTGCTCCAGGCCTGTAGGACTCTTTCCCACAAAATGCATAGTTGAACCCACTTTTGTTCTCCTTTTCTTAGTGGTGAATGCCATTCCCATACCTTGGGAAGTCAGACTTGGCCACGGTAGTCCACACTCTGGTTACATCCTGAATACACTACTGCAAGGCGCTCTATGTAAGGTTGCCTTCAAAGACTGTTCAGAAGCTACAAATGGTTCAACTGACAGTAGCCAGGCTGCTAACTGGAGCTATGTACAGAGAGAGGACATTCCTCCTGTTGCATAATAATAATAATAATAATAATAATAATAATAATAATAATTTATTTATACCCCGCTACCATCACCCCAAGGGACTCGGTGCGGCTTACATGAGGCCAAGCACAAAATACAACAATACAAGCAATAACAACAACAATACAAGCAGTTTAAAAACAACAAAACAATGAAACAATAACACAAACATTATCAAATAGGACAACACACTTTAAAAACTATGGGTAGGCCAAATGTAATTAAAATTAAAATAATGCTGGACATGGGCAAAGGAAGTGATAAGGCAGTTTATGGAAACATACAGGCAGACCTAAAAACAATATGAAGTGCTTTGGAGGACAAAGTGCTATGGAATCACTATTCTGGGAAGGCACACTGGAACAACCATGTCTTCAAGCTCCTCTTAAAGATTGCCAAGGTTGGGACATGCCTGATGTCCTTAGGGAGTGAGTTCCAGAGTCGAGGGGCCACCACCGAAAAGGCCCTCTCTCTCATCCCCACCAATCGCACTTGCGATGCAGATGAGAGTGTGAGCAGGGCCTCTCCAGAAGATCGAGAGCATTAGCTCCACTGGCTGCCAGTCCACTACTGAACACAATTCAAAGTGCTGGCTTTATCCTATAATGCCCTAAACAGTTCCTGCCCAGCTTACCTATCCAAACGTATCTCATTCTCCCCCTATGAACCATCTTGTAGGTTAAGATCTTCTGGGGAGGCTCCGCTCTTGGTCCCGCCTTCTTCTCAGGCTCAGACTAGTGGGGACCAGAGACAGGACCTTCTCAGTGGTGGCCCCTTGACTGTGAAGCTCCCACCCCAGTGACATTAGATCACCCCCACCCCTCCTGGCCTTCAGAAGGGAAGTGAAAATGTGGCTTTGAGATCAAACCTTTGGAGAATAATTGTAGTGCAATAATAGATATGGATTGTGTGAAATGACCACTGGAATGGTCCCGGATTATGATTGTGGATGGCCTTGAGAAAAGCTGGATATAAATAAGGCAAATAAATAAATACATAAATTCTATCTAGACAAGGTTTTGACCAGCAGCCATTCTGACATAAAATATCAGCCTGTTTGCTTCATAGCAGCAATCCATTCTGCCCCACAATGTGTACAAGTGACACAATTGCAGTCATTTTCTCTCAATATAACATATTTATCTGGTTGTTTCAGAGTTCAAATATTTTTGGCTTAAACATTAGAAAACTATAGGGATTTAAATAGAAGGCTCAAGAAAGAATGCACGAATAGGGGTCTTGAACTGCAGTTTATCCTGAAGTTCAGATGACCCATTTGCCACCAATCCAATTCTTCAGCCTGACAGTATCTGGCATAGAAAAATGGGGTCAGCAAGGTTGTGGGGGACTTGGGGGCAGAATTGTTTGAGAATCAGTGGGATAGAATTGGCAAGCGACCATAAATTGCATGGAAACCCAGGAATATCTTCATTGGCCGTCTTTTCTTTTTAGAAGAATGTAAATAAGACCTGCTCTGTAGGCTAAGGCTTCTGTCAACAAAGAGCTCGTGATCTGCATTTCTATGGTGAGAAAATCACTGTTTAATAGGATTTTGTTATTAGTGAGTTTGCAAGATCCTTGGAGATATTTTAGTTTGAGAGCTACAGCCCTAAGATTGTTTGTTAAGACCTTTCCCGTTTATGCTGTACAGTCAGCATACATACTAATTTGTGTTGTATTATTTTTAGATCATGGCAGCTAACACCTTTATTAATGGTTGCTGCAGAGAATTCTCTCTTAACCACTGCAGTAGAAGGTACTTACTAACGTACTCCATTTAGTCCTTGTCAAGGATATCCATCTCTATTTTATGCAGATTTCCTTGAAATTAAGTCCTAGATAAATAAATTTTCATAGGATTCCAACATTATGCTGCATGCCCATATTGCACTGTACTTTTGGTGGTGAAGTCCTAGGGAATTACATATTCTCAAAAGTCCCCAGTTTGTCAAGGGTAATCCCCATTAATCCTATGTCATTACACATTTTCAGCTGCTTTAAAAATATCCAAGTTTTTCTTTCCTCCTCTCACATTCCCCCTTCATCCTCAGTATACTTCCCATTGCTGCAAATAGTGGTCAAAATCCAAAAATATTTCAAGAGAAGATAGGAGACAGTCTTGCCCTTCCGCGTATATTCAAGCAAAATCATAGAATCATAGAATCATAGAATCAAAGAGTTGGAAGAGACCTCATGGGCCATCCAGTCCAAACCCCTGCCAAGAAGCAGGAATATTGCATTCAAATCACCCCTGACAGATGGCCATCCATCCTCTGTTTAAAAGCTTCCAAAGAAGGAGCCTCCACCACACTCCGGGGCAGAGAGTTCCACTGCTGAACGGCTCTCACAGTCAGGAAGTTCTTCCTCATGTTCAGATGGAATCTCCTCTCTTGTAGTTTGAAGCCATTGTTCCGCGTCCTAGTCTCCAGGGAAGCAGAAAACAAGCTTGCTCCCTCCTCCCTCCTCAAATTGCTGCAGTATCTCCTGTCTTGTCTGTTCTTCATTAGTAATTGTCATCACCTTGACCACATTTTCATGTATCTCAGTTACACGCAGATTAGATTTCATCTATAAAATGTTAGAGAGTATGGAACTGCTTCCAGCCATTAATCTGGCACTAGGGGAACCACAATTTACTCTGGATCTTCCTGGAAGTTCCAGAGTGATCTCAGTGTCCTTGACATGTGGACAAATGACTCATGCTAGATCTGGGGTGATCCAGAGTCCACACATCAAAAACACTCACTGCTATTTCACCAACTAGAAACAACTCCAAGTAGTTCTCCAGCAGAGCCACGCTGGCAGCATCACTTCTGGAGACCACATCGTTGGATGCCCTGTTGTGGTTGTGTGTCATTGCTAGCAAACTCTGCCAGAAGGCGCTTGGAGCAGTTTCTGGCCTGCGAAATGGCAGTAGTGGTGGTTCCCAGGAGGCCAGGGCACTGTGCTGATGCTCTATCAGGCCATCTAGACACCAACCACAGTCTGGCTTCAGGCCTGGTCACGGTACCGAGATGGCTTTGGTTGCCTTGATGGATGACCTCCGTAGGGAGCTGGACAGGGGGAGTGTGACCCTGCTGGTTACGATTCAGTTTTATTTTGCTGTATTTTATTTCATTTCATTTTATTGTATTTGTTGTTTGGGCTTGGCCTCATGTGAGCCGCCCCAAGTCCCAGTTGGGGGAGATGGTGGCGGGGTATAAATAAAGTTTATTTATTAATAATTATTATTATTATAATACTGAAACAGGGCTGTAATGTCTTCTGGGAAATTCCGATTGATAAGTGCAATGGTGTCTGCTATGGGGGCGTTGGTGAACAGAGACCCCACATCAAAGCTGATCAGTTTGTCATTGGCACTGAGTTTGAGATTGCTGCTTTTTTTTTTCAAAGTGGGCTAAGTCCTTAATGTAGTGAGTCCAATATGGGTTTGAAGTTGTGCGGCCAGAAATTATGCCAAAATGTATGGCAATTCTGTTTCCTACTGGTGGCGGTAACAGCAAAATAGATCATATTATTTTGCAGTTTGGTTCAATCAGTCAGTCGCATTTGACCACAAAATAACATTCCATAAGAAATGTGGTGCAATTCTCTCTTAGGAAATTGACTAAATTCCTTCATTTCTTGGATGAGTGAGATACAGCTAAAAGTACTATGAGAATATAGACTAATTGGGCACGAGGTGGCTGCATAAGGACATTTTACTGTCTTTTTATATAGTTTCTTATCAATGTCATTGTTATCTTTACAGAAAACACTCACTAGTACAGGACCTCTGTGGCCTGTTTTCTCCATAGTAGAAATCCATTTGTTCTCTGCTCTCTAAGTGCTGTATTCTCAAAAATTCAGGGCTGCTCTCAGTATAAAAGCTGAAGGCTGGCTATCATAGGTCATATATTTTCCCTCCACTATTGACAACAACAGCGGCTTTTACATGATGCATTTGAGCATAGGGAATGCTCAAGTCTGAATTGCAGAAAATACTAAGCAAAACAAAATCACTTCCTTGTGACAGTGATTCTTGGAGAATGTCTCTGGACAGTAAAATATTTGCAGTCGTGCCCACACAGCCACAATATGGAGCCTTTTAATGCTCTTGATAATAAATGGAGGTGCTCTGCAATCTCCTCATAAGATGGTGGCAATGATTATATCACAACTTAATTTGTTTTATACCTTTCTCTGGGATGAGATCCAAGCCATTCAATTAACATCTTATTTTACAAATATTTAAAGAGAATTAGATATTATTATTATTATTATTATTATTATTATTATTATTATTATTATTTAAACAGTGTGGAACACATCTCACCACGCTAAAACAGTAGATGTGGCTCTTAATGAGACATGCCGCATTGTTTGTTTTGTTCTGTTAGAAATGTAATACAATTGTCTGGTTGCCCCTGACACGATAAATAAATAAATAAATAAATAAATAAATAAATAAATTTAAACCGTGGTTAAAACAGTTAAAACACAATTACTAATAAAGATTAAAAAATAAAATGCAGCACACCACTTTGCATACATTAGTGCTATATAATTTAAAAGCTAGCCTAAATGAAATGCTCCTCACCAGCTGACGGATAAAGTGCAGGGAGGGGGTAACTGGACTTTGTGTAGAAGGATATTACTTACGATATGCAAACTATGTGCAGAAGGTATATATGAAACATAAATGATATCCATGTTTATTCTAGGATCTCATCTCCAAGATATCTCATTGTGGAAATATATGCAAATACAAGTATTCCAAAATCCCCAAAATACAAATTCCAATGCTCTTCTGGTCACCAGCATTTCGAAGAAGTGCTCTCATCACATCTAGGTTAGATTACAGCAACACCCTCTACGTGGGGTTGCCTTTGAAGACTGCTCGGAAGTTTCAAATAGTCCAGCGAGGGGCAGCCAGGTTAATAACTGGAGCGGCGTACAGGGAGCACACAACTCCCATGTTACGCCAGCTCCACTGGCTCCCAGTTTGCTACCGAGCACAATTCAAAGTACTGGCTTTGGCCTATAAAGCCCTAAACGGCCCCGGCCCAATTTACCTGTCTAAGCAAATCTTCCCCTATGAACCACCACGGAGAATAAGATCTTCTGGGGAGGCCCTGCGCTCGGTCCTGCCACCATCATAGGCACGTTTGGCGGGGACGAGAGACGGGGTCTTCTCAGTGATTGCCCCTCGGCTATGGAACTCCTTTCCTAATGAGATCAGGTCAGGCCCCTCCCTTTTGCCCTTTAGAAGGGTGATAAAAATGAGGCTGTGGGACCGAGCCTTTGGGACTGTGTAATGAGGCAGTGATAGGAACTCTCAGTATGCCAACCAAATTCGATATGGTTGTTGAGACAGTTCTAACTAGAAGATTTTAATGTCAAGATAAGTGATTTTAATGCTTTTATATGTGTACGGTCTAGTATGTTTCGGCATTGAATGTTTGCCATTTTATGTTGTGCTCTGCCCTGAGTTCCCTTTGGGGTGAGAAGGACGGAATATAAATAAACAAATAAACACTCAAGCTGTATCAACAGCAGCCTTTGGGCAAAGGTTACCGCTGAGTGTCAGAGCACATGCTGCGCAAGTAGAAGTCCTATATATGATCCCTGGCAACTCCAAGAAAGGGCAGAAATACTTCTTTCTGGGGTTTTGGAGAGCCACTGCCAGCCTGAGTAAACAATATGGGGCTAGTATGGTTTCTATAAAATAGTTTCATAAGTACCCAAGTAGGCACAGGACTTCTTTACTACAGTAGGTCTCGCTTATCCAACATAAATGGGCCAGCAGAATGTTGGATAAGCGAAAATGTTGGATAATAAGGAGGGATTAAGGAAAAGTCTATTAAACATCAAATTATGTTATGATTTTACAAATTAAGCACCAAAATATCATATTTTACAACAAATCGACAGAAAAAGCAGTTCAATACACAGTAATGTTATGTAGTAATTACTGTATTTACGAATTTAGCACCCAAAACATCGCAATGTATTGAAACAGCTGTGGATCCGGGCGGGAGGCAGTCTGCATTTGAGTAATACATAATGCTTGATGAGAGAAGGTTGGATAAGTGACACTCTGTTGTGACATCATTGAACACAGATAGCTTAGGAAGCTATTTTGAAAAAGAATAATGACTCGTTTTAATTCTATTATTCTAAAAATGATTATGAATTAACTTTAGGGTTGCAATTTTAACATGTCATTATTTGCTTTCAAGTACCATTTATGGGTAAGTCAACTTTATGTATAAGTCAAGGGCAACTTTTAGGATTGGGATACCCCTGTGGACAGGCCCGTAGCCAGGATTTTGATTCGGGGGGGGGGGGCTGAGTTTGATTTGGGGGGCCTGAGTCTGAGTGAAAGAGGGTCTACCCTAGCAAACTTTTTGTATCGTTACCCCAATACCCCCATGCATATGAGATATATTGAGCATGGTGATCAGATCATGATATGAATAAACATAACAGTTTAAATAATGTACCAGTAAGGCCTTTTCACGGACCACACTGAGAATTTCGGGGGGGCTGAAGCCCCCAAAGCCCCCCCCCCCCCCGGCTACATGCCTGCCTGTGGATAAATTGAGGATCATTTGCTCTAGCCTTCAAGAGTCCAATTCAGCCAGGACCACATTACCCTGACCCACATTTTAAAGTAAAGAAATAGAAAAACAACCTTCCAGCCACAATATATATATATATAGTAAGCTATAATGTTGTAGCTCAGTAACCCACAAAATTCCCCCATCAGACATATTGCTTAACCTGTTGCCACGCTGGTTGTATATTGCTACTTGTAAGGAATTACTTCCCACTTGCTCCCCTCCAACATGTAGCCAAGTACAATGGTAAATGGCAAAGAAACAAAGAGATAAAGAACCCAAATATTGCTTTGAAATAACAGTTTCTTCCTGCTGATATGACATTCTGGGCATGAAAAAATACTTTTAAAATAATCCTTTTGTATACTCTCTATGTCTCCTCATCTAAAAACATAAAGGGCACTGCTAAGAAGAGCAACAATGAGTCCTGGCTGTTCAGACACAGAACAGAAAAGAGCCAGAGTACTCTCAGGATCCGATTTTACTTTTAAATAGGAGAGGTAGGTGGTTCTAATATCACTCAATCTGATGGTGAATTTGGACTGGGGTTTAGTCTGAATGAGCTTTCTAGGTCTTTGCGGTTCACATCTGGACCTGATTCACCATCCCATCCATATTGGAGCCACACACACTGTCAGATAAATTGTACACAAAGGAAGGGATGGGGAGACATCTGAATTAATCCAAAAGTTAAACCAAATCTTGGTAAATAGACTTGGGAGAAAAGAAGACACTCAGGTCTGCAAACAAGATGGGGGGGGGGGTGCCTTTGCATGAACAGATCAGTTACCACTGTATGATATCTGTAGATGGCATCATCTCATGAGGAAAAACTATCATGAAACTAGTACAGGCATGGGCAAATTTCAGCCCTCCAGATGTTTTGGACGTTTTAGCCCTCCATATGTTTTCCCAGAAATCCCAACCAGCTTACTAGTTGTTAATAATGGTGAGAGTTGAAATCCAAAACATCTGGAGGGCTGAAGTTTGCCCATGTTACTGCAGCCAAGGTACAGTCCAACTGTGCTTGTCACCCTCATTTTCCTTACCTACACTTTCAGATTATCTACATAACATTAAAACAGTGCAATAAAGACATCAAAATAAACATTTTCTGTACCTGACCTAAATAGCCTAAGAACAACAGCTCCTTTCAGATCTTGGACATTAAGCAGGATCAGCCCTCATTAATACTTGAATGAGAGACCACCAATCAATACCAAGTGATGCAGGCTATATTTCAGAGGAAGGAACTGCCAAAACCACCTCTGAGTATTCTTTGCCTAAGAAAACCCTATAAAATTCATCACATCACCATACGTTGATGACTTGTGTCATAAATCAAAATGAATGATAAATGAAATCAAGAGATCAGAAGAGAACTAAGACTGAAGATATGAAGGAATTCGAGGAAGTCCTCAAGTGTAACGATATATTATTAAATACCAAATTCTAAATTATCCATGCCATCGTATTTCCAGTTTCTAAGTATGGATGTGAAAGGTGGACAATGACAGGAGAAGAACTATCTGATCAGAAATGTGGTGATGGAGTTCCAGAGATACCATGGTCTACCAAAAAGAAAATAACTGGGTTCTTTAAGATCATCCGGGGAGGCCCTGCTCTCAATCCCGCCCTCATCACAAGTATGTTTGGTGGGGACGAGAGACAGGGCTTTCTCTGTGGTGGCCCCTCGGCTATGGAATGCCCTCCCTAAGGAGATTAGATCGGCTCCCTCACTCTTAACATTTCGGAGACAAATTAAGGCATGGTTATATGAGAAAGCGTTTACAAATGCAGAGTAACTGACATAGGAAATGGAATCACTCGACAATGAAACTTGGACAACGTTATTTAACTAGGAGACACTGATGATAATGTTGGTTTTTATTGTTTTTATCACTTCTATTGTGGTTTTATACTGTTTTAATATTCAATTTGTATTTTTTGTTATGTGTACTGACTTGTTGTAAACTGCCTTGAGTCGCCAATAAGACTGAGAAAGGCAATATACGAGTATAGTAAATAAACAAATAAAGCAAATCAAGCTTGATTTCTCATGAGAAGCCAAAAGGCTGTTGTACTTTAGAGATATCATGAAAAGATGTGACTCACTGGAAAATATGATCATTCTGTTAAAAAGTGGAAAGCAATAGGGAATGATGGGACCTCGCTGCAGATGGATTGTCTCAATCAAAGAAGCCATTTAGTCTGTAAGATCTGAGCAGGACTGTTAATGACCAGGGCTCATGAGGCTTCTCATTCATAGGACATCATCACATGGATGAGGTCCAGGGCTGTGATTCGCCAGCCTCTGTGCGGAATCATGTTGGTAGTGAGGCAGCAGTGGGGCAATCCTGGTGCCCTGACCGCTAGCTGACGGTTTGCCATCCCACGTAAGGAAACATTGCCATTCAGCCAAAACCCCAATGTTCCTTATGGAGTGTGTAGTGGCTTTCATGTTGGTGGCAGCAGCCTCTCACCATGCTGCTGCCTCAGTTTGCCCACAGAGCCCTACGTCATTTAATGGGCAGCATGGGGCTACAAGGGTGAACCAGGGCAGAAGCATCCTAAGACGTTTCAGTTGCCCCGTGTGATAAGGTTGATAGTGATGAAGTTGACTTGATGGCAAATTAGAAGAGGTTTCAAGTGAATTGTAATGTCAACAATTTAGTATGTGCAAAAATTCAATAAATATCTGCTGCATGTTGCTATCTTTGCCTGAACACTATTCCTACTAATATCTCTATATCTTGCCCTTTTCAAAGAGCCCACCAGGGAGGAGCATGTTAAAGCTAAAAATAGCACCACGAGACTAATAAACCCATTGAAACAACAACAAATGCAATATAATCAAATACTTTAAATTAAAAATAATTTAAAGTCTATTGGTCTAGCTTCATAGCCTTCCTGAAAGTAAGGGAAGAAAGGTTTATTCTGATGAGAACACAATTTAGAAACAGGAAACGATGTAGGAGAAAGCCCAATTTTCCTGAAACAGAAGCCTCTGTGGGCAACAGTCTCCTCTGCATGGCCTCTAGTCCACAGCAGCCCATGGGATGCCCAGAAGGAGTATGTGAGTGCAAAGTCACTTTACCTTTCCTGTTGCCCAGCAACTGGCACTTAAAACCATGCCGCATCAGGTACTGAAGGGAATATACAGCCATTGACTGCTATCAGTTGCTAGGTTTATTCTTTGCTCATCCTGTAACATAATGTTTCCTAAAGTTCTTCCACTTGTGCCCTCCCCCCTTCCACCTGAAACAATTGTACAAGTTCTCCCACTTAAAAAGATGAGAGAGGCCTGTAACTGACATCATAGGTAGACCTCAACTATGCGAGACAACATGAGAAAACGCATCCAGAAAATCATATTGTCTGATTTTTGACGAATTTATTTGCAAATTATGGTGGAAAATAAGTATTTGGTCCATAACAAAAGTTCATCTCAATACTTTGTGATATATCCTTTATTGGCAATGACAGAGGTCAAACGTTTTCTGTAAGTCCGCACAAGGTTGGCACACACTGTTGCTGGTATGTTCCTCCATGCAGATCTCCTCAAGAGCAGTGATGTTTTGGGGCTGGCGCTGGGCAACACGGACTTTCAACTCCCTCCAAAGGTTTTCTATAGGGTTGAAATCTGGCAACTGGCTAGGCCACTCCAGGACCTTGAAATGCTTCTTACGAAGCCCTCCTTCATTGCCCTGGCGGTGTGCTTGGGATCATTGTCATGCTGAAAGACCCAGCCATGTTTCATCTTCCGTACCCTTGCTGATGGAAGGAGATTTGCTCTCAAAATCTCACGATACATGGCCCAATTAATTCTTTCATGTATACGGATCAGTCGCCCTGGTCCCTTGGCAGAGAAACAGCCCCAAAGCATGATGTTGCCACCCTCACGCTCCAAAGTAGGTACGGTGTTCTTTGGATGAAACTCAGCATTTTTTTTCTCCTCCAAACACGACAAGTGTGTTTCTGCCAAACAGTTCTTCTTTGGTTTCATCTGACCATATGACATTCTCTCAATACTCTTCTGGATCATTCAAATGCTCTCTAGCAAACTGCAGTCGGCCCCGGACATGTTCTGACTTAAGTAGGGGGACACATCTGGCACTGCAGAATCTGAATTCCTGGCAACGTACTGTGTTACTGATGGTAGCCTTTGTTACGTTGGTCCCAGCTCTCTGCAGGTCATTCACCAGGTTCCCCTGTGTGGTTCTGGGATTTTTTGCTCACTGTTCTTGTGATCATTTTGACCCCATGGGGTGAGACCTTGTGTGGAGTCCCAGATCAAGGGAGATTATCAGTGGTCTTGTATCTCTTCTATTTTCTAATTATTGCTCCCACAGTTGATTTCTTCACACCAAGCTGCTTGCCTATTGCAGATTCAGTCTTCCCAGTCTGGTGCAGGGCGACAATTTTGTTTCTGGTGTCCTGCGACAGCTCTTTGGCCTTCACCAGAGTGGAGTTTGGAGTGTGACTGCTTGAGGTTGTGGACAGGTGTCTTTTATACTGAGAACAAGTTCAAATAGGTGCCATTACTTCAGGGAATGAGTGGAGGACAAAGGAGCATCTTAAATAAGAAGTTACAGGTCTTGAGACCCAGAAATCCTGCTTGCTTTTAGGTGACCAAATACTTATTTTCCACCATAATATGAAAATAAATTTGTTAAAAATCAGACAATGTGATTTTCTGGATGTGTTCTCTCATGTTGTCCCTCATAGTCAAGGTCTACCTATGATGGCAATTATAGGCCTCTCTCATCTTTTTAAGTTGAAGAACTTGTACAATTGGTATCTGACTAAATACTTTTTTCCCCACTGTAAATAAAACATTTACTATAATAAATCACATTTGCAAGGCTTACTAAACAGTCTAATTTTCCCTTCTGATGAAGTACAGCTGAAGCACTTTCTGCAGAGTCCACTATAAACATCACAAGTTGTTGCTAACAGATGTGTGTAATGACCTCTTCACATGGGGTGGTTTTCAGCAGCATGCACCGGTTCCTCAATAGTTTCATAATGGAGCCTGCAGGCTCTGATCCCATGATGCAGAGGAACTTCTGACAAGGCTCTATCATAAAACTATTGTGGAACCAGCACATGCCACCACGGTGGCAACACAGGAGGCTTCCTGTGTTGTACCAGAAGCAATGGGGGGAAGCCAGGTGATCAATGCTTCCCCCCATCAGTTGAGGACTCCAGAGAGTCAGGCAATGTAGGGCATGGGGTGACAATTTCCCCATGCCCCCCAACGGGCACCAATGGAATTGCCACGATGCGTTGCGATTCCAGTGGTTTTTGTGATGAGGTCATAAATGTTGAAAACCGCCACTAGCTGGTGTTCAGAAATCTTTACTGTTGCCAAATACTTCGCAATCTCAACATTGGGCCCAGCATTGCTTTGAGCAAGCTGTGGGTAATCTTTTTGTGTTGACCTTATTCTGGGCTAAACGATATTGTGTAGACCGGTATTGTGTAGACCTTCTGTACGGACCTTTCCTGTGTTGACCGATATTGTGTTGTCTGCTTATGCAACTTAAGCTGGTTATAGACCAATCTGAGCTGACCACCACCGTGTTGACCACCTCCGGAAGATTGAGAGACTCATCCGCTATTTTACATCAATCGTCCATAGATTACATCTGAATCACTGCATTTTTTACCAACTGTTACTATACAAAATTCACATATTGCGAACATTCTACGTACTGTTCCTTGTTCGTCTTGCTGCTAATTGGGATTAAGAACATAATTATAGCACTTTAAGGCGCCTGCCTCTGCTGCTAAACCGCACTTGCACTTATGCCCCTTCCCGATACCTCCTTGCCGCACGTTAGTTAGCGCTGAGGGCCAGTCTTGGGTACTTGTTGCACTTTAGATCTTCGCACTTTATAAATTGCCCTAGTGGCCCGCAGGCGTGTCGCCTATTGCGTTGCACTTTATGACTCTTGCACTTTATGATCTTTCTAACTGGTGCGGCTGAGACGTTCACTACACTTTACCACTATCAATCTTATTGAAGTGTACTATTACCACCCATGCGGTCCCCCATCCCCCTACTGGTACTGTCCTTGATATTAGTGACTAGTGGAAGGGACAAGGGAGGAGGTGGGCTGGAGACCGTGGATAACAATGAGGTGGGGAGGGGGGAGAAAGGGAATCAAGGGAATTGGCAAGAAAAAACGCCAACAAACCAAACAACTAGCAAGACAGAAACTAGCAAAACAGAAACTAAGATCTTGGCTTTAGACGGCGGCATGGAGGAGGGGAGGTGTTCCACTAGCCGAGGGGCCCCCATAGAGGTCGTGGTGGGGAGGGGGAGATGCGGAAAAAGGAGACCTCAAATTCGGCCTAATTCGGACCGCTTATCTACATTAATAATCCCAAACCGGTCTCCTAAGGTAAATTGGTGTAACCAGGTGAGCGGGCCCTCTGGATTGAAGGTGGTGCTGTTGAACGCCAGATCTGTCAACGGAAAAACGACCTTTATCCAGGATTTAATCCTGGATGAGCGGGCAGATCTGGCGTGCATCACGGAGACCTGGCTGGATGAAGCTGGAGGTGTAAATCTTACCCAGCTTTGTCCTCCAGGTTTCTCCGTACAGCACCAACCGAGATCCGGAGGACGGGGAGGCGGGGTTGCAGTGGTCTATAGAGATTCCATCCATCTGACCAGGAGTCCCATCCCGCAGACCACAAATTTTGAAGGTGTCCACCTGAGGGTGGGTGACCGGGACAGAATAGGGATTCTGCTAGTGTACCGTCCACCTCGCTGCACTACAGTCTCCCTACCTGAGCTAGCGGGGGTAGTCTCGAGCCTGGCGTTGGAGTCTCAGCGGCTTCTTGTGCTGGGAGACTTCAATATCCATGCCGAGGCGACCCTCTCAGGAGCGGCTCAGGACTTCATGTCTGCCATGGCAACCATGGGGCTGTCCCAAAAAATATCTGGCCCCACCCACTGTGCTGGACATACATTGGACTTGGTTTTCTGCCAGGGATGGGAACAGGGTGGCGGTATGGAGGAGTTGTCCATCTCTCCGTTGCCATGGACTGACCACTTCCTGATCAGATTTAGGCTCACTGCACCCCCTAACCTCTGCA
This sequence comes from Anolis sagrei ordinatus, assembly GCF_025583915.1. Taxonomy (NCBI): domain Eukaryota; kingdom Metazoa; phylum Chordata; class Lepidosauria; order Squamata; family Anolidae; genus Anolis; species Anolis sagrei. Next base: position 184,430,974 of record NW_026844366.1, read on the forward strand.
AAGGTGGAGGACCCATTAAGATGGTCCGCCCCAGGAGGCTTATGGATCCGAATGGATTCCTGACGGCTCTTGGGGAGTTTCCCGCCTCCTCGGTAGGTGACCATGTCGAGGCCTTGGTCGCTCTCTGGAATGGGGAGATGGCCAGGGCAATTGACGTGATCGCTCCGGAACGTCCCCTCTCAAGTAGCCGAGCTAAACCAGCTCCTTGGTTTACTGAGGAGCTGGCAGTGATGAAGCGAAGGAAGAGGGAACTAGAGAGCGTGTGGCGTTCGGACCCAAGCGAGTCAAATCGAGCACGGTTTGTGTCCTACCTAAGGGCATATGCCGCGGCAATAAAGGCCGCAAAGAAAATTTTCTTTGCAGCCACTATTGCGTCTGCAAAAAACCGTCCGGCGGAGTTGTTCCGGATTGTCAGAGGTCTTTTAACTCCCGCCACTTCTGGCGGGAGCCCTGACAATTCGGTCACGCGCTGTGAAGCATTTGCTCGGTTCTTTGCAGACAAAGTCGCTTTGATCCGTTCTGGGCTGGACACCATATTAAATGCAGTCTCAGAGGATGTGACTCGAACACCTGCTTGTCCTATTTTGATGGATTCTTTTCAGTTTGTGAAACCCGAGGATGTGGACAAGATACTTGGAGGAATGAGGCCCACCACGTCCATCCTAGACCCCTGCCCATCCTGGCTTCTGAAAGAGGCCAGAGGGGGATTGGCTGAGTGGGTAACGGTGGTGGTTAATGCCTCCCTTCGGGAAGGCAAGATTCCAGCGAGCCTAAAACAGGCTATTATAAAGCCGCTGTTGAAGAAACCATCACTGGACCCCACTAAATTTGACAACTTTCGGCCTGTCTCCAATCTCCCCTTTTTGGGCAAAGTCATGGAAAGCGTGGTGGCCTCACAACTCCAGGTATTCTTGAGAGACACGGATATTCTGGATCCGGCACAGTCTGGTTTCAGACCGGGACATGGAACCGAGACAGTCTTGGTCGCCTTAGTGGATGATCTGTGCCGGGAGCTAGACAGGGGGAGTGTGTCCCTGTTGGTGCTCTTGGACCTCTCAGCGGCCTTCGATACCGTCGACCACGGTATCCTCCTGGGGCGCCTTGCGGAGATGGGTCTTGGGGGCACTGCTCTGCAGTGGCTCCAGTCATTTCTGGAGGGTCGTACCCAGAAGGTGTTATTGGGGGACTCCTGTTCAACACCACAGCCTTTGACCTGTGGGGTTCCACAGGGCTCTATATCCCCATGCTGTTCAACATCTACATGAAGCCGCTGGGTGAGATCATCCGGAGTTTCGGGGTGCGGTGTCATCTGTACGCAGATGATGTCCAACTCTGTCACTCCTTTCCACCTGCTACTAAGGAGGCTGTCGAGGTCCTGAACCGGTGCCTGGCCGCTGTAATGGTCTGGATGAGGGCGAACAAATTGAAATTGAATCCAGACAAGACAGAGGTACTCCTGGTCAGTCGCAAGGCCGAACAGGGTATAGGGTTACAGCCTGTGCTGGATGGGGTCGCACTCCCCTTGAAGGCGCAGGTTCGCAGCTTGGGGGTGACCCTGGATTCATCATTGAGCCTGGATCCCCAGGTTTCAGCGGTGACCAGGGGAGCCTTTGCACAGCTTAGGCTTGTGCGCCAGCTGCGCCCGTACCTTGGGAAAGCCGACTTGGCCACGGTGGTACACGCTCTGGTCACATCCCGCCTTGACTACTGCAACGCTCTCTACGTGGGGCTGCCCTTGAAGACGGCCCGGAAGCTTCAGCTAGTCCAGCGCGCGGCAGCCATGTTACTAACTGGAGCGGGACGCAGGGAGCACACAACGCCCTTGTTGTCTCAGCTCCACTGGCTGCCGATCTGCTACCGGGCCCAATTTAAGGTGCTGGTGTTATCCTACAAAGCCCTAAACGGTTCCGGCCCAAAATACCTTTCGGACCGCATCTCGGCCTATGAGCCCACGAGGGCCTTGAGATCATCTGGGGAGGCCCTTCTCTCGATCCCGCCTGCTTCACAGGCACGTCTGGCGGGGACGAGAGAGAGGGCCTTCTCGGTGGTAGCCCCCCGGCTGTGGAACACCCTCCCTGTTGACATCAGACAGGCGCCCTCCCTGATGTCCTTCCGAAAAAGCTTGAAGACATGGCTTTTCGAGAAGGCATTTAATTAAGTGCTATTAATCGGTAATTGACGACGGGAACGGATTACGGACTACGAACTTGGTTATGATTCTATGATGAGACGAAGCGGACCATTTAGTTGTAATTGTATTATTCTGTATTATTGTTATTGTTGTTCTTGCCTTTTGTAATTGTTTTTATATGTTGTACACCGCCGCGAGTCGCCCGAGGGCTGAGAGCGGCGGTCAACAAATGAAGTAAATAATAATAATAATTGAGCTAAAGGACCCCATTTGGGGTGAGGCCTCTCAGTTTAAGAAGCAGTGCTTTAACCCACACATACACCACCAAGAAAACAGGCCAAGGACATAGGGTTGCAGCAAAATTATTATAAGTGATGCCAGCTAGGCTCTTTTCCTTTCAAAATTACTGCCGTCATAACTGATCAGCAACAGTAGAATGGTTTTCTGTCAGGAGAGGGATGTGTGTATGTATCTGGGTATGTATTTGCAGCTATCAATTTATAGTAACCCCATAAATTTCATTTGGTTTTCCTAGATAAGGAATACTCAAATATGGTTTTGGCCAGTCCCTTCCTCTGAAATGTAGCCCACAGCACCTGACATTCATTGATACTCACCCATCTAAGTACTATCCAGGTCTGACCCGGCTTAGCTTCCAAGATCAAACATGGGGGTATTTACACCTTGATCCATCAGGAGAGGAAGGCGCATCCACCGAGGCAGAAAGAACTCCGCAGCAAAACATACTGCATATTTGACCCTTGCGTCTTCCTTTCCGGCCCCCTCTTTGTGATATCAGACATTTGACAGAATGAAAATGGATTTCTTTCCGTTCTCAGAATAAGCATTCTTGTAAGTTCCCAGAACTCCTAAATCACCGATGGAATTTTCTTCCTTGTCGTAAATGGGAAAGTAAATTACTTATTTGTGAAGATATTTTTTCATTCCTTTAGAGAGAGAGTGGATTATGTGAAGTGTGGAAAAATTATATTGTTATCCTGATGTGAATTATATCATTTCTTCCAAACCTATAGTAGAATAAAAGTCATATAATTGTGGGATAAGTGTAACAAGACTAAATAGCTGATACAGGCACAGGAGGAAAACTTGTGTTTATTACAGTTCAGTTTAAAGTTTCAAAATGAATACAATTGCAAGAATTTTGAAAAATAATTTCCTCCTCATTACTTATTATTTTATAGCGCCATGGTGGCGCAATGGGTCAAACCCTTGTGTGGCTGAACTGCTGACCTGAAGGTCGGCAGTTTGAATCCGCAAGATGGGGTGAGCTCCCAGCTGTCAGCTCCAAATGCACTTTTTTTTAAAAGCATTATTTTTAAAATTTTAATGATTACATTTGGCCCAGCCATAAGTTTTTAAACGTTTGTTGTGCTATTGTCAATGTTTATTGCTTATTTTTTGTTTATGAGATTTATTTTAACTGTTTTGTATTGTTGTTTGTTATTGCTTTTATTATTGATGTATTGCGGGCTCGGCCTCATGTAAGCGGCACCGAGTCCCTTGAGGAGATGGTAGCGGGGTATAAAATTTTATTATTATTATTTTATTAGCTCCAGCTTCCCCTGCAGGGACATGAGAGAAGCCTCCCACAGGATGGTAAAACATCTGGGCATCCCCTGGGCAACGTCCTTGCAGACAGCTAATTCTCTCACACCAGAAGTGACTTGCAGTTTCTCAAGTTGCTCCTGACACACACAAAAAACCTTATTATTTTGTATATAGGCTACATACACATACATAGGAAGGATGGACAAATAACCTGCTTGTCTTGCCAAAATAGTTTTGATGGGAAAATTCAAAATAAAGTGTGGATCACCAAAAACAAGAGGCTAACTGCAAGGGATGTGAGCAAAATGAAGACATTGTCCCCAGTCAAAATTCTGCCCTTACAAATGACATTTTCCTTCAGTACCTAAATTTCTTGTATTGCAATAACTTAAAAATGTCATTCAGTGTTTAGAAATACAGTTTAGGCTTCCAAAGAAAAGAGGCAGGCATAGTTACCAAGGAGATACGAATACAGCAAATAGAAGAGTGCTGGGTGGAAATGGTTTTCAATGTCTCCCTCTCAGCAATGCAAGAAATTTACAGACGGAAGGAAAATTTCCTTGGGGAGTAGAGTACCTATTTGGAGGCAATGCCCTCATTTTGCCTCCTTTCCTCTCCCGGTGAAGCTCCTGCCAAAACCTCTTTATAAGAGGCTGCTGCTTTACTTAGCTTTGCTCAATGTCGGATTAAAGTGCTAATGTTTAGTTTCACACAGTGTTTCCCAGTTTCCGTCTCCTCCTCCTCCTTTTAAGAGTAAGCACAATATCATCCATTCAGGCCCATTCATCGTCATTGCACCAGACAGTGGCTCTTACGTGGAAAGCACATTCACCGCTCTGGGTGGGAGCTCCCTTGACAAAAAATTTCCACAGCAGCAGGAAACCAGACCAGGAATGTCCTCATTATCCCACATTGACAAAATAACACCAAAGAAAATATTTGTAACCATGTTACTATGAAAGCAAAGGGAAAGTGGAAAAATACCAAATGGCTCGTTTGTAAAAGGCACTAAGCCTTTCTTAAGGGTGAGAGGAAAGGTAAATTCCTTTCCCAAGAGGAAATAAAGTGTATGAAGAATGCCAGACTGCAACTCCCAGCAGCCCAACAAGTGCTAACGGGATAGGGAAAAGGAAGAACTGCTCAACACATTCTTTGCCTTCTCCCAAAAAGAGATTGGCGTTCAACCTGAGCGGTATGGAGAGGGCAAGGTAATAGGGGAAATAAGGATATAGGTGAACTACAATTCCCAGCATCCAAGGTCAACCAGCACCAAACCCCATCTGCATTCAAAGTTGGCCTGTTCCAAATCCATCATTGGCTGGATTCAGTGCTCTCTGTATGCAGATAAACTACAACTCCCAGAAACCAAGGTCAGTCACCTCCAAACCCTGTCTGCATTCAAAGTTGGCCATGTTGGGTCTGTGTGCCAAGTTTGGTCCAGATCCATCATTGATTGGATTCAGTATTAATAGATGCAGGTGAACTATAACTCCCAGAAACCAAGGTCAATCACCCCAAAACTTTGCCTATATTCAAAGTTGGTTAAGCTGGGTCTGTGTACCAAGTTTGGTCCAGCCTAACCAACTCTGAATACAGGCAAAGTTTTGGGGTGACTGACCTTGGTTTCTGGGAGTTGTAGTTCACCTGCATCTATTAATACTGAATCCAATCAATGATGGATCTGGACCAAACTTGGCACATGTTTGGGCCAGATCCGTCATTGGCTGGATTCAAGGCTCTCTCAATGCAGGTGAACTACAACTCCCAGAAACCAAACTCAATCACCCTAAAACCTCACTTGTATTCAAAGTTGGTCATGTTGGGTCTGTGTGCCAACTTTGGTCCTGATCAGCTGGATTCAGTGATCTCTGGATGTAGGTGAACTACAACTCCCAGAAACGAAAGTCAATCATCCCAAAACCTCACCTGCATTCAAAGTTGGTTATGCTGGGTCTGTGTGCCAGGTTTGGTCCAGATCCATCATTGGTTGGATTCAAGGCTCTCTCAATGCAGGTGAACTACAACTCCCAGAAACCAAAGTCAATCACCCTAAAATCTCACCTGTATTCAAAACTGGTCATATTGGGTCTGTGCACCAATTTTGATCCTGATCATCTGGATTCAGTGATCTCTGGATGCAGGGGAACTACAACACCCAGAAACCAAAGTCAATCACCCCAAAACCTCACCTGTGTGCCAAGTCTGGTCCAGATGTGTCATCAGCTGGGTTCACTGCTCTCTGGATGCAGGTGAACTACAACTTCCAGAAACCAATCAATTCCCCTCCAAACCCGTACAGTATTTTCTGTTGGTCATGGGGGCTCTGTGTGCCAAACTTGGTCCTGATCCATCATTGGTTGGGGTCACAGTAGTCTCTGGAAGTGGAATTCAATAGGAAATCGGGCACAAACATCATCACCCATGTCCATGCATACAAACAAACAAACATACCGTATATTATATACGATCTATAGATTACCCCCTTTTCTCTCTAGTTAGAGACCCAAAGTGGCTCATTATGGTCTGTGGAGCAAAGAAAACAACTTCCCAGATTAGCCTGCTGTTCAGGAAGGGCAAAATTAGTTGCAATTGGGCAACTTTGTTTATTCATGTATTGACTAATTAAATTAAATTAATTAAATTAATTAATTAATTAAAGGTCACAGGTTTGAATCTGGTGAGAGCGTGGATAAGCTCCCTCTATCAGCTCCAGCTCCTCATGCGAGGACATGACAGAAGCCTCCTACAAGAATGGTAAAACATCCGAGCATCCCCTGGGCAACATCTTGCAGGCGGCCAATTCTCTCATACCAGAAGTGACTTGCAGTTTCTCAAGTCACTCCTGACATGAAAAATACTGCGTAATTCATATTTTAAAAAAAAAAAATGAGAAAGGGAATACTGGAAATTCCCTCTGCAGAATGAACAAGCCATTCTTTAAATGGAATTCCTTGTTTCTTCAGCTGCAGTGAACACAACAAGCAAAGCCCTTGGATGCACACGCAGTTCTCATCCATACATGTGTGCTTCTTCATTCTCTGCTTCCTGTGCTGCTTTCTTTTGCCCATGCCACTTTGGTCAAGATAGTTCACACTGAACATCAAAGACCTGGCTTGCTTCAAACTCAAGATGAGTAATATAATGACCACAGGAAACTGAGACGTATCTATCAGCAAGCACTCTTCATCTGAAAATGGACAAACAGGAATCTATTGCAAAGTGTTGTTAGATGCATTAAGTTATATGAAATAAAGAAGATCGCATCCCCATAGTTTAGGAAACTGTTTGGGATGAAAATCTGAGCTGGATATCTAAATTATAAAAGCAAAATTACACCCGGATGTGGCTCGCATTCTTTACAACACTGATCAAGGAGGACTGCAGACATGACTTTAATGAACTCCATATTGTTTCCTGTTGTACTGAGATTCTTTTCCCCTGGGTCTACTATTGGACCATTTGTTTTGTTTTGGAAAAGATTTGTTTTTATGTTTGTCAAATATACACTGGGATTACCAAAGAAAACCAACAGCCACGGATTTAAAACTGTTTCTTAAAACACTCCCCTAATAAGATGACTTTTCTCCTGTCTCCCCACGGTCATAATAATTATGCATATCATAATTTATCCCTGATAAAGTGTTGTAAAATGTATTAAATGCACTCATTGCTCCTTTCACTGAAATTCAGAAGGTAATCCCATGACAATATGCTACTGGGCTGACTCAGTGCATTAAGGACTATAATGAGGCTGAGCATGCACAACACTGAATTGTTTCATTAAGCCAGAAATCCACACATCATTTACCAGAGTCATTACTTATATAAAGTCTCTGTTTGTGTTTGAGGAGATGGGGAAGAGCGACTGGTGGTGGTTTCAAAATAGACCTAACAGATGGCAGCCGCTACCACAATGGAGGAAAAAGTAAGCTAGCATAATCGGTGACATTGTTTGGGAATGCTGTTGAAATCCAGCCCTGCCTACCTGTAGGTGACTCATAGCAGGCTCCAAACCAAGAACAGAAAGGGCATTGGGTTAAAGCTTTACTACTGGAGGGAGCAAACTTGCATTTACCTGCCCTCAGGTACAGGAAATACAAATAAGGTAAACAGAAGTATCTCTTGGTAAGGTTACCGAGGGTAATAGACCTTTGGAAACATAGACTCATTCTCCAGATTTTACCTCATTCATTTTAAGTAGCTTGTGCAATATCTAAATATCCAAAGGGGGTTGAGTAACATGGAAGAATAGCACTCTCCAAATTAAGTACCAGTGAAGGATTGTGACAGAAGTGTCACTCAGGATGTGCCGGAAAGTCTTTAAACCCAGTCCCTTCTACACTGACACTATAATGTAGTTCAAAGTGAGTTCAAGGGCAGGGTGTCCACAAAATGACCAAAACCAGGGGTCCCCAAACTAAGGCCCGGGGGCCGGATGCAGCCCTCCAAGGTCATTTACCCGGACCTTGCTCAGGGTCAACCTAAGTCTGAAAGCACACAACAACAACAACAACAACAACAACAATCCTATCTCATCAGCCAAAAGTTTATATTTATTAAAATTGTTCTTCATTTTAATTATGGCATTGTTTTTTTTCAAATTCATTTTTATTGCATTATAGTGTAATTACATGGAAAGTGGTGGAATAATTGTGAAGGAGATAGAAAAATAGGAAATAATAATAGAGATAGGGTAATGTGAAAGGATAAAAAAAAGGGGAAGAAGAAGAAAATTAAGAAAAAAAATATGAGCTTCCATCTTATTCTCCGAAGATCTTCTATATTTGTGTTGTAAAAACAAACCCGAAAGCATGGTAAGAAAAAAAAGAGAGAATGAAAGAGAGTCTTTCATTCTCCATAGTCCAACATGCTTTCCTGTAGTATAGTTATTTATCTTCTATCTTTGTTATAAATCAAGAAATGACCTCTATTTTTTGATGTTTGAGGTAATTTTTCACCCATTATGGTGAATTATGGCATTGTTTTTAAGTGTTTTTTTTTACACTACAAATATGTGCAGTGTGCATAGGAATTCATTCATGTGTTTTTCAAATTATAATCTGGCCCTCCAACAGTTTGAGGGATTGTGACCTGGCCCTCTGTTTAAAAAGTTTGTGGACCCCTGCCCAAAACCAATGCACAGCACATCACACCAGAAATGAAATCTTTAAAAAAAAACTCTTCAGAAAGTCCAGAAGACAGATAATCTGCTACAGTTGATCAGAGTATATCCCATGCAAGACTGTAAAATACAGAGTGCTTGTCAGAACATCCCTAGCACTAAAGCTTGTGCGCCAGCTGCGCCCGTACCTTGGGAAGTCTGACTTGGCCACGGTAGTCCACGCTCAAGTTACATCCCATATAGACTACTGCAACGCTCTCTATGTGGGGTTGCCTTTGAAGACTGTCCGGAAGTTTCAACTGGTCCAACGGACAGCAGCCAGATTGCTAACTGGAGCGGCTCTCAGGGAGCATACAACCCCCCTGTTGCGCCAGCTCCACTGGCTGCCAGTTTGCTACCGGGCACAATTCAAAGTGCTGGTTTTAACCTTTAAAGCCCTAAACTATTCTGGCCCAACTTACCTGTCCAAACGTATCTCCCCTTATGAACCATCTAGAACCTTGAGATCGTCTGGAGAGGCTCTGCTCTCGGTCCCGCCTTTGTCTCAGGTACGTTTGGCGGGGACGAGAGACAGGGCCTTCTCAGCGGTGCCCCCCCCCCTCCCCCCGGCTGTGGAACGCCCTCCCTAGAGAGATTAGATCTGCTCCCTCCTCCCCAACGTTTCGGAAGCAAGTCAAAACATGGCTGTTTGAGCAAGCGTTCGCAAACACAGAGTAACAGATACGGATAAATGATATAGGAAATGGACGATTGACGATGGAATTGGATAATGCTTGACAATAAAAAGACACCAATGGTGTTGTTTTTATTGCTGTTGTGGTTTATGTAATTGTAATGTTTTTAAATTGTTTTATGATACTGTGTATACTGTTTTGTTGGAAACCGCCTTGAGTCGCCGATAGGCTGAGAAAGGCGATATACAAATACAGTACATAAATAAATAAATAAATAAATAAATAATAAAGCACACTAAACTTGCCGAAACACAGCTGTACAGAATGTAAACAATTGCTCCCCCAGGAGAAGAAACCATTTCATTCCGACTGAAATTTTCACTTTCCACCCTTTTGTTCTCATTTCTTCTGCCCTATCATGGTCTAGTGTTGATCCCAAACAGACATGGACATGTCTATCACTACACCTCAATGAACAGGTTGAGAAAGAAATCATTTTCTAAAGACTCTCTGGTCACAGATACTGAGATTCCTAGATTTGGCTCTGATTTGCAAATATTGTGACCACTGTCCCAACCTTGAACCTGTTTCTGGGATCTGCGCAGTTATTTTTAAACCACTTCCAAAGTGGATTATAATGTCTGTGTAGAATTGCCATAAGACTACACAGTAAAATTAATGCAGTTCGATGCTACTTTAATTGCCATGGTTGAGTGCTATGGAATCCTGGAATTTGGGGTTTGGTGCAGCACAAGCACTCTTTCGCAAAGAATGCTAAAGTCCGTGCAAAACTACAACTCCCCATGGTTCAAAGGCACTGAGCCTGGCTGTTAAAAAGGTGTCAAACTGCATTAATTCCTTAGGCTAGATGCACTCTATGACTATCTACTCTATCCAGGGAGAAACCTTTAAGGGCCCATGATACAGAAACATGGTCAGCCCTATCATTAGGCAGCAATGGATGGTATACTTAAAAGAAGGAAATTGCTGGTATTTTACTTTGTCATTATTGTATTTTACTGTCGGGGGTGGGAAGAGGAACTCATGGGAATTTCTGCCTGATTAACAAAAATAACAAGGCTGCTTTGGGTCCTAGGTACGTTGACTTGGGCCCCTTCCACGCTGTCATATAATCTACATTATCAAAGTAGATAGTTCACGTTATCTGTTTTGAACTGGATTATTCGAGTCTATACAATCCAGTTCAAAGCAGAAAATCTGGATTTTATATGGCAGTGGAAATGAGGCCTTTGAGAGATGGTGCAACTTGCTACTTTGCCTCAGGCAGTGCAGTGTTCTGGGTCAGCCTTGATGCTATACCACTGCAAAAGCTCACAATGCCTGATGCTATAAGATTAGAAAACCGGATCGGGGTATAGGGTGGCAACCTGTGCTGGACGGGGTTACACTCCCCCTGAAGTCACAGGTCCGCGGTTTGGGAGTCCTCTTGGATTCATCACTTACACTTGAGGCTCAGGCGTCGGCGGTGTCCGGGAGGGCTTTTGCACAATTGAGACTCGTGCGCCAACTGTGACCTTACCTCGTAAAGGCTGATCTGGCCGGGGTGGTCCATGCCTTGGTCACCTCTAGATTGGACTACTGTAATGCGCTCTACATGGGGCTGCCCTTGAAAACGGCTCAGAAACTCCGGCTAGTCCAGCGGCCAGCGGCCAGGATGTTAACTGGTGCACCTTACAGAGAGAGGACAACCCTCCTGTTCAAGGAGCTCCATTGGCTGCCGTTCATTTTCCGGTCCCAATTCAAGGTGCAGGTGCTCACCTACAAAGCCCTAAACGGTTTGGGACCTGCCTACCTGCGTGACCGCATCTCCGTTTACGAACCCGCATGCTCCCTCCGATCATCTGGAGAGGCCCTGCTCACGACCCCACCTGCGTTGCAGGCGCGTTTGGTGGGGACGAGGGACAGGGCCTTCTCTGTGGTGGCTCCCCGACTCTGCAACTCTCTCCCCAAGGACATCAGACGAGCCCCAACGTTGGCTGTCTTTAGGAAGAGCCTGAAGACTTGGCTGTTCCGGTGTGCCTTTCCAGAATAGGAAACTCCTGGCATCAAGTCCCAAATGCACTTTGCTAGAGATTCAGGATTAACTGCACATTGCACCTACCTCCAAATACCTCTACATATTACCTGTCAAGTTCAGCACTTTTTAATTTTGTCCATTACATTTGGGTTTTAATTGCATCACAGTGTCATTGTTTACTGTTCTATTGTTTTGCTTGATGTTTTATTATTTGCTTATGAGTTTATTGTGTATTGTATGTTGTTGTCTGTCGGCAGCCTTGGCCTTTGTAAGCCACATCGAGTCTTTCGGGAGATTTTGCAGGATATAAATAAAGATAATAATAATAATAATAATAATAATAATAATAATAATAATAATTCTTGAATCAGGCCCTCCTCAAATAATGCTGTCACAAGTAGTGCTTTTCTCTGTGCTTAGGTGGAAAAACACTGGCATAGTTGTAACTAACTATATATTTTCTCAAATACCTGTTTCTGATATCGGACATAAATCAACTCGTATTCTAAAAACAGCAAAAAGACATTTGGTAGTAGTAAGTAACACCAATAACAACAACGATGATGATGGTTACAAATCACCAGGAAATTGGTATTCCAAATGCAACTTCTGTTCTAAAAGCCTACTATCACTAATGTACCTCCTGGGTGCTATTTTCTCATGCTACCTAATAGGAAAGCCCACTACATAACATGACAGCATATTTCGCTCTGATGTAATGTTTTGCCACCTAAACAGAATTAAGCGGTTTCCACGCTACAATAAATTGAGCTCAAGAGCAGCCATTTGTGAGAGATCCCTTGTTCTTGTTATAAGGAAAATGAGCACAGCAATATGGTCCCTGCTTCCAACAGAAAATCTGCTAAGAGAAGCTGAAATTTAGGCATAACCTGAAAAAAAAAATCCAGCTGGAGGCTAAAGGTAGATTTAGGAAGAAGAAGAGATGACATCTATCTACTGGGAATACATTCACTGTGGTTTGCTTGAAATAATTCAGGTTGCAGTGTTCACATACAGTGGAAATAACTTGCATTGAGACTAATTTGAATCTGTAATGCTTTGTGAATCACAATATCCCTTAGCATTTCCAGATGTGTTTTCTTATATGTATATTGGAAGATAACTCTTTCCAACAAAAAGCTATAAATAGCTCGCTACAGAGAAGTAGTATTTCAAACATCTGTGTATGGCAGTTAATGCTGAACTGAAATAAAAATGGGGTTAATGAACAGTTTTGGTTAACGACTCACACAGCAACTGATCCACATGGCCTCCAGGCACATTTGGCGAGCAATGAAAATCCACCTGGAAAGGCTGGGTGTATTGTGGAGCTGGAGTTAAAATAGTCAGTTGAATGGCCAAAGCCCTTCCAGACATGCCCCAACCCCGTGATGTAATGTCCAGGATGGGAGAAAGAACTCTTGTATGTTTGAGGCAAGTGTGACTGTTGCGATTGGCCAGCTTGATTAGCACTGAATGGCCTTTCAGTGTCAAAGCTGGGCTGCTGCCTACCCGGAGGAATCCTTTGTTAGGAGGTGTTAGCTGCCCATGGTTGTTTCCTGTCTGGAATTCCCCTATTTCCTGGGTGTTCTTCCTCCGACCCTAGTCATTCCACAGATATATAAACCTCATGCCTAGTTTCCAACAGATCTCACAACCTCTGAGGATGCCTGCCATAGATGTGGGTGAAAACTCAGGAGAGAATGGCCATACAGCTCAGAAAACTCACAGCAACTCAATGATTCCAGCCATAAAAGCCTTCAACACACATTTATTATTTTCTTGTTTGATTACTTATATGAGGAGAGGTGGGTAACAAATACATTGTTGTTGTTTTTGTTATTATTATTTTGCACTTTACAGTTCAGATACATTGGACCCTTGGCATCCACTGGAATTTGTTTCCAGTACCCCTGCGAATCCCCAAATCCATGGATGCTCAAGTTCCGTTATATACAATGACATAATAAAATGGTGCCCTTTATATAAAATGACAAAATCAAGGCTTGCTGTGCAGGTACAGCTGTACCAGGAGCTCCAATTTTGTTTGCTTTGCATTGAATGTTTGTTGTAGTCCTAAGTTTCAGGGACTCTGCAGATAGGTGGCTTCTTTTGGCTGCAATCATAGGGCAAGCCCCCTGTCAATTATAGTTAGGTTCCCTGGTCCCGCCCCCTTTTTTGGGTTTTGGAGGGAATAGGAGCCAGTTTGGGTTCAGTCCACACAGAGAAGCTTTCCATGCAGGACATAATACCAAGAGCTCCTGTAGAAAGCTTCGTCTTCTACAGCTTGGCCGGGGTTATACAGCCCACAGCTTGGCCGAGGATCATACAGCCTTACAGCTCCTTTGCTGAGGGACTTCAGTCAGCCATCACTGAAACCTGAACTCCTTTTTCCCTGGAGTTCTACAAAGCTCTGCTTGGTAAGGGTCGCTTGCGGAGGCCAGAAGCAGTTGGTACCGGGTGTAGGGGCTCCACGCCATCAGAGGCAAAGACAGACTGCCCAGATTAGAAGTTAAGGATTTCCCCATTAGTTACAGTTATGAAGATAGTGCCTGTTCCCCGTGGACAAGATTGAGAGAGGGCCAATAGACTGTTAAGAAAGCCTTAAAGTACCTGTTTGTTTTCATTAATAAAGAACATTGTTGAACCTTTAAGCAATCTAAAGACTCTGTTTTAAGGAAATCCAAAGGCCTTTAATCTGAGGTAGCCCCGGCGTCCCGTTGGGCACACAGAATTTATGTCCTGTCTACAGTCTTATGCACAGGCCCAGCGTGCGACAGCACACTTGCCTTTTTGGAATTGCTTTCTTATATTTTCAATGGAAAACAATACTTCCCATCTCGACTCCTCCCTCCATGATAACATTGTCATTTTATTTACAAATGGGCAAGGGGGGATTCCCATCACATATTACATTGAGTGTTTTTACATATTGCTATGCTAGGAATTAAAAAGAAGTAAATTGCCAATCAACTTCGGAATCGTAGGAAAACCCCACACTTTAGAAACGGCAAAGTACCTGGAACCAACAGTTGATGCTTGTGTCATGTGATGATCTCGGTGGGTTGTCGATTCCCAAAGGTTGGGAAACCACTGGTCTATACCCAACTTATTGTCTTATTGTTTTTCAAGTTATTTCAACCTCAGCAAAATGGATAAAGCTCAGTTTCAATTATGAAGGTGGAGAGGAGCAGGAGCTTAATTATTTTGCTATACTTGACTGTAACATGTAATTTGGGATATTAAACAACACTGCTTTGATAACTCAAATCATAAGGTGCTTAGGACAATCTAAGTGTTCATTTTGGTACTGTCAACCTGTCACTGTTCAGCAGTTGCCCTGCTGATCCTCCCGTGTTGCTAGAGAACAAAGTAGAAGGTTGCCTGACAGTTAAGCAGTGCATCCAAAGCTTAAAATAATTATAACTAGAAAGAAAAGATCTGTCAGGCCTTATATTGCATTGCTATTAATTGCAACAAGCAGATTACTTATGGAAATAATTACGCCTCTATATTCTGTATAGTATCTGCCTCCTGTGTGTGTGTGTGTGTGTACGTGCATTTATATAAACTCACAATCATAAAGTAATGTTTTTGAAAGAACAAAAGATTCTTAAATGAAACATCATAAACGAATAGTCTGACAAGACTGAACAGGGCATAGGGTTACAGCTTGTGCTGGACAGGGCTGCACTCTCCTTGAAGACACAGGTTCGTAGCTTGGGAGTGATTCTAGACTCATTGTTGATCCTGGAACCCCAGGTCTCAGCGGTGACTCTCTTCCCAATGACATCGGATTGGCTACCTCCCTCATGTCCTTTAGAAGAAAACTCAAAACCTAGTTATAGGACCAAGCGTTTGAACAATAGAAGCAGCAATTGAGAATAAGACTCAAGTGATATGAATGACAATGGACTGGCCCAGATTTTGATTTTTAAACCTATGTGATTTTAACTAATGTTTTATTAATGTAGTTGTTTTAATGAACTGTTTTAAATGTATTTTTATGAATGTGGATGGCACTGAACGAGTGCCTGTGGTGAGGTCGCCCTGAGTACCCTCAGGGGTGAGAAGGACTGGGTAAAACAGTGTTAATTCTGCAGTGTAGATGCACCCCAGGTGGGATCAGAAGAAATATTTTCCTATTACCATTATTGTTCCCCCTCTTTATTTGTTATTCTCTCTCAAAAGTTGGCTAATAAAAATTATTTTAAAAGAAGAAAGAAAGAGCTCCAAAAGAATAGCCACAGTGAATAACAATCCTTCACCTGGAATTTTGTTGCTTCTCCCATTGACCTTGAAATAAAGCCTTGAAACTTCAAGTCAAAACTTCAAACTGAGCAACCCCACTTGTCTGAATTGAGAAATAGGTTTCTAACATACAGATGACCTTCATTGGATCAGAATGAACATGTTAAACTATCTGAGAGTCCTAAGTGATAGAATAAATGTGTAGAAGGGGTTAAAATTATAACTGTTCCTTTACTGATAGCTAATAAACCAGGAAGGTGAGGATATGTCTCTTCTTTTAATCTATGAACCATCCATGGTTTAGTCACTGACTGTGCAGTAGGCACAACATATGTGTGGGAGTTCATTTCCAGTACCCAATGTGGATACAAAAAACATGAATGATCACACCCAATATTATTAAATGGCAAATGTAAAGGCCCTGTTTACCTCTCCGAACGTATTCTCCCCTATGAACCATCAAGATTATTAAGATCGTCTGGAGAGGTCCTACTCTCGGTCCCACCGGCTTCACAAGCGCGTCTGGTGGGGACAAGGGACAGGGCCTTCTCGGTGGTGGCCCCGCGACTCTGGAACTCTCTCCCACCAGAGGTCAGAACTGCCCCGTCTATCCTGACATTCAGGAAACAGGTGAAGACGTGGTTATGGAGACAGGCTTTCGATGAATGAGATAACACCCTAAGATTTGGATGGAAGATGATGTATATTCGATTTCCGTATGACAACTGACCACTGTAGTTTTAAATATATTTGTTATTTTAATGTGTTACTGTAATTGTGAACTATGATATTTTTACTGATTGTATGTGTTTTTATGGTTGGAAACCAGGCTGAGTCCCTCAAAGAGGTGAGAAGGTCGGTATAGAAAACTTTGAAATAAATAAATAAATAAATAAATTAAGTCTAGTTGTGTCCGACTCTGGAGTGTGGTGCTCATCTCCATTTCTAAGCTGAAGAGCCGGCGTTGTCCCTAGATACCTACAAGGTCATGTGGCTGGCATGAGTCCGTAGACACCTCCTAGGTCATGTGGCTGGCATGAGTGCATGGCGCACCATTACCATCCCACCGAAGTACCTATTGATCTACTCACATTTGCATGTTTTTGAACAGCTAGGTTGGCAGAAGCAGGGGCTAACAATGGGAGCTAACCCCATCCCACGGATTGCCGACCTCTGGTAAGCAAGTTCTGTGGTTTAACTTGCTGTGCCACCACAGTCCCTGCAAATGGTACCAATATGAAAAAAAAACAGAAATGATTACACCCCATATTAAATGGTGGTGATGTGAATGCACATGCTTCAGCCCATCCACATTCATATCACACAGCCATTTATTATTATGGGGTGCAATGATCTGCAGCTGAGGGAAATTGCGGTCTTGATCCTGCAGATTTGGAGGGACCACCATACTACATTTGCAATAACTGATATTTTTCCATAGAAAAATGCCTGTAAAATTATTCCAGATGTTTCAAACTATATCTCCCATAATCCCCAAGCATCAGGCCCCTGGGAGCTGGAGTTCACCCCATCTGGAGGCGCATCCACAGTCGCTAAACGCAATTGCTATGTCATTCTTTCTAAACATTGCATTATTCTCATTTAATAGCAGATTATTTTCTCCATGTTCATTTCTGCTGGTAGGATTTGATCTTACATAACTTTCATGGAAGATAATGTAATTTCCCTCCTGCATCCAAATATGTTGTGTATGGTATTGAAAATAAACAAGGCGTTTCAGATTTTCCCCTGCTATATATTTTTAAATGCTTCGACAATCTAGTCAGTTGTATCTATTTTAAAAGATGTGAGCTGTCAGGGAAATCTAACAATAGGAAGAATTAGGCAACAGAGCACTGTTTGTACAACCTTGCTTGGGGTTGATGCAATCAAAATAGGCCGCTTCTGACAATCGCTTGACATTATCGTAAGAGCCTGTGCGCGAAGCAATCTTGACTGGATTAACTAAAATGGAAAGCAATAAAAAACATAAAGAAAATATGCCACACTGAAAAGCAGGAGTACAAAATGGGCTACAAATGAATTGTAACTTTTCTATGTAATGAAGGAGCCTTGCCTTACACAAATGAATTGGCTTTGCTCTGTTTTCATATTTAGCCAAATAAAATTGAACCAGAAGGAGAAAAGCAGTTTTTCTTAAAGAGAAAAAAATATTCTGGTTCATTAAAGAAGCAGAATTGGAATTAAAATGGGTAAGGTTCATACAGAAGTTGCTTGGCTACAGTTCCCATCTGCTGTAGTGAGAATAGTCAATGGTGAAAGATGTTTCCATGTATATTCCAAAAATCCATGGAGGACCACAATGTTCCCATCCCTGGGGTAAAATAAACTTGGGGAATCATCGAATAATAGAGTTGGAAGAGGCCTTGTGGGCCATCCAGTCCAACCTCCTGCCAAGAAACAAGAATCATAATATCAAAGAGTTGGAAGAGACCTCATGGGCCATCCAGTCCAACCCCCTGCCAAGAAGCAGGAATATTTATTTATTTATTTATTTATTTATTTATTTCAGTTACTTCTACCCCGCCCTTCTCACCCCCGAGGGGGGACTCAGGGAGGCTTACAAGGGAAGGCACAAATTCAATGCCTATATCAAATATACATACATACATAAAAGCAGTTAAACAGTTAACAGGTTAAAAACATCAGTACATAACATAATATTGCATTCAAATCACCCCTGACAGATGGCCATCCAGCCTCTGTTTAAAAGCTTCCAAAGAAGGAGCCTCCACCATGCTCCGGGGCAGAGAGTTCCACTGCTGAACGACTCCCACAGTCAGGAAGTTCTTCCTCATGTTCAGATGGAATCTCCTTTCTTGTAGTTTGAAGCCATTGTTCCGCGTCCTAGTCTCCAGGGAAGCAGAAAACAAGCTTGCTCCCTCCTCCCTGTGACTTCCTCGCACATATGTATACATCCCTATCATATCTCCTCTCAGAAAATTGCATTCAAAGCACCCCCAACAGATGGTCATCCAGCCTCTGTTTAAAAGCCTCCAAAGAAGGAGCCTCCACCACACTCTTCCTAATGTTCAGGTGGACTCTCCTTTCCTGTAGTTTGAAGCCATTGTTCTGCGTCCTAGTCTCCAGGGCAGCAGAAAACAAGCCTGCTCCCTCCTCCCCATGACTTCCCCTCACATATTTATACATGGCCTGTTGCACAGAAGTGAATTTTAGCCAAGTCCCATGCAAAAGGCACACAGGCAAGAGGAAAAAGGGACAGAAAAAAACTTTACTCTTACTAGCAGAGGCATAAACTTGCAGTGTTGCATACAAAATCAAACAGTGCAACAAACTTACATAGTCCTTGTAAGTAACACAGAATAAGGCTTTTTCATCTTCATTCAAATGAGAGAGCAAAACATAAACCTTGAGTAAATAGTTATTCCACTATAGCAAAAAGTATCGCTGTTAGAGCATAGCAGTATTACAGCATATTGCTTCTCTTCCTCAGAGTAACGTATTGCATCTCCAAACTGTATTCTAAAAACCATACAGTTATACCCCATCGGATGTGGCCCAAACATGCCAGCTGACCTACATTACCAGCTGCATATAATACTTAACATCATAAGGTTTTTTTTAACACACACTTGATCCTGCTATGACTTACTGTAACATGGCTCTCATCATGTCTCCTCTCAGCCTTCTCTTTTGCAAGCTAAACATGCCCAGCTCTTTAAGCTGCTCCTCATCTGGACACATTTCAGCTGTCAACATCTCCCTTCAATTGTGGTTCACAGAATTGGACATAGTGTGATTCCAGGGGTGGTCTGACAAGGCAGAATAGAGGGGTAGCATGACTTCCCTGGATCTAGAGACTATTCTCCTATTTATGCAGGCAAAAATCCCATTGGCTTTTTTAACTGCCGCATGACATTGTTGGCTCATGTTCACCTTCCTCACACGTACTGCTGTCGAGCCAGATGTCTCGTATCCGGTATCTTTGCATTTTGTTTTTTCTGCCTAAGTGGAGTATCTTGCATTTGTCTCTGTTGAACTTCATTTTGTTAGTTTTGACCATCTCTCTAATCTGTTATGATCATTTTGAATTCTGCTTCTGTCTTCTGGAGTGTTCACATCATTTTGGTTGAGGACACCCTTTTGGTGTTTTTTAAATAATAATACACACACACACAAAGGCCCGTAGCCAGGATTTCGTTTCGGGGGGGGCTAAAAAAATTTTGGGGGGGTTTCGGGGGGGGCTGAGTTTCGGGGGGGGCTGAGTCTGAGTGAAAGAGGGTCTAGCCTAGCAAACCTTTTGTATTATTACCCCAATACCCCCATGCATATGGGATATATTGATTATGGTGATCAGATCATGATATGAATAAACATAACAGTTTAAATAATGCACCAGTAAGGCCTTTTCGCGAACCACCATCAGAATTTCGGGGGGGGGGCTGAAGCCCCCCAAGCCCCCCCCCCCCCCCCCCCGGCTACATGCCTGCACACACACACACAAATGCTCAAAAATACCTTAAAGGTAATTGTGTTGTGTGTGTATTTCCCCTCTGACTGACTCTGAGGTCCAAAAATTATGGTCTTTAGGACTACATTCCTCCTGCACAGACACCCCTCCTGAAATAGTAGATGTTGCTGACCGCATTTGACTTGCAGAGGTTGCTCTAAGTTAAAAAATAGATCTATTTTGAAATTGAACATTCTGTTGTTGTTGTTGTTTTAATATGGAAGAAAACCACAGAAAATGTGACATTGCAGCTCAGAAAAATGTAAAGTATGTTTCTGGGTGTGTGCCTATATGGTAGCATTTACTCAGGATTCTTGGTTTGAGAATGGAATGACCCCATTTTCATTTGTGTTTTGTTGAAGGAAATTCAATTTCCAGATGGTTTGGGTTTATGTTTCTCTGGATGCTCAGTACAGACTTTGGAAAAGTTTATTTTTGGATCTCAGAACTCGAATGGTCTTCTTACATAGAAGATTCTGAGAGCTGTGGTCTAAAACGGTAACTGATCCAAACTCTAGATTCCTTTATATGACTGGATAGTGGTTTTCTGCTATTCTGATGAGTGTGCCAACGCAAGCACAGCCACCTTAGATTCCCTGAGCATGCTGGGCATTATCAGTGCTAAGAATAATTCAAGACGATGCCTGCCCCATACTGTCAAACCTGCCAAAGCCTTAGTCACTCTGGCTGAGCCTTTGCTAAGAATGCCAGGAATTCTTGGGAGGGTAAAACCTCAAGATTCAAAACATGACATACAAAGAGCTCATCTCAAATGTGATGAAGCAAATGATCTACTAACTAACAGAAGAGTCATAACATTACACTAAAAATATGACTCAGGTTCACAAAACAGTGCCAGAGACCCCAAGAAATGATGACGAAGTAAGTCTGTTTCACCAACTTGGATGAGGTTGTGGATTTGAGTTATTGAAATGGTGATATTTATTCATTGGCCTTACAATCCATTGTGTATCAGAAGGAGAGAGGGCAGGTCCCTGTCCAAAGGGCATAAGGTAAAGGTAAAGGTTTCCCCTGACATTAAGTCCAGTCGTGTCCAACTCTGGGGCGTGGTGCTCATATCCCTTCCTAAGCTGAAGAGTTGGCATTGTTCGTAGAACCCTCCAAGTACATTTGGTTGGCATGACTGCATTACCTTCCCGCCAGAGCAGTACCCTTTGATCTACTCACATTTGCATGTTTTCGGACTGCTAGCTTAGCAGAAGCAGGAGATCACCCTGCTCCCTGGATTCAAACCACCAACCTTTTGGTCAGCAAGTTCAGCAGCTCAGTGGTTTAACCCGCTCTGCCACCAGGGTCTTTTTAAAAAGATGCAATAGTGGGAGTGGAATGGAATTGAAGTAGAAAGCAAAACACTTTTTTTATTTTACACTAGCCATCCCCTGCCATGCGTTGCTGTGGCCCAGTCTGGTGATCTGGAAAATAAAGTAATTAGAAAGTGTTGGTTTCTAATATATGTAATTTCTTTATACTTGTGGGTAAACAGTATTTCTTACTGTTTCTTTGTCAGTGTTGATGTGGAGATTGTCTGGTCTGCCCACTTTGGAACATGCAACTTATAATTATCCTTCTTTAGAGGTCCCTTTCAAATCTATGATACTATATCTCTCTGTGTGTGAATCATATATATCTATCTATACCTATGACTGGATGGCTCTTTGTCAGGAGGGCTTTGATTACGTTTTCTTGCCCTAGTGAAGGCAGTTGGACTCAATGGCCTTAAGTATTTTCTGTTGGTCATGGGGGTTCTGTGTGGGAAGTTTGCCCCAGTTCTGTCATTGGAGGGGTTCAGAATGCTGTTTGATTGTAGGTGAACTTTAAATCCCAGTAACTACAACTCCCAAATGTCAATGTCTATTTCCCCCAAACTCCATCTGTGTTCATATTTGGGCATATGGAATATTTGTGCCAAGTTTGGTGCAGAACCATCATTGTTCGAGTCCACAGTGCTCTCTGGATGTAGGTGAACTACAACTCCCAAACTCAAGGTCAATGTCCACCAAACCCTTCTAGTGTTTGCTATTGGTCATGGGAGTCCTGTGCGCCACATTTGGTTCAATTCCATCATTGGTGGAGTTCAGAATGCTCTTTGATTTAAACTATAAATCCCAGCAACTACAACTCTCTAATGACAAAATCATTTTTTGAGCGATAGTCACTTCTTGGGTTAGTAGGTGTCTTGTGGCCAAATTTGGTGGCAATTCGTCCAGTGTTTTTTGAGTTATGTAAATCCCACAAATGAACATTACATTTTTTATTTATATAGATACACACACAAAGAATATCACCTTTCATATCCATGAATTCTGCATCCACAGATTCTACTATCAACAGCTTGAAAGTATTCACACACACACAGAAGCCATGGTACTCCACCCAAGGACCTGGCCATCACATCTGCAACCAGCAAGAAGAAGCAAGTCATTTCCTTCTTGTTAATAGTCCAGCACCCCATTCTGACTTCAGCAGACATAACGATCAAGCCCTTGGATGGAGACCCATGGCTGATGGGAGTGGTGGCAGTGACAAAGAGGATAAGGTGACAGGCCAGCAGAACCAAAGTTGTCCTGGGCCATCTAGACACTCGCCCAGAATTCAGCATATATGTGCTGAATCCAGAGCTGCTGCAGGCCATATTACCACTAGAATAAAGGATAGATTGCTGCACCACAAAAAAGACCACTTCATAATATGTTGAAACATTTTTTATCAAAATAATCAGCATCCATATATGAAATGAGACAAACAAGTTAAGTAAGCCTTACATAAGGCTATAGAGCCCCCGGTGGCTCAGTGGGTTAAACCCCTGTGCCCGCAGGACTGAAGACCGACAGGTTACAGGTTCGAATCCAGGGAGAGGCAAATGAGCTCCCTTTATCAGCTCCAGCTTCTCATGCAGGGACATGAGAGAAGCCTCCCACAAGGATGATAAAAACATCAAATCATCCAGGCATTCCCTGGGCAACGTCCTTGCAGACGGCCAATTCTCTCACACCAGAAGCGACTTGCAGTTTCTCAAGTCGTTCCTGACACGACAAAAAATAATAATAAGGCTATAAAATTATTTTAAACTTTCCAGAAATGATTTGAAATATTCTTCTAAAATGTAGCCAGGGATGACTTTTCCTTTCACCAAAAATGTCTACTTTTCTTCTGATTTCCACTTTGGTGGCCAAACTAATTAATTTGTGTGCGCGCACATGCACAAGTGCTGTCGTTGCTAGTAGACACATTTTTTTAAAGTTCATTATTATATTGTTTGATGTGTATATTATTATTTTATTTTTATTTTATTTTATTTTTGCTGTGTTCTTGTTGTATATTGTTTTATTGTATTGCTGGGCTTGGCCCCATGTAAGCCACCCTGAGTCCCCTTGGGGAGATGGTGGCGGGGTATAAATAAAGTATTATTGTTATTATTATTTTTAAAAGTTTTCAAAATTACATTAGAAGTCAAAAAATGAATAAACCAAGGAATTCCAGAACAGAAACATAAAAATTCCAAAAAGAAAGAAAAAATAGATTACCTCCTATCTATATAAGAAAAACTTATATGTTTTCTGTATTGTCGAAGGCTTTCATGTCCGGAATCACTGGGTTGTTGTAGGTTTTTTTTGGCTATGTGGCCATGGTCTAGAGGCATTCTCCCCTGATGTTTCGCCTGCATCTATGGCAAGCATCCTCAGAGGTAGTGAGGTCTGTTGGAACTAGGAAAAAGGAAAAATCACCTCTCAACAAAAGTTTGCTCCAGGCACAGTCAGGCCATTGTATGCTAATCAAGGTGGTCAGTTGAAACATTCACACCTAGCTCCAGCAGAGAAGAGTCCTTTGTCTCACCCTGGTCATTCCACAGATATATAAACCCTTTTTTCCTAGTTCCAACAGACCTCATTACCTCTGAGGATGCTTGCCACAGGTGCTGGCGAAATGTCAGGAGAGAATGCCTCTAGACCTCTAGACCATGGCCATATAGCCCGAAAAAACCTACAACAACCCTTATATGTTTTCTTCTTTTCTCATGTTTTACTAGTGCTCATGCATGCTCAGCAGCGATTCTTGAGGCAACTTGTGTTTATCCTGCCTGTTGCAGGCAGGTAAACAAAGCTACAATAGAATCCATTCTTTCCCAGCTCATGTTTTATTGCATGGTATAGTGCAGACACATTGCTGCAACCAAGTACCAAATGTTTCTGTTTCTCTAGCCCTCTTTCACAGTCATACCTGTACCAATGCTGCCACACACACACACCCAGATAGCAGAAGACAAAGAGGAAAAGGGAGTAAATTGAGTGAGGTTTGTTTTTAAAAAGAGTTTATTTTCAGAGGCTTTGTTAACTGGAGAGTATGTGTCTAAATTTCCAAATAAAGAGGGAGAATGTGTGGTTAGTTCACTTATACCTAATCTGACCTAGTTACAGTAGGGTAGCTGTCCCACTTGTAGTCCATGTGAAATGGACTACAAGTGGCATCATGTAGTGACTGCACATGTCTTGTCATGTAGTCCAACATACCTGGAGGGCACCCAGGTAGAGGAAGACTCTAGTAAGATATGAATGATAGATTAATGCAGTGTGACATGTCATTGAGACTACCTGGGGAAAACTGGGCAGGGGAGGTCATTCAAGAATATAGAGGAAGCAGATAGCGAAGTTGGACCATGGTGTGACAAAGCAGAAGTTAGGTGGGGGGTTACTTGAGATGTGATGCATGCCTTTGTGTTTGTTTGTTTTTCATTTAGCACATTTTTACTCTGAATCATTATGCAAATTTTATTGGGTTTGTGTGTTTTTTTTAGCCCACACCTATAGCTCCCAGTTCTCATTTGGTTTAATCTTTGCCTGCGTAGCCATCCCTT
This sequence comes from Anolis sagrei ordinatus, assembly GCF_025583915.1. Lineage (NCBI taxonomy): Eukaryota > Metazoa > Chordata > Lepidosauria > Squamata > Anolidae > Anolis > Anolis sagrei. The sequence continues at coordinate 184,456,124 of NW_026844366.1, forward strand.
CCCTCATGTCCACATTAATTCCAGTTTATCTTTGCTTCCCTGGTCTGACACATTGCTGTAGTTGGCCTACAGCAATAAACTATGTGCAGTTGTGATTTGGCTTTTGCAGAATGAAGAGGATTTGTATGGGTTCTCTTGATCAGCACTCTGTGATTCTATAGAGATACGGGGGAGACAAAATGTTGATCTGTTTTCTTTCCCCCAGTTGTTCACACCACTAAAAGCAACATCAGGACAAGTATACACAACTAGTGACATATACATATACACAGAGGAGGACTTTGTCACACAAATCTACTATTCCACAGCAGTAACATATAATAGGTAGTGGATGCATACCAGGACAAGCACCTTTGATATCACACCTTTTTGCATTTGTGCAATAACTCTGATTTACCAGTCCATAGTCCTACAATCAGCAGACACTCTGCTGGCTGTTGTAATGGATCACATGTCGAACACTTCCCAAGTGTCTAAGACTGTGTGATGTATCAGCGAATAATGCGTGCAAATCCCAGTAAGCTGGCAGATGGTAATCTTGTCAGCAGCGATTGTGTTTAAGTGCAGGCCAAGGTCTTTAGGCACTGCACCCAGTGTGCCGATCACCACTGAAACCACCTTTATTGGCTTATGCCAGAGTCTTTGCAGTTCGATCTTTAAATCCTCATATCATGTCAGCTTTTCCAGTTGTTTCTCGTTAATCCTGCTGTCACCTGGGATTGCAACATCGATAATCCATATTTTGTTTTTTAACACGATCGTGAGGTCAGGAGTATTGTGCTACTAAACTCTGTGTCTGAATACTGAAGTCCCAGAGTATCTTGACGTGTTCATTCTCTGTAACTTTTTCCAGCTTGTGATCCCACCAGTTCTTTGTCGCAGGCAGATGGTATTTGTGGCACAAGTTCCAATGAATCATCTGAGCAACTGTGTTATGCCTCTGCTTGTAGTCTGTCTGCACGATCTTCTTGCAGCAGCTGAGGATGTGATCTATTGTTTCATCTGCTTCCTTGCAGAGTCTACACTTGAGATCTGTTGTCGACTTTCCAATTCTGGCTTTGATGGCATTGGTTCAAATGGCTTGTTCTTGGGCTGCCAGAATCAGGCCCTCCGTCTCCTTTTTCAAAGTCCCATTTGTGAGCCACAGCCATGTTTTTTCTTTGTCAATTTGGCTCTCATTTTTTTCCCAGGAACTGTCCATGGAGAGCCTTCTTTTGCCAGTTTTCTCTTCTGCTCTGGATTGTGTTTTTACAGTATTCCCTCTTTGTCTTTTGCACTTTAAGCAGTTTACTGCTATTGGCTTCCCTAAATGTTGGTTCTTGACTGCCTTTCACATAATCTGCCAGTGCCTGTTTCTCATCTTCTGCCATGTGTTTCACTTGCAGAAGCCCTCTGCCTCCTGATTTTCTGGGCAGGTAAAGTCTGTCGACATCACTCCGCAGGTGTAATGAGTAGTGGATTGTTATCAGTTTTCTTGTTTTTCTGTCCAGATCATCCAGCTCTGCTTGTGTTTAGTTCATTATTATTATTATTATTATTATTATTATTATTATTATTATTATTATTATGACAGCTCTTAATTTTGTCCTCCACAACTCAGCATTCTACCCAATCCCATCCCTTTTAAACAAAGAGTGGGAACTATGTTGATCTTTATTTTTATTGTTCCATGTGAATATGCATTGATATATTATTTGTTGTTTATAAAGTGCATTTTCTTATTTAAAAGCGTTCGGGGGCCAGAACAAATTAATTGTTGCACTTTAGCACTGAAACACTTTTTCACTAAGCATCACAGTCCAGTAGTTCTATCTAAAATGTTTACTGAAGAAAGCAGGTAAAAAAAATAGGAAAGGGCATGTCCAAAATGTGGTACATTCAGCTTCGTCCTTTAGCAAAAGAGAATGGTTAAGAACAGCAGTGGGCTTCCAGAGCTGCCTCACTCCTGCCAGCATGCTGCCTAAGCTAGATTTCTTTCCTGTTCAATGACAGGGCCAGCTCTGCTAAGAAATGGTTACTTCTGATTCTCACAGTAGCTTCTGTGGGCATTCAATTCTTGAATTCTGTTATCTCAGAATCCGTACAGTACAGTAAGTGCTATCTGTATCTAAAAATACTCTTCCTCCCTTTTTACATCAGACAGGTATCTTTCAGTTGCAGTGGACAGTTCAAGTAAATGTGATTTCTTTTCCATCTTTGTCTCCAGAGACCCTTTTAAAATATTTGGCAAGGAAAAGAGACAAGCTGCTTCAGGTTCTGTCTTTTGCTAGAGATGTCCATCAGAGGTTTTCACAATGAAAATGCAACATGACTGGTTAACCAGGTTCCAGAATACATCCGTTCTCCTTATATGGGATTGTTGCCAACTATGCAACCAAAGCACGAAAAATTGTTGTTGTTGTTTGAAAAGGGTATATAAATAAAGGCAAGGTTATATTTCCATTTGTGTGCTAAACCAAATACAAGAATGGACTATGCCTACGAGTAAAATTAAGAACCTGGAATAATGGACAGTTCTTATTTTGTGTCTTCACGTCATTTCTGACATAATGGCTTTCTTTTGCTTTTTCTAAGGCAGTGGTTCCCAACCTATGGTCCATGAACCACCAGTGGTCCACAAGAATGAATGTATAGTCTGCAGCCTCATCATTACTACACCATTGCCTCAAAACCACGTAGCAACGAGAGTGACTGGTCTCGCGAAACCCTCTTATAGTGCCGAGGCAACTGGGATGTTGGGAGGGGAAGACTGACTATCCACAAAAGATTACTACTACCACATCAGCTCTACATTATTAAATATGGTTTTCTGTGAGCGAGTAGATGGCGACTACTGGATGGAATATGTTCTGTATCAGAAACTTCCGGTGGGACGGCATGGCGGCAGGAGCGCTCTGCTGAAGCTCCTCAGCAGGGATCCACGAGAAAGGCC